>VZRI01001585.1:0-14105 GCA_013397515.1 Upupa epops
GAGCTGCTCTGCTTCCTCCATCAGACTGTCTCACTGTCAGGAACCGTAGAGTCAAACACCCCACTCTCTTTGCTGTTTGGTACTGCAGAGCTGTCCCATGCTGCTGCTTTCAGTCTGGAATTGCTACCACAGTCCTGGAGTGAGGTCATGGAAATAGAGGCAGGGATGGTACTAACAGCCCACGTTCATCGCTGAAAGCAAAACAGATAGAAGAGCTGCTCCTCCTCCAGCAACCAAGAATGAGCCTCAATTAAGAAACACCTTAAAAAGAAAAGGCCAGGCAGTCAATCCTCAGAGTCAGGATGTTCCCCTGGGAGGCATTGCTTGGAGCAGAAAGGTTAGAGCAGCAGATGCAGAGCAGCAGTGAGTCGCAGCAGGAGGGAGATGCGTTACTGCTGGAGGTGTTTGGTGGTGCTGGCTGCTTGTCTTGCGTAAACTGCTGAGAGCCTGCATTTCCTGGAGATGTCAGCGGCAGCTGAAGGTACTTGGTGAGGCTTTCCAGAACCACTAAGCATCATTCAAGGGGAGCAGCATACTTTTAATAGGCTTTGGATTAGCCTGAAAGCATTAGGGGAGATGCTGAGACTCTCTACTTTGAAAAGGTCATCTATGGAGTTGAGTGCTTTCTAATGGGCCCCACTCGGTGGGGTGTGTGTGCTCCAACTACCTAGTATCAGCCCTGAACGAGTTACTACCACTTGCTCTTCCCAAGTGGAGCAAATAGGTTGGTTCAGTATCATCCTCTCTTGTACACGCTGAGACTCTGCTAGAGGTGTGAGATATGCGTCCCAGAATTACTAGGGATTGGAAGGGACCCTGAAAGATGCAGTCTCTAGAAGTGTGGAGTAGAGGGGAAGAAGAACTTTCAAGAAAGGGATTGAGGGGCTGGAGTGGGTCCAGAGGAGCAATGAGGCTGGGGAAGGCACTGGAGGGAAAGGCTGATGAGGAGATGCTGAGGGAGCTGGGGGTGTTGAGCCTGGAGAAGACAAGACTCGGAGGGACCATCTCCCTCTACAACTCTCTGAAGGGAGGTTGTAGTCAGGTGGGGGTCAGGCTGTTCTCCTAGGCACCCAGCACCAGGACAAGAGGGCAGAGCCTGAAGGGGAGAGTTAGGTTGGATGTTAGGAAGCCCTTCCTCATAGGAAGGGTGCTCAGAGCCTGGACTGGACTGCCCGGGGCAGTGGGGGAGTCCCCGTGTCTGGAGGTGTTGAAGGACAGCCTGGCTGTGGCCCTGAGTGCCCTGGCCTGGCTGCTGGGGTGATGTTAGGGGCTGGGCTGGGCTGGCTGAGCTCAGAGGGCTTTGCCAGCCTTGATTCTGCAACTGCTGCCATTCAGAACCTCCAGAAAAACACAGGTAGGGTCTACATCCCAGGCCTTGAAGTCCTTTTATTTCTACTACTCCTTAAACGGAGAGGAAAAGAACCCTCTTGCGACTGGGAAGTCTCAGGCGCTTCAGAGCGATCTCAGTATCTGCAGCTCCCTGACAGCACTGCCCTCAGCCTCGTGGAAGCTGGTCTCGAGGTTGGTTCTCTGTGCTGCCTTTCTCCACAATTAACCACCTCACTTAAAACTCAGAGTGTGCAGTTGGGGGTGCCGGGTGCCTCATTTCCACATCGAATAAACCTCTGCAGATCCAGATCCATTCGAGAGGCCGGTGCTCGGGTCCTGGGGACCGCGTAAGGAAAGAGTGGCTGTCTGAATAACTTCACCAGATGCATCGTACCCGTGTGAAGTCTGTTTTCTCCAGCTCCGAGCTTGCTGAGGTGGTTATATTTAGCCCATGGTAGACTGTTTGTTCTAAAGGGGTTGTTTTTTTACCTCCCCACCCCTCCTTGTTGTGTAGGCTCTTGGTACAAGATTGAACACGACTGTTTTATAGTGGTTTAACAAGTCAGCGCTTGCCAGCTGAGCTGCTCTCGCTGATTTTGCAAGGGCTGTTAGCTCTACCTCACTGAGCAACCAAGCGCAGTCACCTCAGCTGTCCGTGGCCACACGGAAGCAATGGTGGCACCTGGCAAGTAGTGGCCATGTGTTTGTCAAAGGCAGCTCAGCAGGCGGAGGAGAACGGTGTCGAATCCCATGTCTTTGGGGGTAGTTGCTTGAATTTTGGAGGAAAACAGGGAAGCATTTTCTCCTTAGAAATTAGCATTTCTTCTGCTGTCTCTGAAACTGGAGTGATGAGGGATCCAGATGCAGTTGCTATAAGAATGTAGGCAGCTGGCATCTGGGCTCTGACACCAACAACTCGGTTCCATATGGCCTGGTTTTAACACCAGCGAATCTGAACAAGTGAAAAGAACCGACAATCCATCAAGCCTAAGTACTCTTCGCTCCTTGCTTTTTAAGGACAGTAATTTGTACTGCATTAAGAGAGGCTGGCGGTGGCTTCTCCTCAGGAGCACTTCTTCTCCCCCTAAAATAGAAAAGAAACACAAGTATGATTTCCTTTGCAAAACACTCGGAAAGCTGAGGGAATAGCAAATGTGAGTGTGTTTTGAAGTCTTCTCCACTTGAGGATGGAAAACACATTAAGAGAGGTGTGTAAGCTGACTTGGGGGGGTGATGGGGGGGCAGGCTATTGCAGAGGCCAAACACCATGGCAAGAAGTTTGCTGCTAGCACTGCCCAAGTGCTGGACTTTAGCGTTCATCTCTGAAGCAGATAGAACCAGGGGATCCCTGGAACAGGCTGCCTAGATGGAGGCCCCCATCACTGGAGCCATTCAAAGTCAGGCTGGATTGGACTCTGTGCAACCTGGTCTGGGGAGGAGTGATGGCAGCGCTTGGTGAAGGGGGGTGGACTGGATGCCCTTTGGAGGTCCCTTCCCACCAACACATTGTCTGTTTCTGTGCCAGGTAGCCATCACTGAGCGTAGAAGGTTCCTTCTTAGGGTGCTAAATGCTTATGGTGGTAACTAGCTCCGTTACTGAGCCTTGCTGAGCTGCTCTGTAAATTGCAGCTGCCCTCCATCAGTGCTATGAGAAACCAACTATTTCTGCTACCAACCTGAGAAGGGGATCCTGGGTGTGGAAATCAGAATGTGCTGGCAATGCAGTGTCATTTCACCTTTTGCCTTACTGAAACAGCTGATATCTCCCCATCTGAGTTCAACAGCTACTTCTTAGTTATCATAGAATGATAGAATCAGAGAATCCTTAGGGATCGGAAGGGACCTCAAAAGATCACCCAGTCCAATCCCAGGGTCAGGCTCTTCTCCCAGGCATCCAGCACCAGGATGAGAAGGCAGAGCCTGAAGCTGCCAGGGGAGGGTTAGGTTGGCTGTTAGGAAGCCCTTCCTCCTGGAAAGGGTGCTCAGAGCCTGGACTGGACTGCCCAGGGCAGTGGGGGAGTTCCCGTGTCTGGAGGTGTTGAAGGACAGCCTGGCTGTGGCCCTGAGTGCTCTGGTCTGGCTGCTGGGGTGATGTTAGGTGCTGGCTGGGCTCAATGAGCTCAGAGGGCTTTTCCAGCCCCAGTGATTCTGTGATCGTTCCGCTAACTCACTCGGAGGCACCTTGTCTGTTGCAAACATCCGTTAAGATAGCAGATGGAATAAAATAGTTTGAAGTTGTTAATTGAGCTCAACTCTGTCCAACATCCCAGCAGAAAGAACAGCATTATTCTCCAGGAGAAGGTGTTGCCAGTAATTTACAATAACTGAGTAATGATGTGGTAAGCATGCAATTAGATCTAATTTGCTTATGTAAGTGAGCTGAATCGAAAAGATCAATATCCAATCTACACCTAGTGTGAAAAACAATTAGTTTAATTGACAACCCCCCCACCCCCCTTCTGCTTCAGCTAATTACATAAAAATGACCGAATCCTCATGTAAATTAGGATTATTAATAGTACATGAGTGTTTTAATTACATAAATCATCTTTACCTGTTAATTGGCGTTATCTCTGTTTAATGTAGGGATTTCTTTCTCAGAGAACTTTCATTTCTCCTTGTTGTCACAGAGCTCTGAGTTCCCTTTAAACTGCAAGCTCAGTGCTTTCTCAGAGAGTCTCTATCCAGACTGAGATCTTGAGTTGTAGTACCCCTCTTTCCACGGCTCTGAATGCCCAACTCATTATGAGTCAAGAGATGAAGAGGACAAGTGAATCTGATTATAGAATCCTTAGGGATGGGAAGGGACCTCGAAAGATCATCCAGTCCAATCCCCCTGCCACAGCAGGATCACCCAGACCAAGCTGCACAGGAACAGCCACCATGGGAGGATGCTGCTGCTGCTGCATGCATTCTCCCCATGGGTCTGGAATGTCTCCTGTGCTGGTGCCTGGTGTGGATGCTTTGGGTACAGGTGCAGAGGCAAGATGCTGCACGGATCATTTCTCCCCACTGCCAGAGCAGGCAGTGATGAGCAGGGGGACAGGACTCTGTCATAGGTGGTTCAGAGCACACAGATGAGATTTCTCTTCTGAAACACCTTTGAAGGAAACTCTTGGTCCCCCTTCAATCAACAGAGAGGAGACAATTTATGATGTTGAAGCCTAATTAGGCTGCCCCATACTCCCCCCTTAGCATGGTAGCAGCTTAAAATGATCTTCAGATGCAAAGATAACTGCTCCACAGACTGGCTCCTTGTGTCTTGAGGATGTGCAGATAGAATCTTGCACCAGAGATGGGAGGACCAAGCATCAAGGTGATGCCTTTTGTAGACTTTCTGGTGAATCAGGTCCGGGAGGGAGGGAACAAACGTCCAAGTTAATCTCTTGGTTAGGAGTAGGGTGGGATTTGAAATACAGAAACAGCACTTCTCATGCAGAAATGCTCCCTCAGAAGTGACATCCAGGCTGCACATGGGGCTGCTCCAACTCAGCCACATGCTTCTGAGAGAGTGATGCTGCCATGGAACTGCTCAAGCTGTTGTGACAGAGGTTGCCTGACCAAGCCCTTCTCCTGGCTCAACTTCCTGCTGGTTTTTTTAGTGTGGAGAAAGGATCACAGAATCATTAAGGTTGGAAAGGACCTTCAACCACGTCCTCGTGACTTCTGGCAATGCAGACTAAGGCTGAGGAGTCCCCACTGGTTACCCGTGGGGTCCCGTCATCAGAGAAGGAAAGAATCCATTGGTCATAGCAAGCAGCCAGCGCTGTGGGTAAAGGTCAGGACAAACCTCGTGTGCCTGACTCGTTCCATCCCTTCTCATTCCTCAGCCTCTATTCCACGAGGAGGAGAGGTAAACAGAACCCATCATGCTGAAGGCAGTTGAGCTTTGGGGAGCGGTGCCTCGGCTTTTAGGTAAAAGCTGTTGTTCCTCACCATGTTCTCCCTTGTGGCTGTAGTGCTTACAGCACAGTTCACACTAGGAAGCATTGCAATTCTGAGGAGCGGGATAAGTGATGATTTAACCTTTTCGAGGAGCCGTTCATCAGTCCCGTGAGATTTGGGGAAATTAGTGCTGCTCTCAGCCCTTCGCAGTCCCAACTAAATGTCACCGTGCTGAGCAATGGATGCTGGAAAAGGTGGGAGCTTGAGGGAGGGGATTGATTAAATCTCTGTATAGAAATAGTGTTCTTGGTGACCCTTGGTGTTGAGACTTCCCTTAGGATGTGAAGGGGGTTGGATTAACCCTGACTCACCGGGTTCATGGGCTCATTCTAGACCATGCACGAAGTGATGCAGGTATGGGGCATGTCCATCTTGTTTTGGTCATTAGACAGACAGATCTTAATGCTTAGAGGTACAGGAGAGCATTGATTGATCCAGGAGAGCATGGACATAGCATGGGACAGGCTGCCCACGGAGGTGGTTGGGTCGCTGTCTCTGGAGGCGTTTAAGGTTAGGCTGGATGAAGTGCTGAGTGTCAGATGTTTAGGGTTACTGGGTTGGATTTAGGTTGGACTGGATGATCTTTAAGGTCTTTTCCAGCCTCAGCAGTACTGTGAGACTGTTTACTTGACAGCAGTGCACAACCGGGCCAGCAGGACTGGGGACTGAATTCTCCCCCCTCTACTGGGCACTGGTGACTCCTCACCTCAAGTACTGTGAGCAGTTTTGGGCTCCTTGCTTCAAGGAAGAGGTTTGGGTACTGGCGTGGGTCCACAAGAAAGCAACGAGGCTGGGGAAGGGACTGGAGGGAAAGGCTGATGTGGAGAGGCTGAGGGAGCTGGGAGGATTGAGCCTGGAGAAGAGGAGACTCGGGGGAACCTTCTCCCTCTCTACAACTACCTGAAGGGAGGTTGAAGTCAGGTGGGGATCAGGATCTTCTCCCAGGCAACCAGTGACAGGACAAGAGAGCAGGGTCTGAAGCTGCCAGGGGAGGGTTAGGTTGGATGTTAAGAAGCCCTTCCTCGTGGAAAGGGTGCTCAGAGCCTGGACTGGTCTGCCCAGGGCAGTGGGGGAGTCCCTGTGTCTGGAGGACAACCTGGCTGTGGCCCTGAGTGCCCTGATGTGGCTGATATGGTGATGTTAGGTCCTGGGCTGGACTTGATGACTTCAGAGATCTTTCCCAGCCTCAATCACTCAATGATTCTGTGACCTATCCCTTGCATAAAAGACTTCAGAAAGCCTCATTAACCCTTTCCAAGCTGCCATTATTCCCTGACCCCATAACATGCGATAGCAGGTAGGGTTCAGGATTCAAAAGTCTCCCAGTCTTGCAGTCTAGAAGTATAGGTTTTGTTTTTTCCACAGGTCTGACTGCAGTTTAATAGCTTTTTACCCTGCAGAGAACAAAATCCTCTGCAGAACAGTTGGTATTTCCTGGCTTTCAGCACTCTATGGTAATGTAAATGTCAGGACAGCATAAGGTAATAATTATGAAATCATATTTTGCTGCTTTAAAGAACCAAAAAGGTTTCTGAAAAGTAAATAAGACTTGTCTGTTACACTGTAAGCTCTCTCAGCCGGTGGCTTTGTTTTCCGGAGTCTTTAGTGCTGTTTGCATGCAAATAGTGTTTGTTGTAATAAGAAAAACAATTGCCTAGCTCTCCTAAGAGTTGCCAGTGCTCACTCCCCACCTTAGCAGCTCCTACCCGGCTACCCCCCATAGCTGCTCAATTCCCACCTACCCACCTCCCCGTGGTAGCTGCTCACTGCCCACCTCCCCATCGTAGCTGCTCACTACCCACCTACCCATCGTAGCTTGGTACTCACAGTAGCTCACTACCCAGACAGAAGAAGAAACTCTGGATGCAGTGACTGTCTCATCTGTGTAAGAATGCACCAGAATAGCTCCATCACTGGATTCCAGAAGATGGGCTAAGCCAGGTACTAAAATGTCAAGAGACCCATCTCCCTCAGCCTTTCCTCATCAGGGAGCTGCTCTCCTTCCTTCATCATCTTCGTTGCTCTATGTTGGACACCCTCCAGCAGCTCTGTCACAAAGAGATGAGCAAAATATTACTGATCTTACTCATAGCTACTGGATTTACACCTCACCTGCTTCACCCAGTGCTCAGTGTATGAATGAGTATTAATTCCTGCTCAGGAAGCTGTGGTACCCGTTTGGACACGTTTATTTCCTCCTGTTTCCAGTAAATCATCATCCCATACCTACTGGGTTTACAAATAGTCGCTCATCTCAACACAATCCTGCATCATTTCCTTGTCAGTCTTGTGCAGAGTTGGGACCTGATGTCTGAGGTGTCCAAACAAAGTTCAAAGCTCTTTGCAGGCTCTAACCTCTGCAGACTCACAGCTTCTCCTGCCACTGGGATTAATTAAGGAATTAAGGTTTAATTTTGGCTTGATTTGGAGCATTTTGTGGTTACAGCTCATGCTCCATGGGTTCCTTGGAGGTAACATGGGGCAGAAGCATGGGTTGTGCTTTTCCAACGATGTCAGATGGAAATTGGCCCATAGACCCCAGGAATATCTGCTCTGCAACCGGCACTCACTGCTGGCTGTTCGGATTCTGCAATGTCTGCATCTCCAAAGCACCTGTAGCTGCTCACCCAGGGTCTCTAGAATATTGTCTCCACTTCTGAGCCCCTTAGATCCAGGACACAGAGCTGCTGGAGAGAGTCCAGCACAGAGCCACAAGGATGCTGAAGGGAGGGGAGCATCTTCGCAAGGAGGGAAGGCTGACGGAGCTGGGGCTCTTGAACTGGGAAAAAAGGAGCCTGAGGGGGGACCCCATGACTGTTGACCAAGATGGAAAGGGTGGGGGTCAGGAGGAAGGAGCCAGGCTCTGCTTGGGGCACCCAATGCCAGGACAAGGGGCACCAGGTGTCAGCTGGAGCAGAGGAGGTTCCACATCAAGAGGAGAAGCAACTTCTTCCCAGTGAGGGTGCCAGAGCCCTGGAAGAGGTTGCCCAGGGGGGTTGTGGAGTCTCCTTCTCTGGAGACGTTTCAAATGACTGGATCTAGGGGATCCTGCTGTGGCAGGAGGATTGGACTGGATGATCTTTCGAGGTCCCTTCCTATCCCTAACACTCCGGGATTCCTGAGCACTCCAGGATTCCTGAGCTATGGGTAGCTAACACCTTACACTGGTGGGAAAACAAGGGAAACTCAAGTTTTTTTAGTTTAAAAACATAATTAATTTGATTAGTTTTTGCCTCACTCATGCTGTCTGTGTGTGATGGTGTAGGTTCAGGTGAGCAATGAGCAGGTAACTGCAGAGAACCCAACAGTATCACATGGTTTAAAAGACAACAAAGGGGAGCCCCCTGCACTGATGATGCTCGCAGAGTGCTTGGCAACGCACAGGCGCTTGAATCCCGAGGCAGAAACAGCATCTGCAGCCATCCAGCTGCAAATGTGAACACAAGAGTTTGGCCAAGGACAGAATAAATCCCTTCCCAGAAAGGAGGGAAAAGTTTTCTGAAAGGATGTGTGAGGAGAAGAAGGGACGAGGTGGCCTCTAAATTACTCCTGCAAAGAGTGAATCGAATGCCATGTCGGTTCTTGCTGGATTGGGAGCTGACGCTCGCATCTCCCTGTGTCTGTAAATAAGAACAGATGTGTTGTTACTCATCAGGGCTCTGATGAGGGTTTTCCAAACAGAATCTGTGTTTGTGGGGAAGCTGGTCTTGGAAAAACAGAGTCTTTTATTTGTTGTCACAGCAAGAACTTTCTGATCCGGGTGCTTCCTTCCACATTACAGCAATGGGAAACCTAGAGACTAGAAATTAGGGAGCTAAATTGGTCTTTAAAAAGAAAAGGGATGGGGGAGCAGGTCAGAGTTAACCCTTGATTAGTTTTAACCATTAAAAAGATGTTGAATCAATGGAGAGTGGGAATATCTGCAAAGGAAGCTGTGCTTGAATTGGAATTCATTGTCATGAGAGGCGTCAATGCTGCTAATAAATTCCCAGGTGAATGTGTTAGCAGAAAGCTATTTATTAATAATAAAATCAGGACAGTATTCTAGTCTCTCTCTATATAAGAGGACGCTGAGGGGTGACCTGGTTCATGTCTATAAAGTGTGAAGGGTGGGTGTCAGGAGGATGGAGCCAGGCTCTGCTCAGTGTCATCTGGTGACAGGACAAGGTGCCAGCTGGAACAGAGGAGGTTCCATCTCAATCTCAGCAGGACCTTCTTCCCAGGGAGGGTCCCAGAGCACTGGAAGGGGCTGCCCAGAGGGGTTGTGGAGTCTCCTTCTCTGGAGACGTTCCAGCCCCGCCTGGCTGTGTTCCTGTGTGACTTGGTCTGGGTGATCCTGCTGTGGCAGGGGGATTGGACTGGGTGATCTTTCAAGGTCCCTTCTGATTCCTAGTGAATATATAATATCCCTCTGATATTAGAGATTTTCAATAGTCCCCCCAAGCCTAAGCAGATTTCATTTCCTCTGAAATGCCTGTGCATTTATAGCCAGCAAAACATCCCTGATTTGATCACCTCTCACCTCTCAGTCTTCTCTCAGTCATCAGATGGAGAGCTGGCACTGCTCCCTATCTCTTCCAGTAGCAGCGTCCTGGTTTTGCTTGCCTGCTGAAGTTTGTTTTCTAAATTCAGCTGAGCTGATGTGAAAAGAAGGGCTATAAAAACGGAGGCTTCATCATGGCTCGAGTGTCCCGACTTGAACAAGTTTCAATGGCTTTGAGATGAGGCAGCGGCCTGGATTTCATGGTCCTGCTGATGAGGTACTTAGGAGCTGCATCTGCAGAAGTGCTCGTCCAGCAATTTCCCTTTCAGTGTGCGGGAGCTTGTGCTCTATTTTTATCCCAGAAACGATCAATATTTAAAAGCCAGAGCAATTATATATGCACAGGCTAGAGCACGGTGGTAAAACTGATGCAGGTGCCTGTAATGGTCAGTGAGACAACAAAATAAATCAGAAGGTGGCCATCGCTGGGGAGGTGACACTGAGCAGCCATCCCGAAGCCTGATCAATGTGCTTTAGAGGACGATGGAAGTGGTGTTGGCTGTGCAGCCGAGTGGCAGTTTGAAAGTAAAAGCAAGCATCAGCCAAGAGCCATTAGGCACAGGGGAGAGAAATGGTTGAGCTTCTGGTCAGGGGTAGCATCCCAGAGAGAGATCCAGTGCTTTCAGCCTTAGAAGATGGTTTTGTGAGAGTGTACTCATTCTACTTCTTCCTCTGGGTATGTGGGTGTTTATAGAATTGGTGAGGAGGACAGGATAATGAATTCATTATCGTTCTAGTACTGCCTCTTTGAAAACATTGATGGCAAAGGGTATTCCAGTGGGGGAGGGTGCCAGAGCACTGGAAGGGGCTGCCCAGGGGGGTTGTGGAGTCTCCTTCTCTGCAGACGTTCCAGCCCCACCTGGCTGTGTTCCTGTGTGACTTGGTCTGGGTGATCCTGCTGTGGCAGGGGGATTGGACTGGATGATCTTTCCAGGTCCCTTCCAATCCCTAGTGATTCTATGATTCCATCAGGATAATTGAGGCCAAGATGGATGACTCTGAACAACCTGATCTAGCTGGAGGTGACCCTGCTCACTGCAGAGAGGTTGGACTAGATGAACTTTGAAGGTCCCTTCCAACCCAAACCAGTCCATAGTCCTAGGGGTTGAGGAGGTGTTGGGATGAGAGCTGGGCTTGGTGATCCTGGCGGTCCTTTCCAGCCTTTCTACTACTCTGAAATAAATATCTACCTATAGAAGTACCGTTGATATCTTGTGGTCAGATGGTTAACTTCTGCTCCTGGGAGGAGCAGGGAGCTCAGTTTGATGATCCTTACATGTTCCTTCTGACATGAGAGATTGATTCCACCTCACACCTTACCTAGTCCAAGCCAAGGAGCAGAAACCAACAGACTCTGCTTCCACAAGCTCAGCATCTTAACGAGGACATCCCGATGCTCCTTGTAGCATCTCTTCATGTATCACACTCTCGTTTGCCGAGCTCAACGCTTTTTGAAGAGAGCTGCTCTCTCTCTTTCCTTCCCTCCACTTCCCATGAGTGATGGCATTGCATTGAAATTTAGCAGCCTGCAAGGAGCTTTCCTGAGCTGTATGAACATGCGGGTCACATCGGCCTCTCCACGTCGTAGCACGTAGGGAAGGCAGCTGTTAATAAGAATTGTCAAAGTGAGAAAAGAGGATGTTGTTGTGAGCAAATTCCAGAGGCACCCTGATTAGAAGGGACTCGGCTCCTTCCTACGTTCTCGCAGGCAGGCAAATGCAAGCTTGTAAACCTGCTACACGGGTTGTTGTTTTCCAGTCAACCCTTTTATTGTAGATAAACAGGGTGACTTTCCGCGCGAGGTGCGTGTTTGTGGTGTTCTGCCACTGTCTGTGTGCATGGGCAGACTGGTAATGGGCTCTGGAGCAGAGGAGAAGAGGAGGAAAAACTGATGTAGTGAGTGGTGACCCTGCTTGTGGCAGGGTGTTGGACTAGATGACCTTTGGAGGTCTCTTCCCAACTCTGTGATTCTATGAATTGTACTTGGGGTAGGTCAGGAGATCCTTGAGAGCATTTGACTTGAGATGAGTTTGTATCCCCAGCACTTAGGGGAGTGCACCTCAGTGAGAGCTTTGTGATGCTGGAAATAAAGGGGAAGGGAAACTTCAGGTGGGTCTGGTGCTTAAGGATCTGGTCTAGTGGTGCGCTTGCTAGAGTTATTAGTTGAAATTGGTCTTAGAATCATAGAATCCTCATGGCTGGAAAGGGCCTCCAGCATCATCCAGTGCAGCCCTCATCTCAGCAGCTCCCCAGCCCTTAGACCATGGCTTCAAGTGCTCTAACTACTTGNCGTTGCCCTTCTCTGGCCCCACTCCAGCCCCTCAATGTCCTTCTGATCCTGTGGTGCCCAACACTGGACCCAGTACTCAAGATGCAGTCTCGCGAGTGCAGAGTACAGGGGCACCATCACCTCCCTACTCCTGCTGGTGACTCTGTTCCTGATCCAGGCCAGGATGCTGTTGGCCCTTGAAATTCTTTTCATTGCCTTTCAGAACAGTCATCCTGGAGGAAACCTTTCTTAGTGCTTCTAAAGATAAATTCAATATTTATTGAGAGGATTCCTGCTTAATTAAAGGGTAGAAAATTCCTGAAGATTCCCTGTTGGGCTTGTCATCAGAATATTTCATTGTCCTGATAATAATGTGATGGGGTGGGGGTTTTCCCTACCCTCCTCCCCAGATATCCCAGATGTTTTCTTTTCAATGAGTTTTCTGTGCCAATCACTCAAATCGGGTGGCAGTGACTGTCGTAAGAGAGAAAGCTCTTGGCAGCCAACACCAAATGAAAGGCTGACGTTAGCTCTTACAGGATCCCTTCAGTGGGCAGAGTTACCAGGATTTCACTCCTTCCTGTGTGAGAGCAGATCTGTTCGTTTGAAATCAACTTGTTTTCATGGCTGGGACCATCTGAGCACAATTCCCTCTATCCACAGGGAATTCAGCCCGAGCATCAGTGTATTTCCAGAGGATTTATGGGTTTTTTTTCTCTTCATTTTTATTACTGGACTGATTTGCATGAAAACAGGATCTTGGTTCCATAGGGATTCGCTGGCTCCAGATGTTCGGGCTTGTTAATGTGAAGTCATCATCTCATTTGTGACCTCGCCTTTGGTGGTGGCACTGGTGCTGATGGCAAACAATGGATTATGACTTCTGCGAGGGAGAAGCACCTGCAGACTGGTGGAGTCTGATAAAACAAAGACCTTGCTTTCATACAAATTAATTCTATAAAGGGGTTGAGGCAAAGGACCAAGGAAGAGCTTAGAGAGAGAGAAAGAGGAGCTAAGCTTTGCCTGTACAGTCTGCTTTGCTTGCTGGTACCAAGGGAGCTCCCCCCATCACCCCATCACCTGCTCAGCTTTTCCAGCCCTCCTAGCTCTAATATCATCCTGCTTTGGGTAGCTAGTTTTTAAGCTGTGGACTACACCAGCACCAGACCTCTTCAAGCTCTTTCCCTATGTCTGGTTTAGTTAACCCAGGTCTGGGCAGGTTTTATGGTTAAATCCCAGTCCTGTTAGTCTCAATCTTAGTTTTCCCTGGCCAGCACCTCTAATCCAGAAGAATTAACGTTCAGAACTTTCCCCTAGTAACTCAGGGAGGTTACTCCTAATGGCCAGGACCTCAAGAGGCTGTCACTGCTGTTTATCTCAAGGTGCTTGAAAGCAAAACCTTTCCTTACTCCTTCAGACACCTCCCTGGGTAACAGAGAGCAACGTGAGCTGTAGCAGAAGGTGATATCTGGTAGTCTTGACGTTACAGCATGCACTGGGGCAAAGACTCGGACACCAGCTGGCAGGACTGGGTTTCTTCAAGGTGTTCCAGTAAAATCCAGCCTTAACTGGGCATCCCTGTGTCTGTAGTGGGGTATCTTACTCTGGAAACTCAAACTGTTCCAGACACACTGCAGTTAATCCTGAAGTCACATCGATCATCGTGTCCTGGGCGCTGTCTCCCTTCAGCGAAGGTGATGAAGTTCAGTGCTTTAGCCAAGTGTTTCACAGCTCATTTGAAAGCTATTTTTCATCTTTCGTCTCTTATCTTCCGTCTGTCTTTCTAACTAAAGAGCTCAGCTCTCGACTCTGCTGTGTTTTTAGCCTGTACGGAGGTGAATACCTAGGTTTAATTAATTATTATAAAACTAATTTCCATTCTTTGTCATAGAGCAACTTTCCTTTACAGGAAATTCCTTGTTTAGTTAAACCTTTCTCCCTATGAAACAGCTGAGAAGGGCTTTTTAGGATCTGAGGTAGTGACTGGACTAGGGGGAATGGAGCAAAGCTGGAGATGGG
>VZRI01001585.1:26674-37938 GCA_013397515.1 Upupa epops
TTGTCCCCAAGAGCACCTTGCTGGCTCAGAGTCAGTCGCACCCTGTCGATACCGACCCACTGAGGCAGCGTTAGCCCACAGTTAAGCAGTTCATTCATTAGCTGCCTTTTTTATCTTGCTGTTTCTCTCAGGAATAACTCTTCTCACTTCTGACAAATCCCATTTGCTCTCTAAATCAGAGCTCAGGAGCCGAAATGTTCCAGCCTCCAGCAGCCGTGTTGTTACATCTGCAGTAATTGTTTGACACAACCAAAACAAAGTCATTGTGAAATAACATTGTCAGATCTTTCTCCTCAAATTGCCTCAAAATTGCAATCGCTTTGCAGACTTTAAATAGCTGGAGACTCTCTCCCCCTTTCCAGCGGGAGATGATGTCAGCCTGCTCGGAGCTGGGGTTTGTAGAGAAGCTGCCTGTCTTGACTCGCTATTTTTAAATGTTCCCTGATTATTAAAGCTGTCTGTTCGTGCTTCTCCCATCGTTGTTGTTTGCTATTCGTAGGCAGTTTTCTACTGCTTCAGTCTTCTGGGTTCGGCCACACAAAGGGACTGTTAAAAATAAATGAGTTAATCATAGGATCACAGAATCCTTAGGGATTGGAAGGGATCTTGAAAGATCCTCCAGTCCAATCCCTCTGCCACAGCAGGATCACCCAGACCAAGTGGCACAGGAACACAGCCAGAAGGGTCTGGAACGTCTGCAGAGAAGGAGACTCCACAGCCCCCCTGGGCAGCCTGGTCCAGTGCTCTGGGACCCTCCCTGGGAAGAAGGTCCTTTTGTGGAGCTCATAGCATGATCAGAAAGGTGTTGGCAGTACCCTGGTTGGATTCTGGACCTGATAGATCTTTGTTTTCTTTTAAATTTCAGGGGGGTTCTTTCAGAAATAGATGAAGTGGTTTGTCTGAAAAGCTTTCAGTATTGCTTTCAAAGGTGAAGGATGAGTGCTAGTGTGGCCAGCAGGACTAGGGGCGTCATTTGCCCCCTGTCCTGGGCACTGGGGAGATCTCTCCTTGAGTCCTGGGGGCAGTTCTGTGCCCCTCACTTCAAGAAAAGAGGTTGAGGGGCTGGAGCAGGTCCAGAGGANGAGGAGCAATGAGGCTGGGGAAGGGACTGGAAGGAAAGGCTGGTGAGGAGAGGCTGTGGGAGCTGGGGGTGTTGAGGCTGGAGAAGAGACTCAGGGGACCTTATTGTGGAATTATTTGGGTACTTTACATGGCTCATTTAGCTCAGGCTAACAGCAGCCCAGGCCCTATCATTTACCTTCCCCCAACTCCTTTGTGGACTATTTACTGTTTTGAGGCAGAACAGGAGAAAGTTTATAAAAAGACTTCAAGAAGGACTCATAGAATAGAATAGCAGGTTTGGGAGGGACCTTAAAGATCATCCAGTTCCAGACCCCCTGCACAGGCAGGGACACCTTCACTCGAGCAGGGTACTTGGGGCCCCAGCCAACCTGGCCTTCAACACTGCCAGGGATGGAGCAGCCACAGCTGCCCTGGGCACCCTGTCCCAGCATCTCAGCACCCTCACAGCAAAGAGTTGGTTCCTCATGGCCAACCTCAGTCTCCTCTTCAAGGCTGGAACCCTGTTCCCTTGTCCTCTCGCTACCACCTGTGTCAAAAGCCCTCCCCCAGCTCTCTTGTAGCCTCCTTCAGAGACTGGGAAGCTGCTGTAAGGTCACCTGGGAGCCTCCTCTTCTCTGGGCTGAACAACCCCATTTGCTCAGCCTGTCATCTTAGGGGAGGTGCTGCAGCCCTCTGATCTTTGAGTTGCTCCCCTCTGGACCCATTCCAGGAGCTCTCAGTCCTTCTCCTGTTGGGGACTCCAGTCCTCCAGTCCTGCAGGTGAGGTCTCACAAGCACAGAGCAGAGGGGGAGAATCCCCTCCATTGACCGACTCTCAGTGCTACACTCTCCTTGTAGTAGGAGATTGTATTCCTACTACAACACTTAAAACGTTAGAGATGCCTGTGTGAATCCTTTGTTTGCTGGACAATATTTGTTCACTCTTTTCTTCAGCTAAGGCCGGGTTTCTGATTGTTTAGTGAGATAACAAATCCAGCTGCTTTCAAGAGAAAGCTCCCCCTGTTTTATATTCCCCCCCCCAGCTAATTAAACTGTAAGCAGAGCTTTCTTCTCTTGCCTTTTCTTGAGAGGCAGAGCGAAGGAAATAAAGATGTTCAGAGCTGCTTCCATTTTGCTGAAATGAAAAGGCTTCTGGCTAAGTTTACAAAGAGAAAGATTCCCTCCTGAAAGAGCTGCTTCTGCCAGAATCAGTCACCGCTGCTGGGCTTCAAGAGCCGCTTTATCATTTACAGCCTGTTTGCTGCTGCTGCTCTTGCTTTGTACTGTCAGCTCATCCTCTTTTCTTCAGCTGACTGGAAGGCTCTGGGATCTTGTTAAGAACATAAAATCCTGTTGCAATTGTCTTTGCTAAGGTACTGTTTGTTTAGTTAACCGGGGGAGTGGTATCAGGTAACCGGGTCCAGCGCTGACACACTCGAGCGACTCGGAGAGACTGTTACCCTCCATCAGTTCTAATGGCTGGTCCTTTCCTGGACTCTATCTTTGGGAATTAAGGAATCATAGAATCATCGGGGATCAGAAGGGATCTTGAAAGATCATCCAGTCCAATCCCCCTACCACAGCAGGATCACCCAGACCAAGTCCAGGAGGGTTTCAAAGGTCTCCAGAGAAGGAGACCCCACAAACCCCTCAGGCAGCCCCCTCCAGTGCCCTATCACCCTCCCTGGGAAGAAGTTACAGAATCAGTCAGGGTTGGAAGGGACCACAGGATCATTCAGTTCCAACCCCCCTGTCATGGGCAGGGACACCCCACCCTAGAGCAGGCTGGCCAGAGCCTCATCCAGCCTGGCCTGAAACACCTCCCTGGGCAGCCCAGTCCAGGCTCTCCCCACTCTCCCGGTGAAGAGCTCCCTCCTCACATCCAGTCTCAATCTCTAAGCAAACACACAGACTGCAGATCTTCAAACTGAGTCTGTGATTACTAGGGGTTGGATTTTGCTGCTCTTAGTTCCAAACGAACCTACTCGCTTACAACTCTGTGAGTGGAACTGGAGCTGCAGGTATCCTGAGTCCTGTAGCAAAAAGGACTTGCAAAATCAAGGGGTTGATTCCTCCTTCCCCTCGCCTGTGGGTGAGGTGTCCCCGTGAAGAACAACAGCAGTGAGGGAATGGCTGGGAGGGCTTCCACACGAGAGTCTCTGCTGGTGGATGGAGGAGCTGGTGGTCTCTCCTTGTGTGGAACAAGGTGTCAGCACAGTGGGTGTTAGTGAGCACTGGGCATGAGCTGGAGTTAGTCCGTGTATTAGTAAAGCCCAGTATTGTGCTAAATCAGTGATCACAGCTTAAAGACAGCTGCTCTTTGCTGAGCAGGCTTGCTTTCTGAGTCACTTCAGTGAATGACTTGGACTCTGCTTTTAAACAACTTACTGCTAATACCCCTCTCTGTTGCTTTTGAGTCAAGCAGAACCTTTCAAGCTCTGGGTCTCTGGAAGGAAATTGGAGTAAACTGGTTTATCTAGAGTGTTGTAAGCCATTTGTTCTCCCCAGATTAGGTCTATTCAGCAACTTGTAGTCCTTGACTATCAATAGTTTAAGAGGAGATGTTCCAAACGATTCTCTCGCGTCCTTAGCATAGGAATCGTAAGGCACAATACAATAAAAGGTAGTCTTAAGGCAGTGCAGAGTCACAAGATATAAGAGTATAGGTAGTTCATAAAAGCACAATGGAATTCATAAATCACATCTGGACAAGTTCCCCCAATTCATCCTCCAGCCAGACGCTGCTAAATGAGATTTCTGGATTGGCTTGGGGGGCAGGAGTTTGCAGCTTCCAAGAGGGCTGCGTGTTCTTCTGTTGCTGCTGACCTGATTGCTTATTAATAATGAATCCTGCGAGAAGCCCTTGATGCTTCTGGAGTTAGGGTTGCTTTTCTTAGAAACAAACATTGATTTCAACCATATTGGGTTTTTTTTTTCCTCTGACAACAGGACAGGGCGCAGCCTGGATGTGGAGGAGCTCTATGCTTCGTTGTGGTGGAAGCAATACTAATGGTGTTGAGCCTGGAGGAGACTTGGGGGGATCTTCTCTCTCTCTACAACTCTCTGAAGGGAGGTTCTAGTCAAGTGGGGGGCAGGACCTTCTATCTGGCAACCAGTGCTAGGATGATGGGGTAGGGCCTGAAGCTGCCAGGGGAGGGTTAGGTTGGACATTAGGAAGCCCTTCCTCAGGGAAAGGGTGCTCAGAGCCTGGACTGGACTGCCCAGGGCAGTGGGGGAGTCCCTGTGTCTGGAGGTGTTGAAGAGCAGCCTGGCTGTTGCCCTGGGTGCCTTGGTGTGGAGGGTAGCAGAGCACTGGCACAGGCTGCCCAGGGAGGTTGTGGAGTCTCCTTCTCTGGAGAAGTTCCAGACGTGCCTGGCTGTGTTCCTGTGCGACTTGGTCTGGGTGATCCTGCTGTGGCAGGGGGACTGGACTGGAGGATCTTTCCAGGTCCCTTTAAATCCCTAAGGATTCTATGGCTGAACTTGATGAGCTCAGAGATCTTTTGCACCCTTTTCCTAGTCCTGCTGGCCACACTAGTGCTGATCCAAGCCAGGATGCCATTCGCCTTTCATGCCACCTGGGTACCCTGTTGTCTCCTGTCCAACCAGTTGTCCCCACGTACTCTCAGGCCCCTCTCTACCGGTATTCCTGTCTATCTTAGTTTTCTCTATTCCTGCTCTCTCTGTGCTGTCTTTCTCGTTACCATGGGTGAAGGGCAACGATTCCACTGACCTGAGCAGGGTAATCCACCCTCCGGTCTAATCTCCATCCTCCAATACCATAGCTCAGAACGCTGGAGCACTTTGCTCAAGAGGGAGGGATGCGAATGAAAATCCTGCCTCGACGCGACGCTTCCTTCAGGAGCAGTGGGCGCGGGATGCGCAGTGAAGCCGAGGCCAAGATCTAGGGATAACGATGGGGTTCCTTTTTTCCTTCTCTTTCTTTCATGAAAGAAAATTAACTACCGAGCACCGTCGTTCTAAGACGATAAAGCAGTGTCACCCATAAACCATTTACTGGGGATCTAACTCTTCTTCTGGATCTCTTAGTGAAAGGAATAAACATAAAACTGAAATCAGATGCTTTAGGATTTATGAAGTTGATAGAATTCTCTCTCTCTCTCTCTCTTTTTTTTCCATCTAGTGACTGTTTTAACAGCCTATTAACATCTTCCCCACAGCAAATATATAACAAAATTGATATTACGGAATTGAGTTAGGATGCTTCCCAGGAGTGTACTTAAATATCCCGTAAACATCCAGCGCTATTCATCTGGATTATGGACTCTGCATGTAAAGTACATCTCTATAAATTCTGCTAAAGCAAACTCTTCCCAGTTCCTCTTGCAGAATAAAAATGAAAGGTCTGCTTCTGTGAAGGGTTGAGCGCTCCTGCCTAAATTCCCAGCTCTCTTGTAGAAAAGGATGGTTCTCACTCGGTGCTTTCAGGGGCCGCTCACAAAAGACTCATTTTCTTCCTTCTGAGGGAAGGCGGCTGAAATCAGCTGCCACTGGTGTGAAAGTTCCTCGCAGATGATTTGTGTCTTCTTAATTTCTCAAGTGTCAGACACGAGCACGTCTCATTCAGCGCCATTAAATGTTGCTTGTAAAAGGGAACTGGAGCTCTGCTCTGCCTGGCTCTGCTTTAACCGCTTCTCTGCATCAGTTCTGGAGCCCCCGGCACGGGAAGGAGATTGAGCTGTTGGAACGGGTCCAGAGGAGGGCAACGAGGATGAGAGGAGGGCTGGAGCACCTCTCCTACAGGGACAGGCTGAGAGAGTTGGGGCTGTTCAGCCTGGAGAAGAGGAGACTCCAGGGAGATCTCAGAGCAGCCTTCCAGTCCCTGAAGGGGGCTCCAGGGAAGCTGGGGAGGGGCTGTTTCCAAGGGCTTGGAGTGGTAGGAGCAGGGGGAATGGTTCCAAGCTGGAGAGGTTCAGACTGGAAGTCAGGAGGAAGTTCTTTAAGATGAGGGTGCTGAGACAGTGTAAGAGGTTGCCCAAGGAGGTTGTGGCTGCCCCCCATCTCCCTGGAAGTGTCCAAGGCCAGATTGGCTGGGGCCTTGAGCACCCTGGTCTGGTGGGGGGTGTCCCCCACTAGAACTGGATGATCTTGAAGGTCCCTTCCAACCTGAACCATTCTAGGGATCTATGAATCCTTCAAGCTCTGTTGTACAGTACCCGCGTGGGCTTGGTGTGGGAGCTAGGCTGGTAACTGTGCCTCTTCGTTCACGTCTCATCCCTCAGAAAGGAGGAAAGTAAACTTTTCAGTGAGACAACCCTGAATTTAGATAACAGCATCACTTTTTAATCCTTCCTTGTATGTTTTAAGATTGTTCTGCTTGCTGGTAGGGACAGCATGTTAAAAATAATACCGAGATCTTGTTTGCATCAATGGATGATTCAACATCCATCTCAGCTGCTCTCCTTTCCCTCCTCTGTTTATCCTGTTACCTTTTACTGATCTAAAGAGAAAACAATCTGAGAACAGTAAGCTGTTTGGAATAGAAATAGCTGTGCTGCATCCAAAGTGGCATCTTTGAGTGTTTGTAGAAGGGGATTTGTAAGAAAGGCTTTAGCTTTGGCTTAGTTAATGTTGTCATTTCCAAAGAGAGGATTGATTTCTGGACAATTAAGACTGGACTTCTTCTGGGCATAGAAATGTGTATGCACCCCCCCACCCCCCCTCACACACACACACACACAACTGTGTGTCAGGTTCAGTTGAGAATTAAAAGTAAATAGCATGACTGATAGTCTGAGGAGAGGCTGAGGGAGCTGGCAGGGTGAGTTTGGAGAAGAGGAGGCTGAGGGAGGACCTCACTGTCCTCTCCAACTCCCTGAAGGGAGGCTGTGGAGGGGTGGCTGTTGGCCTCTGCTCCTTGGTGCCTGCTGACAGCAGCAGGGGCACTGCTCTGCAGTTGAGGCAGGGGAGGGTCAGACTGGCTCTGAGGCAGAGATTCTCTGCAGCCAGAGTGGTTGGGCACTGGCAGGGCCTTCCCAGGGAGGTGGTGGAGTCCCCCTGCCTGGAGGTGTTGAAGAACCCTGTAGCGATGGTGCTTCCTGCCCTGCTCGAGTGGCAGCAGGGAGGGGGTCAGGCTGTGTTTGTCAGTCTCTCAGGGACTGAGGGGTTTTGTTGGGGTGGGGATGGTTGGACTGGGTGATTGAGGAAGTCCTTTCCAACCAGGATTATTCTGTGAAGATTTGTAAATAAGGGATTTTTGTGAAACAAAGCAGGAAAATTCCAGGTCTCCCTGGGCAAGGAATTGGAACGGAAATCTTTCCTGGTAGCCAAATTAATGCTCTTAATTTCCTCTACTGTTATTGCCCAATACACTATTTAATCTGAACACGGCCTTCCACTGAATTACATGCAGTTCATCTCCCATCCACTGAGCATAGTGGGGTGACTTGTGCCACACGATGAGTTCGATTTGACAGAATACATTAGTGATCTGGTTGGCACCGATGGCTATAAAGCACCCAGTGAGCTGAATTCGTTTGTTCTCCTCTGTAGAATAAGTGTAACTGTGCTTGCAGTTTGAATCAGCAAGAGAAAGATGCTACTGCTGAAATAGGAATCGATTTATTCACTTAGGACTAAGATTGGAGACTAAAAGCTCGGTATTCAAGAATAAATGGAGATTTACTTGAGGTTTTGAAGAGAAAACACGTGGTGGTTGAATTGTGATGACTTTGGGGAGGTGGTTACGCTGGATATATACACAAGTGGAATGTAGGGTATCTTGACAGCAAAAGATGCTCTGGTGGGGAAAGGCAGCAGTCCCACTGCTTCAGGTGCTGTCTTTTCATCAGCTGCATCCTTTTGCCTGGAGAAACTGAGTTGTTTTCTCTTAATGTTCAGCCAACTATGAAAAGGTGGGGTGAACCAGAGAAACAACAGCTTGTTGCTCATGACCTGGGAAACTGGACTTTCTCAGGTAGACTGAGTAGAGAAACTCAACTGCCTCAGTGACAGGGAGACTTGAGCGGTAGCTCTTCACGTCTTTTAAGCCTCTCCTCAAGCTAAGACACCCAGAGTGATCAATGAAGAACCGGTGTTGGCAACTCAGGGGAGCCACTGAATTAGGAGCATTCAAGTAGGCTTTTGTAAAATTATCAAAAGTCTTCATAGGGTTTTGTGACCGTAGTGGAGACAGAGAGCTGTGCGTTAAGCAGGGTACTTGGGCACATGCCTACCTTGAGGGAAGTTCTGAGACTTACTTAGTATGGAGAAGTTAAAACCAGGCGGGGCTAGCAAAAGGCTTCAATTATTTCTCGAGGGAGTGATGCCCCGAGTTTTTCTACCTGCAGCTGATGCTTCAGCTGCACCTGCCCTTTTATTCCGTATGCAAATAGCCACGTCATTACCTAAGAGGGTTATTTTCCAGGCTCTCAAAACATTGTGGTGTCTAAGTATTCAGCGCAGCACTAATTACCCAAAATGAAGACGGCAGGAAAAATGGAGCTAATCGCTCAGATTTGACTCCTCTTCGAGCTGGCGAATGCTGGATTAAATGAAATCTCAAGTGCTAGACGGTACGGGTGAATGGAGTGAATCGCCTCTATTCAGAACATTCAGATGTTGTATTCACACCCCACTGTGCTCTGGTTACAGCTAAGTTTCACATCACTTGGTACTCATCCTGGGAGGAGGCAGTGGCAGGGATCTGGTGATGTTTACACCCACTGCTCCTGCTCAACAGCAAACATGGGGTCAGCTTCCAGAGCCCTTGAGTCTGCCCTTTGCTGCGTCCTATGGATCATGTCTTAAAATCCTGGAGCTAGCTTGTTTCAGACTTACATGCCATTCATATCACTTCGGCAGCCCAGCCTGGGAACATTTCACATGGAGAGCTTTGTAATTTCAGATTACGGACTGGTAGCCCAAAATAGATCCTAATCTACTGGCTGCACGTATGGCAATCAGTCTAGCAGAGCAAGATGAGATGAGCTCGAGCAGCTGACACTGAGTGTGGGCCTCGTTTCGCCCCCGTTTCTGGCTCAGTGCTGTTGTAAAACAAGGTTGTGTAACTGCTTCAAGGTCACCAAATGAGTTACTCCTACGAGGTAATGAAGGATTAGCTCCTTCCACCCTGTGACAATCATTTACAGAAACTGATGCTGAACCAGTTTGCGGTGATTTCAGGCTGGAGGGGGATTTAAACTTCAGGACGGCAAACGTCCAGAGGGATTATTCCTTCATAACCATCATTTCTGTTATCCCTAATCTCTCCCTGTCTCCAGGCCCAGGGCAGATCCGGGGGGATTCAGGGTAATGCACTGGCTTGTCCTTTTTCCAAAGACCTTGATGTCTCCAGCTTGTGCTCTTGGGGCTAGCGGGATATCTGCTCGCTGGCTCACTCTGAGAGCACACGGGGAGAAGGCTGCTGCATCAGCTGTATCAGCAGGGCAGGGGGAAAAGGCCACGAGAGGTGAAAACAGCAATCGTTTTACCTGTATTTAGAGGAGAAAGAGCCTGACAAAGATGATGAAGGAAGTAGAGCAGCTCCTGATGAGGAAAGGCTGAGGGAACTGGGTCTTTTCAGCTTGGAGAAGAGGAGGCTGAGGGGGGACCTCATTAGTGTCTATAAATATGTGAGGGGTGGCTGTCAGGAGGATGGAGCCAGGCTCTGCTCAAGGTCATCTGGTGACAGGACAAGGGGCACTGGGTGCCAGCTGGAACAGAGGAGGTTCCATCTCAATCTCAGCAGGACCCTCTTCCCAGGGAGGGTCCCGGAGCACTGGAAGGGGCTGCCCAGGGGGGTTGTAGCAGGGGGACTGGACTGGAGGATCTTTCAAGGTGCCTTCCTATCCCTAATGATGCTACAACACAAGCCAAGGGTCTTACCATCACGCTACTCCTGCTCACACACCCCTGTCCCAGTGCAAAGTCAGAGCATTCCCAGCAAATTCCCAGCCTCTCCTACAAAGCCAGGCTGAGGGAGCTGCATTGTTCAGCCTGGAGAACAGAAGGCTCTAGGGGGACTTGATAGCGACCTTCCAGCCCCTGAAGGGAGCTACAAGAAGGCTGCAGAGGGACTGTTTATGAAGGCCTGGAGTGACAGAGGAGAAAGGGACCTGGGAGTCCTAGTGGCCAACAGGGTGACTCTGAGCCAGCAATGTGCTCTGGTGGCCAAGAGGGCCAACAGCATCCTGGAGTGCATCAGAAAGGTGACCTTAGAGCAGCTTCCCAGTCTCTGAAGGGGGCTACAAGAAAGCTGGGGGAAGGGGGCTTTTGACACGGGTGGTAGTGACTGGCCACCAGGACCCCCAGCTCCCTTTCACCTGCGCTGCTCTCCAGCAGGTCAGTCCTCACCCTCTCCTGGTCCCTGGGGCTGTTGTTGCCCAGATGCCAGGCTCTGCACTGCCCTGCTTGAGTTTCATGAAGTATCCCCCCCTGTTCTGTCACAACTGCCCTTGCTCTCAGCTTTCTGAACCCTGTGCCTTGTCCATTCCTGGTTTCCTAGGAACCTCTTAACCCACAGGACAGTTACTTTTTCATTTGCTGTCTCTTTTCAGGTGCTTTGGCACTTCTTCATTCTGGTGGCAGCACACAATACAATCTGCTCACAGATTAATCTTGACAGTAGTCAGGGATTATTTTGCACATCAATCCATAAAAACACAGAAGCCTAAGAGCTAAATTTTCAAAATATTCATAGACCCAGGCAGAAAGATCCCTCAAATAGATCGAGAGCACTGTAATGCCTCGTTTATTTGCTGGTTTATGTCTATCTTTAATTATTTAATTGTTATGACTCAAATAAAAGCACTGGTGCTAAAATGAATTCAGCAGGGAGCTGCTTTCTCCAAGTCCTACTGAATACCTTCCTGTGTGTTTAGTGCTGAGAGATCCTGGGAGATTGGGTTTGCATGATGATTTACTTTGTAGGAAGGTGACAGAATGAAGCAGGTTGTAATACATGGAAGAAATTTGACTTCAACACAGATGCAGAAGGGGCACCTTCACTAGAGCAGGGTACTCAGGGCCCCGGCCAACCTGGCCTTCAACCCTGCCAGGGATGGGGCAGCCACAGCTGCCTTGGGCAACCTGTTCCAGCATCTTAGCACCCTCACAGCAAAGAATTGGTTCCTCATGGCCAACTTCAGTCTCCCCTCTTCAAGGCTGGAACCCTTTCCCATTGTCCTGTCACTGCCACCCGTGTCAAAAGCCCCCCCCTTCAGAGACTGGGAAGCTGCTCT
>VZRI01001585.1:41056-51146 GCA_013397515.1 Upupa epops
CTCCAGATGCATGGTTTCAGCTGTGATCAGAAAGAAGCTGTAGAAGGTTTATTAAGACTAATACTGATCTTTCTTTAGGCCTCTTCACCAGTAGTCACTAAGTTACAGCAACTCTTTCAGCCTCACCAATGTAGTTAGCAAAACCTTTCTGAGTCTTCCAAACTGCCCTAGGAAAACTGCACGCTCAGCATTATATCAACACCAGTCACTAAGAAAAATAATCATCATCGTAATCACCAGCCTCATAACAATTAGCCCATCCCCCAGCCTTCTGAATGCCATGGCACCTGCAACCAGCTCAGCTCCAATAACCCAGCACTGGTGCACCCAGTGAAGCTTTGTAGAGGCAACTCAAGTGATCGATACCCTGAGCAGAAGCAATCACTCGCATTGACTTGAGCAGGTAATTTGTGTTCACCTCGCGCTGCCGCCGCATAGGAACACGGCGAGCAGCGAGCAGATAAAAGAGGCAGCACATCAATCGCTGCTGCTGGTTGGGGCCAATTACTGGAATTAAAATCCCCTTTTCCAGGCTGCAGCAAGATTAGCTGTTGACCCGCTTGGTGTGATACGGTTGCTGTTATACTTATTATCATCAGTGCCTTTCCACACCTTCACTGCTTATTCTCTCTAATTGAGAATGCTCCCGCTCCCGTAGGTTCAGTTTCTGCTGTAGCCACGTTCAGTGGGTGTGAAAAGTGCCAGGAACTTCCCGTTAGCACAACTGGAGGATGCTGGTGCTCAGAGGAAGGGGGGTTCCGTTCATGGTGTAGTGGATAAATGGGAATGGCCTCTGTATGAGTTTACTCGTTGCACAGCTGCAGAGAGGCTGGGTATTCTAAACGCTTGAATACTCTGTGTTATATGGGACCCTGTCCTGGGCACTGGGGAGGCCTCCCCTCGAGTACTGGAGGCAGTTCTGGGCACCTCACTTCAAGGAAGAGATTGAGGAGCTGGAGTGGGTCCAGAGAAGCAATGAGGTAGGGAAGGGACTGAAGGGAAAGGCTGATGAGGAGAGGCTGAGGGAGCTGGGGGTGTTGAGCCTGGAGGAGAGAAGACTCGGAGGGACTATCTCCCTCTACAACTCTCTGAAGGGAGGTTGTAGTCAGGTGGGGTCAGGCTCTTCTCCTAGGCACCCAGCACCAGGACAAGAGGGCAGGGCCTGAAGGGGAGGGTTAGGTTGGATGTTAGGAAGCCCTTCCTCATGGAAAGGGTGCTCAGAGCCTGGACTGGACTGCCCAGGGCAGTGAGGGAGTCCCTGTGTCTGGAGGTGTTGAAGGACAGCCTGGCTGTGGCCCTGAGTGCCCTGAGGTGGCTGCTGGGGTGATGTCAGGTGCTGGGCTGGCTGGCTGAGCTCAGAGGGCTTTTCTAGCCTCAATCATTCTGTGATTAATCTCTTTTATTATACATAATTGTCTGTTAGAAATGCTTTTGCCTTCCACCCTGTGTCTAATGATGGCCATGGAGCTGCTGAGATATCACACACAAATATACGAGGCTCTGCTGAACCAGTGTTAATCCATGTCCCATCCAAAGATTATGTAGTTGGGATGTAGGATGGGTACTGTAACGGGTACTTGGATGGGAGATGCGATGGGATTCCTGGGTGCTGTGGGCATATTCTCTCTGTCAGGGGTGTTGGACTAGATGATCTTTCAAGGTCCCTTCCAACCCCTAACCTTCTGAAATTCTGTGATGCTGAGATTTCCTGGGGCAGCAGGGGCTTTGCCAGCCTGTGTCCATCCTTACATCTACTGGCAGCTAAGTGACACTCTAGAAGGCACGAAGCCTCCTGATAGAGCCTTAACGTTGGAAGGCTGCACTGTGTTACCTATTACTTTTCAGTTTGAGTAACCTGATTGTCAGGGATATTTCTCAGGGTGATATTACGACTGTCAGCAGGGTTTCCAGCACCACCAGAGCAACTCTCATCCTCAAAAAGCTCTGAACTGCTGTAGCTGCCTGACTCGGTGCTGTCTGTTCTGTGTTTTCAGTGAGGATGAGCTATCTCAAATGCCTCTATTTAGGAAACACAGAGGTGTTTTCTCTTGCCTGACTGGAAGCAATATCCTTCACAGCTGACCTGGGGAAGGCTCCTATCCTTTCATATAAGGTTTCCATAGGCCATTACACAGAAACTGGAGGGACTGTTTGCCCTGCACATCTTGTTGTGTGGAAACTGAGCTCATCCCGAGAGACTGCACTGAAAGGGTGAGGAGCAAATGTGACTGCTACCTGTGTTCTGAGAACGCTCTGTGCACCTTCCTCTCCTCTCACCGAGCTGCAGGTTGCCTTAGAGAAGTGGCCTCTTCCACAGGCTGTAACTAGAAGGTCAAGTGGCAATTGTCAGGCCGAGGGTGGATTTCATAATACTTTTATTTTCCTTCTTCAAAGATGTGGAGAAAAGAGAGCAGAGGGAGTATCTAAAGGGTCTTTAGCTCTTCGAGCAGTATTTTTCATCAGTTCATCTCAGGGCCTTGCAGGAAGGAGCTAAGCACTGCAGTTTCTCTTTCATATAGGTGGAAGCTAGAGGCTGGGACTCTACAACCACACGTGGTGTCTCTCTATAAAATCATCTGTCTGACGTACGAGGCAGAGAAATTAATTGTTAGAGGGGACACAATCGTGGTTAGACCAAACATCTTCTGGGTGATCGGTTCTCTCAAGAGGGAATGATGCCAACTGGGACTAGAGCATATGTAGTGGAAATAGGAAACCATGAGCCATGCTTTGCAGTGACTGTGAAATGAGCCACCACTGGGAAATCTGTGAATACAAGCCTGGAATATGCTGGGAGCACGAGCAGGGTCTGAAAACACTTCTCCCAGAGGGAGAGCCTGTTGGGGCAGCATGACATAATGCTGCAAGAGGAATACGTTCACTGTGCGAAGCACCCACCTTTAGGGAACAACCACATAGTGTGTCGTTAGGCTTGAGTGAGGCGTCTGGTTTGCTCTTGGGGGATTGGAAGTGGAAGGTCATGGACTGGAGATAGGAAATGTGGGAGGTTGAAACACAACAAGAGTCAGTGTGGAGTCTGGCATCTGGGCAAGAACAACCCCAGGGACCAGGAGAGGCTGGGGACAGATCTGTTTGAGAACAGTGGAGGAGAAAGGGACCTGGGGGTCCTAATGGACAGCAGGATGACTCTGAGCCAGCACTGTGCTCTGGTAACCAAGAGAGCCAACAGCATCCTGGGGGGGATCAGAAGAGGGGTGGTTAGCAGATCAAGAGAGGTTCTTCTCCCCCTCTACTCTGCACTAGTGAGACAGCATCTGGAGTGTTGTGTCCAGTTCTGGGCCTCTCAGCTCAAGAAGGACAGAGCTGCTGGAGGGTGTCCAGCATAGAGCAATGAAGATGATGGAGTAGAGCAGCTTCCTGATGAGGAAAGGCTGAAGGTAGCTGGGGCTCTTGAGCTGGGAGAAGAGGAGGCTGAGGGGGGACCTCANGGGGATTGGACTGGATGATCTTTCGAGGTCCCTTCCAATCCCTAGTGATTCTATGATTCTGTTTCCACACCCCCCCTTGTAAGAATGCATTTCTGCAGAGAAGTGTTTCCCAGCAGGAGTGTAAAACCCTTTTCTAAAACACCATCATAGCAAACAAGAGCTGCTCTTTGCAAAGTTCTGGTTAACTCTTGCTATTTCCTACCTGTTTAAACACCTCCCCCCCCAGTGTTTAGTTCAAACTGGAAGTGGTGATTAATTTGAACGCAGTGATATGTGCAAGCGGTCTCCCTCTTCTAAGCAGTTTATCCTAGAGTCTTTTTCTTTAACTGGTTTCTCTGAGAAGAAGAAATCGAGTTGTTAGGGCCGTATTAATGTGCATCCACTCTCTGAGTCAGACAGGAACTGGCGTTACAGTCCGAGATGTTGTGTTTCTGTGGACTGTTTGACAGAACAGTTACCGAGGGCAAATAAAGAAGATGGACTATTCCGAACAAGGAGATGAGATTGAGAATACAAGGTCAAATTCCATGAAATAACTCAAGTCTGGCATAATAAAAATAAAGGGAGAGACACAGAGCATAAAAGTGATTTGAAGGGACTGGATGTTTAAGAGGGGACTGGATGTGTGCTAAGCAGAGACCCAATAAACCCAATTACTCTGGTTATTACTTCCTTCACTACTGCTACAAGGGTAGTTCAGTTACTCATTAGTCATTCCTTGCAGAATTATCATCTATCATAGCCTTATCTTTTCCTTGCTCCTTTGGGAATGCTGATAGGAAAACAAATCTATAAGCTATCTCCTCCCCATGTCCCCCAAAGACCATTAAAAAAGCTTCCTCATCCTTCAGAACAACAATCAATATTAAACATCTTTTACTTTGCCACTGATTGATTCTTCCTCGTTTCCCATTACTCATGAAAAAATAGGGGGACACACACATTTGGGGTGGGGGTTGTTTGAAGAGATGATATGCCTGAGTTCCAGAAGAACACAGAGCTGCTGGAGGGTGTCCAGCGCAGAGCAACG
Organism: Upupa epops; assembly: GCA_013397515.1. Classification (NCBI taxonomy): domain Eukaryota; kingdom Metazoa; phylum Chordata; class Aves; order Bucerotiformes; family Upupidae; genus Upupa; species Upupa epops. The sequence goes on from VZRI01001585.1 coordinate 45,536, forward strand.
GAGATGATGAAGGAAGGAGAGCAGCTCNTGTGTTCCTGTGTTCCTGTGTTCCTGCTGTGGCTGGGGGGGTTGGACTGGGTGATCTTTTGAGGTCCCTTCTAATCCCTAGTGATTCTATAGGGATGAGTACCTGAATCCTTCAGGACAACTGCACCCTTGTTCCTTGTACAGCATTGACAGTAACCTTGAGGAATAAGAATGAGAATACCCCAAGAAAGAAAGGTTCTCTTGTAGCTCTAAAGCCCAGTGGAGGATAAAAATGTTCAGATCTTTGACCTCTTGGGTAGTTGCTGCTTTTACCACGAGGTGATTCTACCTGTAGAATTTTCAGGTTGAAATCTGAGCAACCTTTAAAAGTCTTAGTTAATTATAACCCCCCCACCCCCACACAGCCACCAACCCTTGTGCTTGAAAATAAGTAAGGAAGCTTGATTGGTTTTTATTCACTTGATGTGGGTTGGTGAAATCTACAGTCCGACTGCTGAACGTGGAGGGGTTCTCAGGCGGTTGTTAGGTTGGTGTGAATATTGCTGTCTCACAGACCCACCAAAAGTCCCTCAATTTTGTTAATCTGTTTATAAAAGTCCCATCAGCTGGATGGGACAGGAAAATAGACCCCACGAGACCACCTGCGATGCTGAATGCAGCCCCTGTGTCATTTTCAGGTTGTTTAGTTCTCAGAATGTCCAGACTCAGCAGAACGAGCACCAGCAGAGTAGAGCAATTTCAAACCCTTTAGTAAAGGCTGGGAAATGCAGCCGTAAAGTTTCACAGGGTGAGGAGACTGTCACAACACCCTGTTAAAAAAGATCCTTGGGAATGAAGAAGTCAACTCTCTTGCTACTCAAAAGAAACCAAACTCTGCTCTTGCACCGTGAGGAAATTCTCTTTCCATCTTGAATCAGAGTCATAGAATCATGGAATCACAGATCCTTAGGGATCGGAAGGGACCTGGAAAGATCATCCAGTCCAACCCCCCTGCCACAGCAGGATCACCCAGAGCCAGTGGCACAGGAACAGAGCCAGGGGGGTCTGGAAGGTCTCCAGAGGAGGGAACTCCAGCGATAATACAGATAATGAAGTTGGATTAGCAGCCCGAGCTGCTTCAGATCTGTGTGACCGTGCGTTGCTGAGTCCTTAGCAACGCGTTTCCTTCTGTTCTGCTGTTTCTTCAGACGATAATCAAGTTAAAGCACAAAGTCTAGACTGTTGTGCAAGGGACGGCTCGATGAGCTCCACAGAGCGGCCGTGGGAGTTGCGGCGGTTGGGGGGAAGAGCGGTACTTGAGCGCTCATCTAAGGTTTGCGTTCAGCTTTGTTAATTCAGACAGATCGCAGCAGCTGTCTGATCAGACTCATTTAAAATTAAATGACAAGGGGTGGGGGAAGGAGAAGAAGTTTGACTTCATTTCAAATGAGTGATCAAAGGATGCAAATTCTCTATCCGCGTGGTTTGTGCTTGGTGCAGAGTATTTCTGTAACAGCTTGGCTTGGCTTCCTCATGTTCCTCCTTAATTCACAGGCAGATACTCAGACACCAGGCACTACGTTTTCACTGCTTTTAAATAAGCAGATAGTCTCAGTTGAACAGCACAACCCGTTAATCAGAGCAGCTGAAAATGAGGAGGCAAAAGGCACTGTGCTGCTGCTCCACGGGCTGCCAGGACAGGCTCTGGTTATATAGCAAAATCAGAAGTCCTGGTTCAGAAGGTCTTCCGTGGGCACTGAAGGAACCAGGGGGTTGTGTTTCCCGTGCTGAATTAAGTGAGTCTTCTGTCTAATCCTCTCCTGCAAGATTTTTTATGAATTTGAATTGTTTGTGCATCACTTGCTGTTTAATCGCCCCTGTCCTGGCCTCTGGGGAGGCTTCCTCCCCCTGAGTGCTGGGGGCAGTGCTGGGTTCTTCAGGAAAGAGATTGAGGGGCTGGAGCAGGTCCAGAGGAGCAGGGAGGCTGGGGAAGGCACTGGAGGGAAAAGCTGATGAGGAGAGGCTGAGGGAGCTGGGGGTCTCGAGCCTGGAGGAGACTCCGGGGGGACCTTCTCTGTCTCTACAACTCCCTGAAGGGAGGTTGCAGTCAGATGGGGGTCAGGCTTTTCTCCCAGAAGAGACCCTTGTTGTCTCTCACTCCATCTCTCTCTGCCCAGCNTGACAGTGCCCCCTCATCCAAGTCATTAATAAACAGATTGAAGAGCACTGGTCCCAGTACCAATCCTTGGGTATATACTTGGGTAATACTCCACCACATACAGGTCCCCAACTACCCCTTAGTCATCTCTGGAACATTCTACTAGCAGAGCTGAAAGATTGCTCCCCATTCTCAATATATTGCAGGCAATATGAAAGCACTACCTGCGATACCCGAGGCTACAAACATAATGTATGCAATTAAACCTTAGATAATAACTTTTTAAACCTGCCTTTAATATCCAATGAGTTTTAAATTAAAATGGAGTTTTATCCAATATAGCATCATTTAATATATTAAAAAGTTCTGCTGCATTTCTCTGCTGTAACCGACGCGCCTCTCTGCTCTTCCTCTATACCAAACGTGCCAGCACGCGACTCTGAGAGAAACTTTTTGAGGATAAGTAGCCTTTTTTTCTTGTTTAATTGCTTCATGGGCTGCTGCAGGGATTAGGGATGAACCAGTAGCTCCATTTCCTCTGTTCTCACATCTTCCTGTGCTGATGCGGGAGGGATAAATCACACCCAGCGCTCGCTCCTTTGAGCCGTTCTTTGTGTTGTCCCTGGTTCACTCCTTGTCTTATCCAGAGGATAGGAAATACCTGGTTGCAGCATCTTGATTCTCTCCATCTTCAAAGGTCTGGTGGTGACCAGGGTTGTCAGCCTCTGGTGCTTTTCATGGACCTGTATAGTGACCTTCCAGTCCTGAAAGGGGCTGTCAGGAGGCTGGGGAAGGCTGTTCCCAAGGGCAGGGAATGACAGCACAAAGGGTCCTGGTTTGAAGCTGGAAAAGGGCAGAGGGAGGCTGGACAGGAGGAGAAAGTTGTTGAATCTGAGTGAGGGGAATCCCTGGAACAGGCTGCCCAGTGAGGTGATGGAGGCCTCTATCCCTGGAGCCATTCAAGGTCAGGCTGGATGGGGCTCTGGGTAGTCTGGTCTGCTTGGTGTAGAGAGGTTCAGCTAGATGCCCTCTGGAGGTCCCTTCCAACCCCATGATTCTATGACCTTGCTCTGTATTCATGTCTGGTGCTTGGTGGGGGCTGCTTTTTGCTTTCACTGACAGTTGTCCTGCTCTGTTGCTGATCTGCTGTGCCTGGAGACATCCTGATAACAGCACCAGTGATTGGTATCGCTGCTGTACTGGGCAGGCTGGAANTTCTCCCTTTTTACTGCCCTGTTTCTCTATCCCATGAATAGGCAGTGCGTGGGGCCGAGTTGCCAGTTGGGGTTAAGCCACAACAGTACCTAAAGGACTAGAAAAACCCCCAGCAGGGTCGCTAGAGGAAGCCCAAATCGATGCCTAGGTTGTGCTGCTATTGAATAGCACAGTTATTGAACACCCTCGGTCTCCGAGACGTAGAGGGATGAAGCTCTATCTACAAATAATGCCAGAGAGATGTGAGAGGTCAGATTTTGTATCTTAAATAGCTTTCTTTCCTTGTGGTTAATGCGGAGCCGTGGCTCTCGGTGCCAGCGTGGGTCGCGGTGTAAGAGCAGCCTCGTCGTTTCCCGTTGTGCGGGCAGCGGTGCGGCTCTAATGCCCCGAGTTTAATAGGGTGAGCACACTTCTTCTGTAATAGAGACTAATGGAACAGTTTAAACCTACCAATACATTTGTTACTCCATCAAGCAGAGCGTATCGTGCTCTCTGCGTGGCAACCAATTAGCCTTGGTTAATTTTAGCAGGGAATGCAGATGGCATTTTCTTGGAAAGAGAGAGTTTATCTATCAACTCTGCAAACTTCTCACATTCTCAGGTTTATGGAGCTTGGAGAGAGCGGACAAGGAGCAGCTGGCACAGGCTGAGTGTAGGGAAGATGGAAGTGGTGGTGTTCAGAAAGATCAAGTGCATGAGGTAATCAGCCAAGCCACTAGTGCCCGGTTCCTCAAGTGCTGAGAAGGCTTCTGGAGAGCTAGAAATGAAATGTGCTTCTCACCTGCTGCTCTAGAATGAGCTTCACCTCTTTCACACAGGCTCTTTGCCACTGTGGTCCACAGACTTGACATCTTCAGCCTGCATCATCGATGCTCCTGGGCTGTCAGTCTGAATTTGGTCCTGATACATAGGGCATCGTCTGAGCTGTCTGTTCATCATAGATGTTTTCGCAATACAGTCATCTCAAGTCACTCTGCATCACCGAGGTGCAGGATCTAACGCAGCTGGGAAGTCTCTCCTTGGTCAGGTTTTGTCTGACACAGAGTAATAAAAAGGATGGGGGAGCACAGAGCGACAGAGAGTTGGTTTCAGGGGAAACAAGAACACAGCTGCTCTCGGTCCTGGGGAAGTCTGCAGTTAGGTGTTGAAGAGCTCTGCATGCAGGCTTCTGTGAGGCCAGGGATAGGCTTTAAAGCTTGAATAGCTAAATGGAAACAAGGGGTACATGTCCCCCCAGTCCCCTTTCCTCTGTGTTCCCCTCTTCTGAAGAAATAAGGCATTGAATTAGTTGAGGCCCCATCCCTGCAGATCAGGTGAGGCTGGATGATGCTCTGGGCAAGCTGATTGAGTTGAGGCTGTCCCTGCTCACTGCAGTGGGGTTGGACTGGATGCTCTTTGGAGGTTCCTTCCAACCCTGGGGTGATTCAGTGATTTCTATGAAGCTGGAACAATCCCCCAGGTGCCCAGTAGGTACCAGTTATTATGCTGGAGGACAACTCCTGCCTATAGAAAATAGGTAGACGGCAGCACTAGTCATTCTGTTTAATTTGAGTTTCAGCAGCTGAGGTTATTACAGCTATAAAACTTCAATTAGAATTTTAAAGGGCTATTTGGATGCCTTCCCGTGTAAGAGAAGAGAGAGCCATTGCCCCAAACCTGGGGATGCTGCAGAGTGAGGCTGCTTGCTGCAAGCTCTGCTTCGTCCCAAGAACCAGCTGTAGCCAGATGTTGTTATCAGTGGTGTTTTGGTATCAGACCATTGGCATTGTGAGTGGTTTGCAGGAGAACAAAATATCTCTACCAAATGGAGGAGGAGGAAGAGAGTCATACTTGCCTGAAGCAGAGTTGGTTATGAACAACTCAGAGTATGAAAAGTCAACATGAGCCTGCGATGTTCGCTTGCAGCCCAGAAAGCAAACCTCATCCTGGGCTGGCAGCAAGAGAAGTGTGACCAGTAGGTCAAAGGAGGTGATCCTCCCTCTCTGTTCTGCTCTTGTGAGAACCCATCTGCAGTTGTAGACAGGAGGGGTTCTGGCTCTTCTCTCAGGTAACTAGGGATAGGATGAGAGAGCAGGGCCTGAATCAGCCAGGAGAGGGTTAGGTTGGCTGTTAGGAAGCCCTTCCTCAGGGAAAGGGTGCTCAGAGCCTGGACTGGACTGCCCAGGGCAGTGGGGGAGTCCCTGTGTCTGGAGGTGTTGAAGGACAGCCTGGCTCTGACCCTGAGTGCCCTGGTCTGGCTGATGGGGTGATGTCAGGTGCTGGGCTGGGCTG
>VZRI01001585.1:54281-83044 GCA_013397515.1 Upupa epops
CCCTCACATATTTATAGACATGGATGAGGTCCCCCCTCAGCCTCCTCTTCTCCCAGCTCAAGAGACCCAGCTCCCTCAGCCTTTCCTCTTCAGGGAGCTGCTCTCCTCCCTTCATCCTCTTCGTTGCTCTGTGCTGGACACCCTCCAGCAGCTCTGTGTCCTTCTGGAACTGAGGGGCCCAGAACTGGACACAGCACTCCAGATGCAGTCTCACCAGTGCAGAGGAGAGGGGGAGAAGAACCTCTCTCACTCTGCTAACCACCCCTTTCTGACACCCCCCAGGATGCTGTTGGCCCTCGTGGCCACCAGAGCACATTGCTGGCTGAGCGTCACCCTGCTGTCCACTAGGACCCCCATGTCCCTTTCTCCTCCACTGCTCTCCACCAGGTCAGTGCCCACCCTCTCCTGGTCCCTGTGGTTGTTCTTGCCCAGCTGCCAGCCTCCACCCTGACCCTTTTTGAAGGTCAAGTTTGCTGAGGTGTCCAAACCTCCTGCGTTCACCTCCTGTATTTTCTGTTGGGCAGCTCCTCGAGGTCTGCTTGGAAATGACCCTTTTGAGGACGCATCATGCTCTGGGAAGCCTCTTTAATCACCTGAACCTGCCCTGGGGTTAGCAGGACCTGCAGCAGGCGCAGGGTTAACCCTGCTTGGGAGACTGCAACTGAATCACCCCATTGCAGCAGCTTTAGGACATTTCCTTTCCATCCCTACCTGTGGATTTCAAACCTGCCATCCTCACTGCTTGTGACAAAATCACACGGAGCTTGATGAGGATTTAAAAATCAAATGAAAAGGGATGGATGCTCGGTTCAGGCACAGGACAGAAATAGCCCGTAGTTTGGCGGCGGCGGCGGCGAACGCTGTGCACTGTTGGAAGCTCATTCCTTCTGTCACCTGGCAACGTACGGCTGCCGTGTTTCCAGGGGAGGGGGCTGATGTATTTTTCATAGGATAATTGGCTGCTGCCTCCCTTGCCAATGGCTAATACTGAGGGAAAAGGTAATTTTCAATTTCTCTTTAATTCCTTTGTAGTGTGGGCAGAAGGGAAAGGATGACTTCAGTTCCTCTGAGCAGTCAGACATAAAAGGGAGAGCAGTGGAGGAGAAAGGGACCTGGGGGGTCCTAGTGGACAACAGGGTGACTGTGAGGCAGCAATGTGCTCTGGTGGCCAAGAGGGCCAACAGCATCCTAGGGGGGATCAGAAGGGGGGTGGCTAGCAGATCCAGAGAGGTTCTTCTCCCCCTCTGCTCTGCACCAGTGAGATCAGATCTGAAGGACTGTGTCCAGTGCTGGGCCCCTCAGTTCCAGAAGGACACAGAGCTGCTGGAGGGTGTCCAGCGCAGAGCAAGGAAGAGTATGAAGGGAGGAGAGCAGCTCCCTGATGAGGAAAGGCTGAGGGAGCTGGGTCTCTTGAGCTGGGAGAAGAGGAGGCTGAGGGGGGACCTTATTCTATACATCTGTGAGGAGTGGGTGTCAGGAGGATGGAGCCAGGCTCTTCTCAAGGTCATCAAGGCCCATCTGCCTCAATGCAGTGACCAAAGACTTGAAGAAGCTAGGGTGCAATGTGAGCTCCAGCAGCGTGCAGAGCCCTTCCATGGTGCCAGTCAGCGAAGGGATTCCCATGCACTGAGCTGAAGCATCAGCAGTCTAAAGGTTCACAGAGAGGTTGAGAACTGTGGGGCTTTCTGTGGCAGAGGGAAACGTGTTTCTGACTAAGCTGATGCAATTTGACTCATTCCAAGAGAAACACCAGGCAGCGAGGCTGAGCAGTAAGAACCCCAGCACACCCAGGCTGCAGTGTTGTGTAAATAACAATGAATATTTAGTGTTTGTATGAATAATTGAAAATAAACCCTCAACCAAGTCATCTCCTAACAGCCTTTTGTACCCTCTTTACACCCCTGATGAATAGGAAGGTTGATCAGTGTTGCAGATATCCTGTGTTAAACCATCATGGTAATTCAGGTTCTTAGGGTGTTGGGGTTTTTTGTGGAGTAAACTGTGAGTGCAGTTACTGAAGGAACTAGAGGGGCTGTGCAGGAAAGTAGGGACCTTCTCATTCTAGCAGGTCCCTCCAGCCAGTACCTCACTCTGAGAACATTATGTTGGGTCTCTGGAGCCATTCAAGGTCAGGCTGGATGGGGCTCTGGGCAGTCTGGTCTGGTGAGTGATGGCCCTGCTTGGTGTAGGGGGTGTGGACTAGATGCCCTTTGGAGGTCCCATCCAGCCCAACACATTCTATGACTCTATGGTTATGTTGGAAGGCACACAGCTGAGGGTCTGTACAGAGGATGCATGCATGGCACTATGGCAGGACAGAGTCCTGAGGTATCCAAGAATCATAGAATCATCAGGGATCAGAAGGGACCTCAAAAAACCATCTAGTCCAATCCCCTGCCACAGCAGGATCACCCAGACCAGGTCACATGGGAACGAGTGTTGACTTGGTGGTGGGATAGATCTGCTGGTCATGCTGCCCCGTCTGAAGGCTGCCCAGCCCCAGAGCAGGAGTGAATGTCTGGTGCACGTTCTTGCTCAGTGTCAGTAGAAATGAGGAGGTGATGGCATTTTACAGTGCTGGCCCTCACCTGGAACCTTGCTGTAACTGTTGGTGCATTTTATATAGCTTCATAAATAGAAGGCAGGTAGAGTGGTTGTTGACCCAGGCACCAGGGTGGCTCTTGAAGCACATAACTTTGCTAGAGATGGAGACAAGCTCTGGGGTAACTGCTCGTTTAAAAATACCCTCCTAGTAGCACAAGTTCAGCCTGCTGGAAGGAGCCTGTGCAACCACCTGAAGGAGAGCATAAAGACACGGGTGTTTAAAACAGCTCAGCCTCCTGTTCAAAGGGACTGCAGCTTCAAAAGTGTTCGGTGCACAAGAGCTGCCTCTGTCTTCTGAACCACTCTCTTGAAAAGCTGTTGAAATCAACAGCCCGTTTGCCTTTGACGTGCTTGAGGTTGCTGTCAGATGGAGATGGGGAGATGGAGCAGGTCCTCAATGCTATTAAGTTGATTACCATAACTCAAAATGCCTTAGAGAAGCAGAGTTAACTCCAGGGTTCCTGCTGCCGGCAAATGAGCTTTTACTTCTTCTGAACTGTCAGGTTTAGAGGAGGCCAAAGCAGTGAGAAAGCTGACTGGTGCTTAAAAGCCACTGCTCTCAGCCTCATCACATAGGTATCAGGCTGTAGTGATGTTAAGGAGAGAGGGTTACTGTACATAACGAGTACTTCTTGTGAGAGTATGATTCTATTATTGTATGAGAGTATGATTGTGTTATTGTATACAGCACCTTTAACTCGTTATGTGAACACCTGTACGGAGGGCAGAGCTGAACCCGTTCAGCCAGGACAACTAAGTGTCCATGAAGAACTCAAGATACCGCTTTGGTTTCCCAAAGCTGTTGGGGTTGTTTAGTCTAGAGAAGAGGAGGCTGAGAGGAGACCTCATTGCTCTCTGCAGCTCCCTAAAGGAGGATGGAGCAAGGCTGCTGCTGGTCTCTGCTCCCAAATTCCTAATGATAGGATGAGGGGAAGTGGCCTCAAGCTGCATCAGGGGAGGGTGAGATTGGATCTGAGGAAGAAGTTCTTTCCTGAGAGAGTTGTTGGGCACTGGACCAGGCTGCCCAGGGAGGTGATGGACTTCCCATCCCTGAAGGAGTTGAAAAGGTGAGTAGACAGAGCACTTGAGGCCATGGTCTAGGGGTTGGGGAGCTGTTGGGATGAGGGCTGGACTGGATGATCCCAGAGGTCCTTTCCAGCCAGGACGACTCCATGATTCTATAAATGGAGGTTAATTTCATGTTGGTGCTTCCAGAAGTCAGAAACTGAGACACGTGCAGACTTAGGTAGTTTACAATGAACCTTTTTTTGCTCCAGTAACACTGAAACAAGAATATTGAGCCACTGACGTCTTGGTCCTCCACCATTTACTTGCATTCCAAGGTCAGGGCACTAAAAGATCACAGAATAAGAATGGGAGGGTGTGTGATACCCTCATTCCATCTGCAGAGCTGAATGGGGGACTAATAAATATTAAATGACATTAGTAGCCAGAAGACAATCTGTATTCCACAACTGTGTTTCATGTATTAAAGGAAGAGGAGTGAATTAGCATCCCGTGGAGATGTTTTATTTATGCTTTCTTCTTTCCAAACTTGATGCACACAGGAAAAAGAAAAGGTCAGACAGCTAGAACTCCTTGTGGTTAATCTGAACTTCCATCTTATTTTGCTAGAATTTAATAATTTAAGATGAAACAGAAGAAATAAATCAATTGAATCAGAGAAGCACAGACTGATTGAGGCTGGAAGAGCCCTCTGAACTCAGCCAGCCCAGCCCAGGACCTAGCACCACCCCATCGGTCAGACAAGGGCACTAAGGGCCACAACCAGGCTGTCCTGGCTCTGGGGGACTCCCCCACTGCCCTGGGCAGTCCAGTCCAGGCTCTGAGCACCCTTTCCCTGAGGAAGGGCTTCCTAACATCCAATGTAACCCCTCTCCCCTGGCAGCTTCAGGCCTTGGTCTCCCATCCTGGTGCTGTCTGCCTGGGAGAAGAGCTTGACCCCCACTTGTCTACAACTTCCTTTCAGGTAGTTGTAGAGAGGGAGAAGCTCCCCCCTGAATCTCTTCCAGGCTCCAGACCCCCAGTTCCATCCACCCCTCCTCATCAGCCTTTCCCTCCAGTCCCTTNCAGCCGGTTGTCCCCCAGTGCTGCCAGGTCCCTCTCTGCCAGGCTGCTCTCCAGCCACTCATCCCCCAGTCTGACACTTCCATAGTTCAGGTTGTGACTATGGTTTTATTGTCTTATTTCTAGTGGCCACTACAGAGTCACTGGGGACATTTAAAGAAGTCATATTGCAGGGAGATGAAGAATCCTCCCTCAGACAGGAGTTTTCTCATAGCCCTCCAGTTAGTGCAGCCCACCTAAGGACCTCAGTGGGTTTAACCCAGTTCCAGTTGAGTTATGTGGAAATAACTGGGCTGAGCTGGGGCTGGCTGTGTTGTAAAGGGCATCACGTGTGTATTAAACTCTCGTGGATGCTGCAGTACTCAGCTTTCAGGGAAATCCTGGGGAATATTGTTTACAAGGTTGGCAATTGGCAGCGTCCAGCCTGACCTTCAGAGCCGTTTGGTGTCTGTGTGGCTTCAAATACTCTTACAAAAGGTTTTGCTCTCTTCTTGTGTGGTTGGGGAGGGGATTGTTTTATTTGCTGCTGTGAGACACAGGAGGTGAGGAGGCTGAATATGTGAGGGGTGGGTGCCAGGAGGATGGAGCCAGGCGCTTCTCAAGGGCATCTGGTGACAGGACAAGGGGCACTGGGTGCCAGCTGGAACAGAGGAGGTTCCATCTCAATCTCAGCAGGACCTTCTTCCCAGGGAGGGTCCCGGAGCACTGGAAGGGGCTGCCCAGGGGGGCTGTGGAGTCTCCTTCTCTGCAGACGTTCCAGACCCTCCTGTCTGTGTTCCTGTGCCACTGGGTCTGGGTGATCCTGCTGTGGCAGGGGGATTGGACTGGATGATCTTTCCAGGTCCCTTCCCATCCCTAAGGATTCTCTGATTCTATGAGATGGGGGTGTTGAAGCCATCTGGGTGCAGATGGCCACAGCCGGATGGAGAAGTCAGAAGAGGTCCTACAGGGCAGCTGGTGAGGGACTGTTCACAAGGGTGTGGAGGTACAGGGTGGTGGGCAGTGGTTTTAAACTAGAGCAGGGTGGGGTTAGATTAGTTGTTAAAGACTGTTCCCAAGGGCAGGGAATGATAGGATGAGGAGTCATGGTTTGAAGCTGGAAAAGGACAGAGTGAGACTGGACATCAGGAAAAAGTTCTCTAATCTGAGGGTGGGGGATCCCTGGAAGAGGCTGCCCAGATTGGTGGTAGGAGGCTCCATTCCTGCAGCCATCCATTCAAGGTCAGGCTGGCTGGGGCTCTTGGCAATCTGACTGAGCTAGAGACGTCCCTCCTTGATGTAGTGGGGTTGGATTAGAAGGCCTTTTAGAGGTCCCTTCCAGATCAACACATTGACTCTGTGAGTTTGATGGTTCTGAGTCGCAGGCTCAGCCCTAGCAGTGGGGACAGTCAAACCTCTTCCTCTAATTCTATTCGAGGAGAGGATGTTAGGGATTTCTTGCTGCCATTGATAACTCAATTCCTCGTGCCTGGGAGTGGACAACACTGCTGTCAAAGTCACTGGGAAAGGGACTGGGAGCCCAGGAGAGGAGTGCTACTGGGAGCCAGAGCAGGAAAGGATAGAGAAATAAAATCCTCGGTGGCAGCAGGTATGAGGGAGTCTCCTAGAGGAACGAGATGTGACAGCTGCGCTTCGTAAGTCACTCGTTTGGAGTGAGAGTCTCTCTATAACCTGTAGCTGTGGGAATAAACATGATATTCTGGATGGGAGTGCAGCTGGGCTGGCAGGGAGGCTGCGCCGTGGAGGCTTTGCCCACACACTAGTCCCAAACCCTGCAGGTGCCTTGGGCTGCTTCACCTGCAGGGAGGTGACAGGGCATCTCTCAATGCAGATAGCCTGCTGAAGTCTTGAAGGTGATGCTGAGTGTTTTACGATTCAACAGCTTTTCCTCAGTGTCTCATGCAGAGGAGACTTTTTCTACTCCTTAGGATGCCAGAGCAGGGTAGAGGGGCAGAATCCCCTCTCTTGATCTGCTGGCCATGCTGCTTCTCATGCAGCCCAGGATGGGACTGCCCTTCTGGGCTGCAACTGCACACAGGTGGCTCCCATCCACCACTGGTACCCCAGGTCTTTTCCCAGCCTCTGTTGATCCCGCTGGTTACCCAGGTCCAGGACCCTGCACTTGTCTTCTTCTCCCTGAGCTCAGGCTCTTCCACGATGGCTCCTTTCCTTCTGCAGTCCCTTTACTGCTCTCTCGTGCTCTGCCTCATCTGAACACAAATTAGAACAGCAACATCTTTGTGTAGCACTGGTTTTAATTAGTCTGCCCCTTCCCCTGGGATGGCTGTTTGCTCAGAAGCTGTTACAGGTGCCTGCGTGGCTCTCTGTGACCGAGTGTGTTCCCTGTGTGCTAATTCAGCTCCTGGGGATTGTTGGCTGTTGAGGTGGCTGTGATTCCTCCCCAGCAGGCAGGAGCCTCTCATCTTGGCTGATGAAAATTACTGGCGATGGGGAAAGAATCTTTTTAATGATGAGCGAAGGGAAAGAGGAAGGTGGAGGCTTTCAAAGCTGCGTCTGTGATTTAGGTATTCAGAACCTGCTTGTTTGAAGGGAAATCAGCATCCCAGTCCCAATCCCATAATCTGTGCAGAGCAGAAATGGAGATGGTGATTTTTAAGATAAATAGGGCAGTGGGTGGCACAGAGGCTGGAGCACCTCTCCTATGGGGACTGGCTGAGAGAGTTGGGGCTGTTCAGCCTGGAGAAGCGGATACTCCAGGGAGATCTCAGAGCAGCCTTCAGCAGAAGGGGGCTACAGGAAAGCGGGGAATGGGCTGTTTCCAAGGGCTTGGAGTGGTAGGAACAGGGCGAATGTGGCCTTGAACAGCTCAGCCAGAGCCCAGGTCAGGTTCTGGACTCTATTTTCTTTGCTCTTCCTCTCTTCTTGATGACAGGAAGAAATTCTGTCCTGCTGATATACTGAATGCAAAATCCCTCCAGGTTTTACCCCGCTCTGCTTGGGCTCTGGCAGTACCTTCACACTGCCAGGGAAGCCTTGACCTCTGCGGCAGCAGCTCTGTCTGTGCTCCTGCCACGTGCAGCTTGAGTTTTGAAATTCCTTTCATTTACTACCTCAGCGAGCTGGGAAATCATTCCTGTGCTCTTCATACAAGTAGACAAGAAAGGGATTCTTCGGTGTAATTAGTTAATGCGTCCCATTCTGTGGGTTCTCACACGGTCCCGTTAATCAATTACCCTTCCAGGAGCCGCTGAAAGCGCTCAGCACGGTGGGGCTAAGTGTTATTTATTGATAGCGGTTTAAACAGCTGGTTCTTTCCACTCAGCCACTTAGCCCTCTGTTAGTCTGATGAGCTCTGAGGTGGTGATTCTCATGCCATGGAATCTTTTTCTTAGGATGGAGTCCCTTCCGTTACAGGAGGGTTTTGGAATAAATTAACTACTGTATGGGACCAGTGGGTCTAGGGGAGATAGCTCCAGTGGTTCCTGACTGAGGTTGAACTCTTCCTAAAGGAAACAAGGGATGAGATTGCATCCTCCATGGAATTATTTCCATAGTGAGTCATTAGGGATTGGAAGGGACCTCGACGGATCATCCAGTCCAACCCCCCCTGCCACAGCAGGATCACCTGGCTGAACAGGAGCCAGCAGGGTGCCCAGGTGACACAAAAGGCCAATGGCATTCTGGCTTGGATCAGCACTAGTGTGGCCAGCAGGACTAGCAACATCATTCTCCCCCTGTCCTGGTCATTGGGGGGGCCTCCTCTTGAGTACTGGGGGTGTTTAGCCTGGAGGAAACTCAGAGGGGACCTTCTGTCCCTCTCCAACTCCCTGAAGTGAGGTTGTAGTCAGGTGGGGGACAGGCTCTTCACCCAGGCAACCAGTGCCAGGANCAAGGGCTATTGGTCTCAGAGAAACTCAAAACCTCAGGAAAATCTCTTTCTTTTTGAGACCCTGACTTCTGAACCTACCCTTTCCTGAAGGATGAATTGCTCTGGAGATACTCATTGCCTTTTTAACTGGTGATAAATTATCAGAGGAAAGAAAGTGCTTGGGCTGGATTGGGGTTCAGGAAGGTCATAAGCTTTGTTCTAACAGAAATGTGGGCTCTCTTTTACATCCCACTGCCTGAAAGTGCCTTCTGCTCCAAATCCACCCGCTGGTTGACTCGCCTGGCTTGTGTGAAGGTGGCTTTATCTTAAGCTGCATCGTCCGTACCCTTCAGTAGAGCTTAAAAGAGAGGGGGGAAAAAGAGTCTGAGAGAAGACAGAGCACTCAACACTTGTGTCATTAAGCCTTCAACAGTTGCAAATAGGACTTGGGCACTGTTTGACTTCGCAGGACTGTGTTTGGTTTTGGTCATTGAGTTCCTTATTAAAGCTGTCATAAAGCTTTCTCAGTCTTTCTCCCTTTATGAACTCCTGTCACAGCAGCTGCGCTGAAGTGCTCTCTTGTCTTCTCCCCCCACCTGCAACGTCTGGATTAAATAAGTGGAAAGTGCAGTGATTTAATTATGAAACTGGCAAAAAAGTTGGTAGAACTTGGGTCTGACACCCATCGAGTGATTTCCCTGACAGAAGATGAGCGTGCGCTGTGTCCGCTGTTGTGTTTCTAGGTAGCTGGAAACTTAGAACAGAGAATCATCAGGGATCAGAAGGGACCTGGAAAGATCATCCAGTCCAAGCCCCCTGCCACAGCAGGATCACCCAGACCCAGTGGCACAGGAACACAGCCAGGCGGGGCTGGAACGTCTGCAGAGAAGGAGACTCCACAGCCCCCCTGGGCAGCCTGTGCCAGTGCTCCGGGACCCTCCCTGGGAAGAAGGTCCTGCTGATACTGAGATGGAACCTCCTCTGTTGCAGCTGGCAGCCAGTGCCCCTTGTTCTGTCACCAGATGCCCTTGAGCAGAGCCTGGCTCCATCCTCCTGACACCCACCCCTCACAGATTTAGAGACATGGATGAGGTCCCCCCTCAGCCTCCTCTTCTCCCAGCTCAAGAGCCCCAGCTCCCTCAGCCTTTCCCCATCAGGGAGCTGCTCTCCTTCCTTCATCCTCTTCCTTGCTCTGTGCTGGACACCCTCCAGCAGCTCTGTGTCCTTCTGGAACTGAGGGGCCCAGAACTGGACACAGTACTCCAGATGCAGTCTCACCAGTGCAGAGTAGAGGCAGAGAAGAACCTCTCTCGATCTGCTAACCACCCCCCTTCTGATCCCCCCTAGGAGTGATCTACAACAACCAGAACAACCTCCTACTCGTAATAAGAGGAGAAATATTCCACACTAGGTATTTTAATTAAAACTTTTATTGATGGTGGTTTGGTCCATTAGAAATGTTGAGAATAGCTCTAGGTTGAATGCAGGAAGGATGTTCTTTATCTCCATATTAAAAGAAGAAGGGAAAGGAATATGGTTGTTTGAACATTTTTAGTGCCTTTCTGTCAGGCAGAAACTGGGATCTGAGATTTTATTTTTTAATGAAACTTAATTCAGCCTGGTTAGGAACCCAATAACCATATTTCCTAATTCACTTTATTAAAGTAATAAACACAGCTATTCCAGGAAATGAAAACATTCCTGGAGATGAAATGCAGAGCTCTCTGAACAAGATATTGAAGCGTGGGGAGCTGACATTAACCGAGTTTCTTCTTCCCGAAGATGCTGGGGGTACTTGATCTCAGTGAGGGCTGTGAACACCCGTGATTCCTCCGTGGCTCTGAGAACTGCCTGCCTTTGGGTGCTTCAGGTGAGTTAGATGTCTGGTTTTAAGCACTGAGGGACTCTGCTAGGACCTGATTTTCAACTATGAAGACAGTTTGAGCTGCGTTAAGCTTGGAATGACAGACCTGGGATTGATAGTTAATAATGCACCAGCCTCTTGAGAGCAGACAGTGCAAGAACACCCAAGTACACCGTGGTTATTAAGGGGGGCCATTAGTCAGGTGCAGCAGACTGTTTGTTATCTGTCATGATCACTGAATTCCCAGAGTTTCACCCGAGGGAAGTGGAAAATACAAGACATTGGGCTGTTGCCATCAAATAGGAATAGGATTGTCTGGTTCTGGATTGCCTGGCAAGGGCTCATGTAGGTGAAGGTGAACATCTGTCCTGGTTTATCTCTGACGATCGTTTTTTATCCAGTCTGGGATCTTGGAGCTTGAAAGGAGCTCAGAGGAAGTCCAGGGTGAGAGGCCAGGGGAGGTTCGCAGCCCCAGCTGGGGGAGCCTGGTGGAAAAGCCACAGAGCCCTTCCTCAGGGAAAGGGTGCTCAGAGCCTGGACTGGACTGCCCAGGGCAGTCCTGGAGGTGTTGAAGGACAGCCTGGCTGTGGCCCTGAGTGCTCTGGTCTGGCTGCTGGGGTGATATTAGGTGCTGGGCTGGGCTGGCTGAGCTCAGAGGGTTTTTCCAGCCTCAACCATTCAGTGATTCTGTGACTAAAGGAAGGATGGGCTCAGTGCACATCTGAGATTGGAGCCTGGGAGACAGATCCATTCCCTGACACGACCTGAAATTCCCCATTTGCTCCATAAACCTTGAATCCATACATTATAAAAGTGTTTCTAACTCAGGAAGAGGTTTTTTCACCCGTGACAACGTTTGTTTAGAATCACAGGCAGCTGTAACAGCCTTTCTTATCAATCAAGACACGGATAATAAAGATGGATCACGGGGCTCTGGAGATACCAAGACAGCATTTACGGATAGATATAGATTTTTGTGCACTGATCCCAAATCAGCTGATCCTTGATATTTCTATCTTGCCTGTAGTCTGTCTCTGCAGTAATTCAGTCATCCCAGTCGATGAAATCACCCTCTCTCCTTTTATAAGCACTTAACACCATTATTAATAAACACTAAGTAGTAATTACAAGGATGCTCAGCTGGGAGGAATTCCTCACCTATTGGAGAAGTTTGCCTTGGTCTTGGCATTGAGTGAAGGTCACTTTCATCTACTCTGAAATATTGTGAGAGAATTATATGTGTATATATATATATTTGAGATGAGAGAGATGGGAAGTTTCCTACCAAAGCCACGTCCTCTGCTCCGGAGCTTTCCCTGATGGTGCCGTTCCAGGTGGCTGATCGCTCATTTCTTGTCTCCAGAACTGGACTGGGCTTGACAGCTTCTCATTCCCCAGGATCTGCAGGAGCTGTGGTTAATTAGTCTTCTCTTTTTCGAGGGAATTACTCTGATTTGAATGAAGAATTTTTAAATATCCTTTTGTTCCCCAAAAAGCTCCATGTCACACTGTTGTGCTGTCATTGGTGGTTCCACACAAGGGCCCAGCAGTGCCCACCACTCTCGGGGTGTAGGACGGGAGCTCCAAAGCCCTGGGCATCCTCAGGGCCCATTTGCTCATCAGTTACTAAGCAATAGAGGTCTCTTGAGCTTGGAGTAGAGGAGGCTGAGGGGGGACCTCATTCATGTCTATAAAGAGGTGAGGGGTGGGTGTCAGGAGGATGGAGCCAGGCTCTGCTCAAGGGCATCAGGTGATAGGACAAGGGGCACTGGGTGCCAGCTGGAACAGAGGAGGTTCCTTATCAATCTCAGCAGGACCTTCTTCCCAGGGAGGGTNGCAAATTACACTAGTGATGGGACAAGAGCAGACTCGGGTGGACCTCATCACTCTCTGTAACCAAATGTAGGGAATGTAGATAGGTGGAAATCAGGCTCTTCTCCCAGGCAACTAGTGATGGAATTAAAGGGCAGGGCCTGAAGCTGCCAGGGGAGGGTTAGGTCGGATGTTAGGAAGCCCTTCCTCAGGGAAAGGGTGCTCAGAGCCTGGACTGGACTGCCCAGGGCAGTGGGGGAGCCCCTGTGTCTGGAGGAGTTGAAGGACAGCCTGGCTGTGGCCCTGAGTGCCCTGGTGTGGTCGATGTGGTGATGGACTGGCTGAGCTCAGAGGGCTTTTCCAGCCTCAATCATTCTGTGTTTTTTATCCCAGAGACTTCTGAGAACCACAGAGCAAGGACACTCCTTGCTGGTATTGCAGAGCTGTGTTTACAGCCGGTTCCGTGCTACAGAACAGCATCTACCCGCTGTAATACATTTGGATAGGAGTGTTTTTATTTCCTACAGGAATTTCACACTGCTTCTGAGTTTCTGACTTGGGTTTCCAGGGGACAGTGCGAAGCTCAGAGCAATTTTCCAAGGGGAAGGCAGAAAGTCATTAGCAACACTTTGAAAATAAATTCTTCCTGTTCTGCACCAGTGAGATTTGTGATCCCCTTCCCATCTACTTTATTATGAGGATTCATTTGTTATCTTTCTGGTGCTATTACAGTAATCTGGGAAAAAATATATCGTGTATGATGGGTGGCACTTTTATCGTACCAGCCTCTTCAGTAGGAGTACAGGGCCACTGAAAGAGAAAGAGAATAGGGAAAAGATCTCCTGGGTTGGCACATCCTGTCTCCCGCTGGCACGGAGACAAGCAATACGAGTAATCAAACCCTCAGTGTTCTGTGGAAATGGAAAGGAAAATACAGGATCACAGAAGCAATAGGGATGGGAAGGGACCTGGAAAGATCATCCAGTCCAATCCCCCTGCCACAGCAGGATCACCCAGACCAAGTCACACAGGAACACAGCCAGGCAGGGCTGGAAGGTCTCCAGAGAAGGAGACTCCACAACCCCCTTGCTTGCTGCTAGAAGTTGTGGTGTATGTATCTCTAACTTTGGGACAGTCAGGTCAAGACTAGTGCAGATGGGGGTCGAGTATGTTGTACCTCCACCCTGAGCACCTTCTGAAGCATCCTGCAGCCCATCCCACCTGGCCCAGGCCCATCACACAGCTGATACCCCGCCAGCCTCGCAGGGGGAACACGCAGAGCTGTGCAATCATTTCATGGCAGGTTGCAGCAGCCCCATTTCTGCTGCCAGTGCCACGGCAGCTTCATCACATCTGGACCACAGAATCATTTCCCACGATGTTCGTTTGCATCTCTTAACCAAAACAAGTCCATCTGCTGCAGTGGTTTTGTTCACCCTGGGCAGAAGGGCTCTTTTGGACCAGTGCACCTAGTTGTCTGCTGCTCTTCGGTTGCCATCTCAAAGTAGGATCTCTTCTGGAAGATGTGCTCTAGGAACGTGTCTGTGTGTCCCAGCCACGGGGAGGGGGGAGCATTCAGTGCATGGCCACGAAATGTGTGTGGCATGATCAGCAGGTGCTCAGGACCACTTTGCTCTGAGCTCTTCTCCTCCCCAGTAAGAAGATGCCCTTGCTCCAGCAGCATCACCTTCAATTCTCATCTTGCCATACGAGTGGAATCCTGTTCTCTCCTGAGAAACAGACTTCTCACAGAGTAAATAAGATTTGTTGTTATGTAGCTCAAGGAGGAGATTTATTTTAGGCTACAACAGGGGTTTCATCTAAAAATATATTCCAAAAGGAGAGAGAAGCAGCTGAAAAACCCCCAACCCCCCCCAAGTTAATTCCTCAGCACCTCGCCTGCAGCGTTCTCTTTCTTCCAGCAGAACCCAGTGGAATTGAAGAGCGCAGCGGCTCTTCAAATTACGGAGAGAGCAGAACAGCTCCCGCGGAGGGGGTTTGTCTTCCCTTGTTTTAGCTGTTTCTCTCTCTTTCGGGTTGAAACTGCCTCAAGTGAGACTCATCAGCTGTTCCTCCACAGGGTGGGGGAGAGAAACCCAACCCAGGCAATGAGAAAGAAAAACACTAACTCCCAGCATTTCACTCGAAAGGGACGGTGACTTTTACAACGGAGTGGCTGTTACAATGGCACCGAGCTCTCCTCAGTGATCTCAAGGTAATAGAGTGAGAAGTTGATTCAAGAGGGTGGTTTCTAGTGAATTACTACACAAATACTCCTCTCTGCATGCACTGCTCACTTCGAACTGAGGTTACACAGTGGACTTTGAGCAGTGGGGTTTAGCTTTACTAATGCTTCCCTGCTTTCTGAACCTTCATTAAAGGATGGGATGTGTTCTTGTGTGACTTGGTCTAGGGGATCCTGCTGTGGTAGGGGGACTGGACTGGGTGAGCTTTTGAGGTCCCTTCTGATCCATGATGATGCTATGAACAGGCTGCCCAGGGCAGTTGTGGAGTCTCCTTCTCTGGACACATTCCAGCCCCTCCTGGCTGTGTTCCTGTGCGACTTGGTCTGGGTGATCCTGCTGTGGCAGGGGGATTGGACTGGATGATCTTTCAAGGTCCCTTCTGATCCCTAAGGATTCTATGACTGTGTTGATCTTACAGGCTACAGGTGATGCAGATCAGGAGAAACGGGTGGTTGTTTTGGTCTAGAGGTACTGGTTGCACTCATTAGAATTGAATTTTCTCTGCACCAAAGCCCAACTTTCAGACAAGGATGTGATTTTTTCAATTCCATAAAGACTGAGATAGTGATTGAACACGCAGCTGTGGTTAGTGTGGCCAGCAGGACTAGGGATGTGGTTCTCCCCCCTATCCTGGGCACTGGGGAAGGCTGTGTCTGGAGGTGTTGCAGGACAGCCTGGCTGTGGCCCTGAGTGCCCTAGGGTGGCTGCTAGGGTGATGTTAGGTGCTGGGCTGCGCTGGCTGAGCTCAGAGGGCTTTTCCAGCCTCAATCATTCTGTGTCTGTGTCTGGAAGAACGTTGCTGTTTTTCATTCACCCTTATTTTATATAAATATCTCTCATGTGATTTTTCTCCTGTGATGTAAAGAGAAGGCTGCTGTCTCAGACACTGTCGGTTTTTCAGTCACTTCACTGTCATTCCATACCCTACCATTTCAGGTTATGGAATTTTACATCACTATAGAACCCAGGATCTGGATGTTGGAGTAGTGTTTGGGAGCAGCAGACAGCTAACTGAATGTACAAGGGGTCTGCAGCGATGCTTGAACCGTAAACCTGAGAGGCTGCTGCAGTGCACAGGGCTGAAAGAGAACACGAGGGCTAATTTCACTCTATCATCACACGATGCTCAACAACTCCTTTTAGCTTTTCACAAAGCAGATAAATCCATCCCGGAATAGAAACAGCAGTTGAATTCCGTGAAGTTGTCAGCAAGATTTCTTGAATGAATTTCAATGCATTTTCTCCTCCAGGAAAAGGTTTCTGTGGCAAATGTTGCTCCAGCAGATTTCAGCTGTCCACTGGCTACTGAAAAGGACTTGCAAATAGATATGTGAGGTTCTATCTCAATATCAGCAGGACCTTCTTCCCAGGGAGGGTCCCGGAGCACTGGAAGGGGCTGCCCAGGGGGGTTGTGGAGTCTCCTTCTCTGGAGATGTTCAAGACTGGCTGTGTTCCTGTGTGACTTGGTCTGGGTGATCCTGCTGTGGCAGGGGGATTGGACTGGATGACCTTTCGAGGTCCCTTCCGATCCCTCATGATTCTATGATACTGCTATATAATTAATGTTTAAAATATCCAATTGCATAAAAATCCACTTTTCCTGGTCTGATTTCTCCTGGAGAATTTCTGGATGATTCAAATGGAACTGGGAAAACATTTCCTCCTCAGGAAGGCTGGGAAGAGGCTGTTTACAAGGGCTGATAGGGAGAGGCTGATGGAGCTGGGGCTGTTCAGCCTGGAGAAGAGGAGGCTGAGGAGAGACTTCACTGCTCTCGACAATTACCTGAACGGAGGTTGGAGTGAGGTGGGGGTTGGCCTCTTCTCCCTAGGGATCAGCGATAGGACCAGAGGAAACAGAGTCAGGTTGTGCCAGGGGAGGGTCAGATTTGATCTCAGGAAAAGCTTCTTCCCAGAAAGAGTGGGGAAGCCCTGGCACAGGCTGCCCAGGGAGGGAGTGGAGGGGCCAAACCTGGAGGGGTTCAACTAACAGGCAGACAGGGTGTTTGAGGAGATGGGGTAGTAGCTTGGGGTTGTAGGGCAGACAGTTGAACTTGATGCTCTTGAAAGTCTTTTCTAACTGTATGATCCTGTGATTCAGAGTTGGTTGGGACCAACAGTCCATGGCACAGCGCCAGCACATTGTGGATGAGGCGCTTCTGGCGTTGGAAGCACATTCAGCCTCTGAGTCTTAAAACCTCTGGTGAATTGAAGATACGGAGGATTATTAATGTGCTTAAGTGTGCTGTAAGATACGTTTTCTTACTGGAGAGGACAATCTACTTCCTCTGATAGCATTACGAGCAACACTTGACGTGCCTTTCCAGCAGCTACCCTCTAACTGCAAGCAGTTCAGCGCAGTTTTCACACCAAAAGCCATCTAGATTGCTCTTGTATCTCATAAAACGAGCGACGCCGGTGACGTTTTTACTGATGCGGTTCTAAATTTAACTGTTGTTAATCGTTTCGTTATTAACCTTGACATGAAAAGTGACAGAGGCCTTTAATGCTTTAATAACTCAGAGGAGTCCTCCTGGCTTTTGAATGAGGTTCGTAAATGTGGCTTAGGATTGATATACGTTATCTCCAGACGAATGCAGGCCGTCTCCTTGGAGGATAAGGACGAGCAGCTTAAATAGAAAGGAGGCTGTGATGGAATGGAACTTCACTTACTGGCTGCAGGATAGGAGCCTGAGGGTAGTGGTTAATGGGACAGAGTCTACTTGGAGGCCTGGATCTAGTACCATCCAGCCCCACCTGGCTGTGTTCCTGTGTGACTTGGTCTGGGTGATCCTGCTGTGGCAGGGGGACTGGACTGGATGATCTTTCCAGGTCCCTTCTGCTCCCTAATGATTCTATGATTCACTTAGGACTGTGTAGGCCATCACATCCCCAGAGCAGATCTGTTCCAATGTGCTGCTGAGTTATTTTGGCATCTAGAGGACAGGGGGCAAACGTCTGCCCTTCAAAGAAACCCCAGAAGCCTATCTAGTCCTACGTGTGTGATCTCTCAGCTCTGCAGTTGAAAGGACGTTCTTCTGGGGATGCATTGACATGCAGCTAAATTATGCAGCTTCTGTGTTTCTCTGTTGAGGTTGTTACCGCCGCGGGTCCCGTGGCACAGGCAGCATGCTCATCGTCCAGGCACTTGGTTATCCGTGTCTCTTTGCTCTCTGACACAAGTGATTTTGTGCTGCTAACCAAATGCACATCCTCTCTACAGCTTCTTCCCTTCGGCGTTTTCTCTCAGCACAGTGTTGCTCTTGCACATCTTGCGGTCCAGCTGCTGCTTACGCTGAAGTCACGATGCTCAGCCCTGTCTTCTCTCTAGTCCAGAGAAGTTCTTCAGAGTGCAACTTTCTGGGCTGATTTTACTGCCCTTCTCCTGATCATATTATTCTCTCCAGCCTTGTGTTTTAAGTTCTTTTTATATCTTATCTTTCCAGGCTCCTTCTGGTGTTAAGCCGGTTGACGGTTATAGTGTTTGAATAATAAATCTAATTTGTCAGTTCAAATAAAACCCTCCGTCTCTATTTTTTCAAGTTACTGTTCCTTTTCCTGTACCTCTTGACTACTTACTCAGCCTAATGATCTTTATCTTTACAACTTTGTCAACAAATGGAATGGGCTCTCCATCTCTCACCATAATAGGTTCTTTCTTCAAAGACAACCCTGTGGTGCAGTTCCCTTCGTGCTCGGTTCAAAGTCTCACTCTCATCTCCAGCACTACAACAAGTTATTCTGCTTCCTTCCTCTTGTCTTAATAAAGGAGAATGCCCAGAAAACAAATCACAACAGTAATGTATGTACTGGGCCAACGGGATGAGGTTGAACAGGGAGCTACACTTTGGCCACAAGAACCCCCTGCAGCTCCAGCCTGGGGGATGAGTGGCTGGAGAGCAGCCTGGCAGAGAGGGACCTGGCAGCACTGGGGGACAGCTGGCTGAATAGAAGCCAGCAGGGTGTCCAGGTAGCATGAAAAGCCAGTGGCATCCTGGCTGGGATCAACACTAGTGTGGCCAGCAGGACTAGGGATGTCATTCTCCCCCTGTTCTGGGCACTGGGGAGGCCTCCCCTCAAGCACTGAGGGCAGTGCTGGACTCTCCATGTCAAGAAAAAGATGGGGGTGGGGGAGTGGGTGCAGAAGGCAACTAGGCTTGAGAAGGGACTGGAGGGAAAGGCTCATGGGAAGAGGCTGAGGGAGCTGGGGGTGTTTACATTGGAGAAGAGGAGACTCAGGAGGAACCTTATCCCACTCTGTAACTTCCTGAAGGGAAGTTGTAGACAGGTGGGGGTTGACCCACCCCAGGCAACCAGTGATTTTTTAAGAGGTACTTAAGCTGCACCAGATAAGGTTTAGATTAGCTATTAGAAAGCTCTTCCTCATGGAAAGGGTGGAGTCCCCCTGCCTGGAGGTGTTGAAGAACCCTGTAGCCATGGTGCTTCNCATGTTTGGGCTCCAGCTAAATCATGATTCATGGAGCCACTGGGGTGGTAAATGTGAAAAATGAAAACGACCTATCCATTACCTTAATCCTCATTCCATCCCTTCTCTAAGGCAAATAACGTGCTGGATGGAGGCAGATGTTGTTGTAATTGAGGTCTTTTTTATTATTTGAAGGGACCGATTTCTAAAGGTCATTGATGGAACTTGATGGAAATAAGGCTTTAAAGTGTGAATATTGATGGCTGAGTGAAGTGACTCTCCAGGAGGAAGACTCTGCAGAAACCCATAACTATTTAAAAAAAAATGATGGGTCAAATTCTTCTCTCACTCAGGGCACGATAAATCGGAAGGCATCTGAGGAAATCATTGACTTCAGTGGAAATGAGGGCACAGCATCCCTCATCGGAATGAGCTTAAGGTTTTTATCCTCACAGGGAACAGAACACAATTGACTCTGATTTTGCCGTATCATGGAATCATCAGGGATTGGAAGGGACCTGGAAAGACCATCCAGTCCAATCCCCCCTGCCTTGGGACATACAGAGCCATAGCTGAGGAAGGATAATAAACCTTCCTGTGTGTTAGACACACCTCATTGATAGACCCTCAGCAAAACCCCACAGAGATTTTCTTAGAGCAAATGTTGATGGCTGCTAGAAACTTTTGAAGGATGCAAGTTGTAATATTTCCCTGACAGAACCTTAGCTGGCAGAGCACAAACAGCCCTAGTCAAATTCATCTCCTCTGGACAGCTGCTACGCTGTGATACCTAGCAGATAAAAAGATATCAAGCAGAAGACCCAGGAAAGCCTGGAATACAGGAGTGAGATAAAAACCCCTCACAAGGAACAGTCCCTCTCGTGGCAAAATAAAACCAAAAAGGGAGGTCAAATAAGTTCATCCTGTGAGGATAACGTGTCCCTCAAACACACAGCTCCTCTCCAGGCAAGGAGAGGGTGAACTTACCAGCATCCTATGAAAAATGAATGTGTGGATCGATGAGGAGAGTTATGCTGTGTGATGGCAGGGTGTAGTGCCATCGGAGCAGAGAGAAGAGCAAGAGAGATGTTTTGAGTAGGAAAATGAGGGAGAAGCTGGCAGAAGTAGGGATTGTCAGGGTGAGGAGGAGTGAGAGCTGTGGGGATGCTGGCTACTCGCTCAGCTGCCTGAGGAATGCACAGGCAGTGCTAAACAGCAGAGAGACATGTGCAAACGTAAAGAATCCTAAGGAACATCAGATTCTGGGGGATTAAAGAGACTCTCCAGCAAGCAAAATAAAACTCAAGTTAAAGCAATAGGCTCTACGTGCACCTTACACGACAGAGTGCTCCACAGGTCAGGCTGGGAGTAACTCCTGGGGCTTTGTAAGGCAGACAAACCAGAATGGGCTTTAAAGCAGTTTATGGGAACCCCTCAAAAGCAGGCACCAGTCGTTGTGGTTTGCAATAATATTTACTGCAGGGTGTTGTAGAGGGACTCTGGTTTGATTCTTGGAGGAACCATAATCTGCTGGGTTTTCAAACAGTTGCAATAAACAGTGCCCAGCCTTTGCCTAAGGTAGCAGAAGCTAGTAAGGCTGGGTTTTATTAGCACTCCAGAGTTCCCCCACTACTGTAGTGTCTGCACCACACACAGCTACTAACTCAGATGACTGTGAGCCAGCGATGTGCTCTTGTGGCCAAGAGGGCCAACAGCATCCTGGGGGGGATCAGAAGGGGGGTGGTTAGCAGATGGAGAGAGGTTTCTCTCCTGCTCTACACAGCACTAGTGAGATCGCATGTGGAGTACTGTGTCCAGTTGTGGGCCCCTCAGGTCCAGAAGGACACAGAGCTGCTGGAGGGTGTCCAGCATAGAGCAACGAAGATGATGAAGGGAGGAGAGCAGCTCCCTGATGAGGAAAGGCTGAGGGAGCTAGGACTCTTGAGCTTGGAGAAGAGGAGGCTGAGGGGGGACCTTATTCTATACATCTGTGAGGAGTGGGTGTCAGGAGGATGGAGCCAGGCTCTTCTCAAGGTCAATTGGTGATAGGACAAGGGGCAATGGGTACCAGCTGGAACAGAGGAGGTTCCATCTCAATATCAGCAAGGCCTTCTTCCCAGGGAGGGTCCCGGAACACTGGCACAGGCTGCCCAGGGGGGTTGTGGAGTCTCCTTCTCTGGAGACGTTCCAGCCCCGCCTGGCTGTGTTCCTGTGTGACTTGGTCTGGGTGATCCTGCTGTGGCAGGGGGCTTGGACTGGATGATCTTTCAAGGTCCCTTCTGATCCCTAAGGATTCTCTGATTCTATGAAGAGTGATGATGCTGCTGGAGAGTGTGCAAACTCAAAAGTTCTGAGGGAAACCTCAGGTAAAACTAAAGGGAAGGTTCTTATGCTCCAGCTGCTTCCCAGAACCTCCCTTTTCCTGAACATAACTGCCACTTGCACTGCCAAGAGCCTGTTGTAGGAAAAGAATAAATATTAATGATGTATTTTTTACTGAAAGAAGCTATTTTGGAAGACGTTTACCTCTCTGTAATGACCTGCAGAGGGATGATGGGGATTTAGTAGGCTGCAGCAGACATCCTTTTATCTCTTTCCTCTCTGGAAGAGACAGATTGTGAAAACCATGTAGTGCCTTACAGTGCTTTGAATCATTTCTGGGTGCTCAGCCATCAGGAAATATCAAGACACATTAACACACTCTGCTGCCTGAACTCGCTGTGCTGTCTGGGCAGGGTGGGCAATGGACCATTTCCATCTGAGCCCTTGCTTTTACTTTACCTCTGGAGTAATCCCTGAAATCTTCCTCTCTAGCTTTGAAAAACCTGTTCCCTCACCTGTTCCCAAAGCTGCACGGCGGGATCGTTTGGTGATGCCTATAGAGTTGTCTTCTCTCAGGTGGGCACTAGCTGCTGCTCTAAAATGAAGGGGTTCAGCTGGCTGTGCTGAAGGTTTTCTGGTTTCACTTGCTGTTTGCAGCACGAGCACCTGCTGACAGAACTAACCGCCTTCTGCCAAAGGATTCATAACCCCCCCACACTTCTTTTACTGCATCCATCAAGTTTTCATAAGGAGTCTGATCAAACAGCACTTTCACAGATCTCAGAAAATCTGGCTGTGCTTACGGGAAGTGGTCTCTTGCTCATTTGTGCAGGAATTCTTCCCGTCGGCAGCTGGGGATGGGAGAATCATAGAGGAGAGTCAGAGAATCCTAGGTTCAGTAGGGATGTGTTTTTCAAGCTTGCTTGGCAAATAAGAGAGGCAAAACATAACAGAACAATGAGGCTCGGGGATAGGGTTTTACAAGGGTCATCAATTTAACTGGTCCTGATTTAAGGCTCAGGACTGCTCTGCAAAATAAGGAAGGTTTGATCTGGTTGCTCTGCTCAAAAGACGTCTCTCTTAGGTCATGGGTTTGGTTTGTCATCCCCTGAATTTGAACTGAATTCACTCAGCAAGCTGCTAACACAACACGTAGGAGACAAGAGAGATGCTGCCAAATGTAAATTCACAGAACTACAGAATCCTTGAGGCTGGCAAAGCCCTCTGAGCTCATCCAGCCCAGCCCAGCACGTAACATCACCACAGCAGCCAGACCAGGGCACTCAGGGCCACAGCCAGGCTGTCCTTCAACACCTCCAGACACAGGGGCTCCCCCACTGCCCTGGGCAGTCCAGTCCAGGCTCTGAGCACCCTTTTCCTGAGGAAGGGCTTCCTAACATCCAACCTAACCCTCCCCTGGCAGCTTCAGGCACTGGTCTCTCATCCTGGTGCTGGGTGCCTGGGAGAAGAGCCTGACCCCCACCTGACTGCAACCTTCCTTCAGGGAGTTGGAGAGAGACAGAAGGTCCCCCCGAGTCTCTTCTTCTCCAGACTCAATACCCCCAGCTCCCTCAGCCTCTCCTCATCAGCCTTTCCCTCCAGTCCCTTCCCCAGCCCCATTGCTCCTCTGGATGTGTTCCAACCCCTTAATCTCTTTCTTGAAGTGAGGGGCCCAGAACTGCCCCCAGTACTTGAGATGAGATCTCCCCAGTGCCCAGGACAGGAGCAGAAGGACATCCCTAGTCTGGTATCTTCCCAAAACTCTTGTTTTCAGTTACTTTAAGCATTTGCAGTGTGGAAATGATAACTGTTGGAAATAAGACAACTCAAAGCAATCTATGACTTGGGACGGTAGCTCCTGTGCTACCACTCAAGGGTTGTGTGCAGTCTGAACAGACGTCGCATCCCTAAAGCCTATGAAGCATGACCTGGTGGTCATCACCAGCTTCATTTTCCACCGACGAATGCAAATAGCAGAACTTACCAAGTGTAACCTCCTGTTGAAGCCTCGTGATTCACTCGGCGTGTGCAGAGATCCAGAGAGCCGACCATTCCATCCGCTCTTCCAAATTTCCCTGCCTGTCCTTCACACCTAAGCCATCTGTTTGTCATTTCTTGGCGCTCCCCGGTACCTCTACCACAACCGAACCATCTGCTCGGAGGCTTTTCAACTTCTCTTTACAATAGCTACTCTCGTGTCTTATTTTACAACTCTGTGCATGTGTCACCGTCTGAATTACACGGTGGCGTATTAGGATGGCAGCGGCTCGGGGAGCTGCTTCTTAACAGCAGTGGCTGCGAGGGGCTGGAAGGCATTTAAACCGTGGGTTATTGTTCGCTGATGTGCGGTGCTTCTGAGGAGAGCAATGCATTCTGAAGCGAAGGAGCAGATGATGCATGAAGTCAATAATTGTTCCAAGACACCTCCAAGTGATTGATGTCTACGTGATTCCACAAATGCTGCTGCTTTACTAGAATGCAGTAACACTATTAATTGAGATGAAAATTTGCTTCTGCTAATATCTCCTGCATTTCAATTTCCTACCTTCTAATGTGGTCCTGTGCTCTTAGGTTGGGGAGGGGGGGAAAAGAGGTTTCTTTAGCAGACACCATGGATCTCATAAAAGAGAGAGATTTCCTGGAATGGTTCAGGTGGGAAGGGACCTCAAAGATCATCCAGTTCCAACCCCCCTGCCATGAGCAGGGACACCCCCACTAGACCAGGGTGCTCAAGGCCCCAGCCAGTCTGGCCTTGAACACTTCCAGGGAGCTTGGGCCAGCAACAAACTCCCTGGGCAACCTGGTCCAGTGCCTCAGCACCCTCAGCATGAAGAACTTCCTCCTGACTTCCAGTCTGAACCTCCCCTCTTCCAGCTGGAAACCATTCCCCCTGCTCCTACCACTCCAAGCTCTTGGAAACAGCCCCTCCCCAGCTCTCCTGTAGCCCCCTTCAGGGACTGGAAGCCTGCTCTAAGATCTCCCAATATGTATGTAGGAAAGTATAAATGATTTTTATGCATGTTTAGGCATTCTGGCTCCCAAGGAAAAAGGGCAGAACTGATCTTGCTCAACTGAAAACAGCTAAGGAAATCCACCTGCACTGTAATGAAGATCATGCACCTGTACAGAGCATCTCCTCAGCCCAGCTGGAACAGAGGAGGTTCCCTATCAATATCAGCAGGAACTTCTTCCCAGGGAGGGTCCCGGAGCACTAGAAGGGGCTGCCCAGGGGGGTTGTGGAGTCTCCTTCTCTGCAGACGTTCCAGCCCCATCTGGCTGTGTTCCTGTGCCACTGAGTCTGGGTGATCCTGCTGTGGCAGGAGGATTGCACTGGATGATCTTTCAAGGTCCCTTCTGATCCCTAAGGATTCTATGAGTCTATGATTTATGTGGAGTTTCAGGCACACTGATGAGACCCTTCTCAACCATGGGGCTGAGGAATGTTCCCATGTCTTTTGAGATGAGGTTGCTTAGTGGATGCCAATGCAAGATCCTGCTTGTGCTGCATCATGGCAAGGAATGGATGTAGCAGCAATGAAATCCAGTAAGGGCATGGAGTGGGCATCAGTAGGGAAATGTCCTTGTCTTCAGCTTTGGAAAACAAAGCCAGTTTTGAGGGAGATAATACGCACAGGACCAGTTGTATCAGAGCAAGGGCTCCCAGTGAAGTGCTGGTGAGATGGTCTGGTCCTGAGTTGAAGGGTGACTTGGAAATCATTCTGGTTCTCTTGTGCTATCTGCAGCTATTTTTACAGATGTAGGATATGGAGGGGGTCAGGTTGTGCTTGTCAGTCTCTCAGGGATTGAGGTTGGGGTGGGGATGGTTGGACTCGGTGGTCCTTTCCGACCAGGATTGTTCTGTGATTCCATGATACGCCCTAGAACCCTCTTCCCATTCTACTTGCAGGGAGGATTAAGAGTCCTTTAGAGCAGATCCCAGTCAAACCCAGCGTTAAGCACAGAAACACTTGCCAGTGTCCAAATGAACAACCTTTCAAATGGCCTCATTTCCAGTGCGTGCAACTCGAGGAACCAGTCGTTGAAATTCAGCTGCGTAGGGCAACTCCATCTCAAACTGAGCTCACAATCACTGCAAGCCACTAGACAGTGAATTGAGCTGTCGATGTATTGCAGGTGGCAGCTCTGCAGCAGACATACAGCCACGCGTGTCTGAAGACCAACAGAGGACCAGCTGGTGGCAGGCAGCAGCGTAAAGACGTTTGCACCGATGCCGCAGAGACGATACAGTAAGTAAAGCTGTTTCCCAACTAAATCTGATTCAGAGCTTGAATAACTCCATTCTGAGGAGCCCTCAGCTGATCACTAGGCTCACACGTGCAGCTGTCGAGCAGCACCAGACTGTTTTGTATGTGATTTGCTTCAGGATGGCTGGGAGATGGGGTCCTGTGGAGAGAGTCAACAGCACAATTAAATCCCATCAGGGAAAGAGCATCTCTTCCCTCTCGTTTTTCTCTTGGCACTCAAATACTCTCTGTAGATGCAGTCACCCCAGTTTCTCTGAGATTAGGGGTAGCTTTGCTGCAACACAGTGAGATAAATCAGGCATTTTGATGCTTCTTTGCCTCCTTCGAGCTGAGCACACAGAGCGATGGAGTTTTTGGTGAGATGTTATTAGCTTGACTAGAGTGAGCAGCTGTCCTAAGTCTAAAATTACCCAGAGCATTGGAGCAATTCCAGAAGAGCTATTCCAGGCAGGAAAC
Source organism: Upupa epops (assembly GCA_013397515.1). Classification (NCBI taxonomy): domain Eukaryota; kingdom Metazoa; phylum Chordata; class Aves; order Bucerotiformes; family Upupidae; genus Upupa; species Upupa epops. The sequence continues at coordinate 80,191 of VZRI01001585.1, forward strand.
CAGAGGAGACAATCCCACCTTTTCTTTGTAACTGATTAGGGTAAATAGCTAACGACTGCAACAACTGGAAAGGAGCCCCTTGCTTTTTAATTACCCTCCTTTTTATTAATACTGCAGCTTCTCAAATCAGCAGCATAACAAGAAATTTGAGTATCACAGAATCACACAGATTCACAGAATGATTGAGGCTGGAAAAGCCCTCTGAGCTCAGCCAGCCCAGCCCAGCACCTAACATCACCCCAGCAGCCAGACCAGGGCACTCANAAGTCTGTGATTTAGGTGGAGTTTCAGCCACACTGATGAGACCCTTCTCAACCAAGGGGCTGAGGAATGTTCCCTGGTCTTTTGAGATGAGGTTGCTTAGTGGATGCCAATGCAAGATCCTGCTTGTGCTGCATCATGGCAAGGAATGGATGTAGCAGCAATGAAATCCAGTAAGGGCATGGAGTGGGCATCAGTAGGGAAATGTCCTTGTCTTCAGCTTTGGAAAACAAAGCCAGTTTTGAGGGAGATAATACGCACAGGACCAGTTGTATCAGAGCAAGGGCTCCCAGTGAAGTGCTGGTGAGATGGTCTGGTCCTGAGCTGAAGGGTGACTTGGAAATCGTTCTGGTTCTCTTGTGCTATCTGCAGCTATTTTTACAGATGTAGGATATGGAGGGGGTCAGGTTGTGCTTGTCAGTCTCTCAGGGATTGAGGTTGGGGTGGGGATGGTTGGACTCGGTGGTCCTTTCCGACCAGGATTGTTCTGTGATTCCATGATACGCCCTAGAACCCTCTTCCCATTCTACTTGCAGGGAGGATTAAGAGTCCTTTAGAGCAGATCCCAGTCAAACCCAGCGTTAAGCACAGAAACACTTGCCAGTGTCCAAATGAACAACCTTTCAAATGGCCTCATTTCCAGTGCGTGCAACTCGAGGAACCGGTCGTTGAAATTCAGCTGCGTAGGGCAACTCCATCTCAAACTGAGCTCACAATCACTCCGAGCCACTAGACAGTGAATTGAGCTGTCGATGTATTGCAGGTGGCAGCTCTGCAGCAGACATACAGCCACGCGTGTCTGAAGACCAACAGAGGACCAGCTGGTGGCAGGCAGCAGCGTAAAGACGTTTGCACCGATGCCGCAGAGACGATACAGTAAGTAAAGCTGTTTCCCAACTAAATCTGATTCAGAGCTTGAATAACTCCATTCTGAGGAGTCCTCAGCTGATCACTAGGCTCACACGTGCAGCTGTCGAGCAGCACCAGACTGTTTTGTATGTGATTTGCTTCAGGATGGCTGGGAGATGGGATCCTGTGGAGAGAGTCAACAGCACAATTAAATCCCATCAGGGAAAGAGCATCTCTTCCCTCTCGTTTTTCTCTTGGCACTCAAATACTCTCTGTAGATGCAGTCACCCCAGTTTCTCTGAGATTAGGGGTAGCTTTGCTGCAACACAGTGAGATAAATCAGGCATTTTGATGTTTCTTCGCCTCCTTCGAGCTGAGCACACAGAGCGATGGAGTTTTTGGTGAGATGTTATTAGCTTGACTAGAGTGAGCAGCTGTCCTAAGTCTAAAATTACCCAGAGCATTGGAGCAATTCCAGAAGAGCTATTCCAGGCAGGAAACCAGAGGAGACAATCCCACCTTTTCTTTGTAACTGATTAGGGTAAATAGCTAACGACTGCAACAACTGGAAAGGAGCCCCTTGCTTTTTAATTACCCTCCTTTTTATTAATACTGCAGCTTCTCAAATCAGCAGCATAACAAGAAATTTGAGTATCACAGAATCACACAGATTCACAGAATGATTGAGGCTGGAAAAGCCCTCTGAGCTCAGCCAGCCCAGCCCAGCACCTAACATCACCCCAGCAGCCAGACCAGGGCACTCAGGGCCACAGCCAGGCTGTCCTTCAACACCTCCAGACACGAGGACTCCTCCACTTCCCTGGGCAGTCCAGTCCAGGCTCTGAGCACCCTTTCCCTGAGGAAGGGCTTCCTAACAGCCAACCTAACCCTCCCCTGGCAGCTTCAGGCACTGGTCTCTCATCCTGGTGCTGGCTGCCTGGAAGAGCCTGACCCCCCACCTGACAACAACCTCCCTGCAAGGAGTTGTAGAGAAGGAGATGGTCCCCCCACTCAATCTAGTGCTTTTGTGTCTGCACCTGCAACAGCTTCTCACAGAATTTAGGAGTCCAAGTTCCTCATGATAAACTTTTAAAAGTCTTTCAAAGGTTGGCAGCTGTGATCCCTCAATTTATCATCCGGTCTTGTGTTACCTAACTAGGGCTGCAGAAAGTAATAACTGATTTAAGTTGTCTTCAAGCATTCTAATTCCTCTTCTCCACCTATTCAAACAGAGGGGATTATGCTCGTAATGCTGATCAATACCAGCTGATTTAACTCCTTCTCAGTTGCCTTCAAATCCTCAAATTTAATTGTGCAGCCTGGACGATTAGCTCCATTGTTTTCACAGAATCACAGGGTGTCTGAGGATGGCAAAGCCCTCTGAGCTCAGCCAGCCCAGACCAGCACCTGACATCACCCCATCAGCCAGACCAGGGCACTCAGGGCCACAGCTAGGCTGTCCTTCAACACCTTCAGACACAGGGACTCCACCACTGCCCTGGGCAGTCCAGTCCAGGCTCTGAGCACCCTTTCCCTGAGGAAGGGCTTCCTAACAGCCAACCTAACCCTCCCCTGGCAGCTTCATGCCCTGCCCTCTCATCCTGGCACTGGTTGCCTGGGAGAAGAGCCTGACCCCCACCTGACTACAATATCTGTTCAGAAAGTTGTACAGAGGGAGAAGGTCCCCGCTGAGTCTCCTCTTCTCCAGGCTCAACACCCCCAGCTCCCTCAGCTTCTCCCCATC
>VZRI01001585.1:85207-127319 GCA_013397515.1 Upupa epops
AAATTCCTCTCAGTCTGGACTTGTCTGAGTTACAGATCCAAAGAGAGAAAACCCCTGAGATGATAACTCCTCCTGCCGTGTCGACATCTGTTTACCCCCGTGCTGTTTGTACCAGCAAAACAAGAGTTTAGCATCGGTTTGGTCTATATTTTCTCACCAAAGACGACACAAGGAGGTGATGCTGTGTGATGTAGCTGTTCTTTTTTTACTGCCTCTATACGATGCGTTCATACATATTTTATGAAACTCTTTCACCAACAGCTCTTGCCATCCTATAAAATTGCCCGGTTGTTGGACCGGGGTTTGGGTTGGGATACGGGGAGATGGATATTGGGGAAAATGAGGGACTTGAAAAGCAGTGTTGGATGCTCTGCTCTGCTTCACTGCTCGTAGAACCAGCCTGGGTGCAAAGTGCAGGTTGCAGGGAGGAGAGGTGGAGGCACATCCTGCAGCTGATGGCACCGATCATGACCTCTTGACCCAGTGCTCCTGTTGCTGGAGTTGTCTCCTGCTCTTCCAATCTGCTAAACTTGGTGAGAGAATGCATCAGCCCCATCTGCCTAAGAACAAAGCATAAATCTCTGCTTTTAAAGAATCTATCTCCTGCTTTCTGACTGTTCCTATCATCATTTAATCATCTCCCTGCTTCCCAGCACTCTGTGGTCCGAGGGAGGCACTCGCTCTATTTGTTATGAAAGTTATTCACATCCATTCGAGTTGTCACAATAGCTCCGTCATCAACAGGCTTGAAGTGCGAAGAATTAGAGGATGATTTTCTTTAAGCTTCTACCAGACAGCACAAAAATCCAGCTGTGTGAACAAAGTAAAGAATCAGCTTTGAGCCCGAATGCTGTTTGCAGCCTCACAATTTATAGAGTAAAAATTAAACGACTATTTTTATCCTCCTTTCTCCTCCAGACACTAACTAAATTTGTCAAAGTAAGCATGCTGAGGATTAAAGTTTTATTGATTGATTTTTTTTTAAACAGCACGTTTAAAGCAGGGCACATCAAGTTTTCATAGCAGCATCAGTACTGCAGAAGATTTCCTGGCCCAGATTCCGACTCCTGCTGTCTCCAGTTCACCCACTGAGAGCTCCTGTAGCCCAGTCGTGCTGATGGTTCTTCAATCTCTGCTGTCTCACAGCTTGGGCAGGGCAACCAAACGTGGTGCAGGGGGGTTCCTGAGGGAAAAAGCAAGTGCAAGGAGTGGAGCATGAGAGAGACATTTCTGGGAGAGAGGAAGATCACCTGGCTGTGGGCATCACCCACAGGTTCACGGGAACAGTTGTGAGCTGATGTCAGTGGTGAAGGACAGCTGGCTTATTCAGGGTGCTCTCTAAAGGGCTTTTGTTGGGGTAGTTTCTGCTGTGGCATAGTCTGTGTTCCTAGGTGACTTCAAGCCTTCTTTTTAACACTGCATTTCCACTAGCTTTGCCTTTCCTTCCTGTGAGTTCTCTTCTGTTGCTTGCTTAGCATTTACATCCCAATTGCAGCGCTGTGGGATGAGAGGAAGGCAGAAAGAGAATCATCAAGGTTGGAAAAGACCTTCAAGACTGGCAAGGGCCTGGAGTGTTGTATTCAGTTCTGGGCCCCTCAGTTGAGGAAGGGGTTGGAACAAGTCCAGAGAAGGGCAACTAGATTGGTAAAGGGGCTGGAAGGTCAGCCCTATGAGGAGAGGCTGATGGAGCTGGGTCTGTTTAGCCTGGAGAAGAGGAGACTCAGGGGTGACCTTNTTAGACTTGACATTAGGAACAGGTTTTTCACTGACAGAGTGATCCGGGTTTGAATTGGGCTGCCCACGGAGGTGGTTGGGTCACCGTATCTGGAGGTGTTCAAGGTCAGGCTGGATGAAGTGCTGAGTGGATGAGCTAGATGGCAGATGTTAGGTTTACTGGGTTGGTTTTAGGTTGGACTGGATGATCTTTAAGGTCTTTTCCAACCTCAGCATTACTGTGAGACTGTGATACTGTGGAATGAATCGTGTGGGATCTGTCCCCATGCCTGCCAAAGGGCCCAAGCGCAGCCATAAGGAAGGGAGAAAAGACTCAGTTTATGATGTCGGTTGGTAAAGACAGAAGGGAGGAATTTTATTGCAACCCGGAGAGATGCTCTGATTTGCAGCATCTCCTGAGACATCAGCTCCACCTACAGAGAAGGCTGTTGTACAGCTCTTCCACAGGCGTACTGAGGAGACATCAGAGCTTGCAGTAGCTGCTCTAGTTCCCAAAGATTAGGTACCTATAAAGAGGTACAAACGAGGAGTAGATTAAACAGGACCGCGGGGGATTCCCGAGCCCCGTACAACTTCATGCAGATGAATTTCTGACAACAGCAGCGAACACCTCCTCGAAGGTACATTATTATGTGACGTGTGAGAACAGCATTTCCATGGCTCCTTCCCGAAGCAATCAGGAGTTTTCATATTTCTACTGCTAATTGAAAATCAGATTCAAACCCCAAACCCCACGTAGTTCTGCCCGGCAGCATCTCTCCGAGCCTCAATTAACTCAGGCGTTCAAGTGCTGGGTATAACCCGTGGTGCCAGCTCTGCTGGGCAGGGGAAGGAGTTTCCCTTGACACCATCCCCAGTCTGGGTTCCAAACGCTGCCTTTACCTTTAGGTTTCTCTGCAGCTGAAGCAGGCTGCTCTCTCTCTTGCAGTCAAAACATGTCATGCGCGTCTTCGCGCACAGCAAGCAGAGGAGGCTCGAAAGCCGAGCTTAGCGCCTGTTTGATTTCCTGGCTGCCTTATTTGTTTACAACAATGCTCTTAAAATGGTCTCTACCATCTGTGTGGTTTCTAGTTGTTTGAATGAGAATGAGATATTAAAATGCCATCCAGATGTCTGGATGCAGCTCAGCATTAACATATCATGCAAACTGTCGCAAGGACAGGGTGGTTGGGTTGGGGTTGTGGGTTTTTTCATCTTCAACAAGACAATATTTTTAGGTGGCATGAAGTAAATCTGTGAAGGGTGACAAGCACTAAAAAAAACCCCCACCTCACTGAGTGTGTTCTGCTGAACTTTTCAATCACTCTCTCTGAAAGGGTTAGGTACAACGCGCCCTTCGTTGTTGTGTTTCCTAGAAATCTCTAGCAGGACAAACTAAATCTGAACCAAAAAAAAACCCCTCTGTGAAAGCCACTAAAAGCAACAAAGCCTGAAGATCTCATCAAGTTAATTCAACTAAGTGAAATATTAGCGTTGCCTCTGTGTATTTATCTCACAAGAACATGGACAATAGTACAATCATTATGGCTGGAAAGGACCCCCAGGATCCCCAAGTCCAGCCCTCATCCCAACAGCTCCCCAACCCCCAGACCATGGCCTCAAGTGCTCTAGCTACTCGGTTTTTAAACCCCTCCAGGGATGGGGACTCCACCACCTCCCTGGGCAGCCTGGTCCAGTGCCCAAACACTCTCTCAGGAAAGAACTTCTTCTTGAGATCCAATCTAACCCTCCCTTGATGCAGCTTGAGGCCACTTCCCCTCATCCTATCATTAGGAATTTGGGAGAAGAGACCAGCAGCAGCCTCGTTACAGCCTCGTCTGAGGGAGCTGCAGAGAGCAACAAGGTCTCCTCTCAGCCTCAATATAGAAAACCAGAAAAGAAGCCACTTGAACCCCTCCCCACCAATATCAGGGTGAAAAGAGATGCCACCACTTTAGAAGCAAGTTTTTGTGGCTTTTATAGTTGGAACAACTGCAGAATCCTTTGATCTCTTCTATCTCATGGAACTGTTGATCTCGTTTTATGTCATTTATAGAGAGTGGTTGGGCACTGGACCAGGCTGCCCAGGGAGGTGGTGGAGCCCTCATCCCTGGAGGGGTTTAAAAACTGAGTAGCTAGAGCACTTGAGGCCATGGTCTAGGGGTTGGAGAGCTGTTGGGATGAGGGCTGGACTGGATGATCCTGGAGGTCCTTTCCAGCCACGAGGACACTGTGATTCCATGAATATTGCTTGGATGTTCTGTGTCAGAGCCTGCCAACGCATTTCGAGCAGTCCCCACTTCAGGAGAAGCTTGATAAGCAAAACACTAGCAAACTCTGCAGAAATCCAGAACAACTCAGACGTGCCTGTGGAAACTTTCCAGCCTGATGTATTTTGACTTAATTTACCCCAAGGGGCTGTAGGGAACCTTGAGTGGAATGGGACCTGAGTGCAGAAAGCTATTTGAACAACAGCTCAGCTCCAATCACCGTGAAAAGAGGGTTTGAATCGGATCCAGTGTTGGGAACAAAGGAAAGGAGGAAATGCATTTTACAAGAGGATTCCTGAAGAGGCTGGAGCCATCGTGGAGGAATTGTTGCAAGCGCTGGCAAACCGAAGGATGATTGTAAAGGCATCAGTGGTGATTTCATGCTGGGGGTGATCAGATTGAAGGAGGAAAAGCAAAGCCACGGAGGCTCTTACCCAAAGGCCTTTGAAACCTGTTAATTCACCCCGGTCTCGTCAAAAGGCATCAATTTTGCCAAGCGAAACGGGTTGAAGTGAAACACAAAAAGCGTTAAATATGGTATTTGGCTTCAAATATTGTAATTACCTGGAAACGTAAGCTGGGTGTCAGGCCAGGAATAAAAACGGAGCCGTATGATGCAGGGAGAAGAGAAGAAGGGTTTTTACAAAGTCACCCAGTCCATCATTTTTATATCTCAAGATATAAATACCTGGAGTATAAATAATACCTGGAGTACTGTGTTCACTTCTGGGTCCCTCTGTTTAGGAAGGATGTCAGGGTGCTGGAATGAGTCCAGAGAAGGGCAACTAGAATGGTAAAGGGGCTGGAAGGTCAGCCCTACGAGGAGAGGCTGATGGAGCTGGGTCTGTTTAGCCTGGAGAAGAGGAGGCTCAGGGGTGCCCTTATTGCTGTCTAGAGCTACCTAAAAGGGGGTTGGAGTCAGGCAGGGGTCGGTCTTTTCTCCCTGGACACTGGAGACAGGACAAGGGGTCACAGTCTTAAGCTCCATCGGGGGAGGTTTAGACTTGACATTAGGAAAGGGTATCTTCCCTGACAGAGTGATCTGGTTTTGGAACGGGCTGCCCACAGAGGTGGTTGGGTCACCATCCCTGGAGGTGTTCAAGGTCAGGCTGGATGAAGTGCTGAGTGGCGTGAGCTAGATGGCAGATGTTTAGGTTTACTTGGTTGGTTTTAGGTTGGACTGGATGATCTTTAAGGTCTTTCCCAGCCTCATCAGTACTGTGAGACTGTGTTATAAACCAAACTCCCATTGTGTCTGGCAGTTGTCTGCCTAACCTGTCCTTCCACTGATAGAAATTCCAGGCTTCAACACTAGTTCTCCAGTACCTATCTAGCCTTTAGGCTGGACTTTTTGCTTTTCTCCTTTCCTTTTTTAACCTAGATTTCCCTTGCAATTTAATAATAGAAATCATCCAAATCATCCAGGATGCAGCCTGCCTCCCACAGAGCACAGAGCCCATGTCACATACAACCACCTTCTACTTACATGGAGGCATTTCACCTCCCTTCATGTCCATCTCAAGCTTGGTTATGTCAGGCTTTCCTGATGGTTTCTGTGGCTGTGAGCATTTGTCATGTTCTTCCCTTTAGTGAATCCATCTCTTTTAAGAAATATTGGTTCCAAGAGAGGCCAGAGTCCTGGCTGTAGTCTTAAACATTTCCTCAGGTTTAAAGGATGCTATTCCCATCCCTTCCTGTCTACTTTTATTTGTTAATGACACCTCTGCTGTCTCCCACCGCAGCTCCTCTCCAGACATCATCCCCATCCACCGTAGCACCCAGAGGCATGAGGTTAGCCTGATACGATTTGTTCTCAAAACATCCTTGCTGCTTCTCCTCTTATCATCTTTCATCTGCCGAGCGCTTAAGTAGATGGTCTGGCTATTTATTCCGGTAGCTGTCTGGGCACGTAGCAGGGAGATGATTGGTCTGTAATTCCCCAACATATTTCAAACACATTACCTCATTATTGTTCTTTTCTGGGTCTGATACCAGCAGCACCTAATCTTCACAGAGAGTGTCTGTTCTGGGTGTTGCCAGGGCTTAATCCACAGAGAAATGCAGACAGAAGGACTGTGTTCCAGCTGCTCCTGCAGCTCCTCCTGAGCGAGGATGACAGCTCCAGCCTTCAGTGGATCAACGATACCACTAAACCGGATCTTTACTAAATAGGCTGAGAGTTTGAGCATCCTGTGGCAGACAGTAGAAATGGAGGCACTGTGTGAGATCTACATGTTCTATAGGTTGTTATAGCTGGATATATGCAGCACCACCCTGTTCTGAGCTGGCTGAAGAGCTATTTTATATCTTTCAGTTCATTGCATTATTCAGCACTGGGGAGGGCTCCCCACGAGTGCTGGGGGCACTTATCTGGGCATCTAGCTGCAGGAAAGAGATGGAGGTACTGGAGTGGGTCCAGAGGGGAGCAATGAGGCTGTGGAAGGGGCGAGAGGGAAAGTGTGATGAAGAGAGGCTGAGGGAGCTGGGGGTGTTGACCCTGCACAAGAGGAGAGTCAACGGGGGACTTTATCACTCTCTAAAACAGCCTCAAGGGAAGTTACAGACAGGTGTGGGTAGAGCTCTTCTCCCAGGCAACCAGTACCAGGATGAGAGGGCAGGGCATGAAGCTGCATGAGGAGGTTAGGTTGAATGTCAGAGTTAGATGTTGGATGTTAGATTAGGTTAGAAGCCCTTCCTCATGGAAAGGGTACTTAAACTTTTGGACTGGACTGTGCAGGGCAGTGGGGGAGTCCCCATGTCTGGAGGTGTTGAAGGACTAGCTCTTAGTGCCCTGGTGTTGCCGCTGGGGTGATGTTAGGTGCTGGGCTGGGCTGGCTGAGCTCAGAGGGCTTTGCCAGCCTCAATCATTGTGTGATTCTCTGGGTTTGAACTTGAAAACAACCAGAGACTTCTAATGATGGTTCTCACATGCCAGTCTAATATCACAAGAGAGTTAAAAAGGAAACCTTATCATATAGTTTAGTTCCATTAGACCAGCTATTCAAACAGGAGTCCTAGCCCGGCTGAAAGAAATGTTGTTGTTCTGAGCACTGCCGAGTGTTCAGAGCGTAAATCTGCTTGTGGATTATTAATTGCAGAGTAAAAGCTTATTTGCAATGAATGAACAACAGCTTCTCTTTGTGCTGGTGCGTTTGGAGTGGCTGCAGCCAGAGGTACAAGCATGTGTAAACAATCCATCCATTGGAGCTCGGAACTGATGCCAAGAGGAAAATGAATAGACTACCAGATATTCTTTTCAGGCTGGGTTTTGCTTGGCCTGAGGGGAGTTTTAGTAACACTTCTTAAAATAACAGGATTTTGTCTTCTGAACTTCATTAACTGCAAAACACAGAGCTCCTCTTGGTGAGACCATCCAGATGCTAAAAGCAGAACCTTATTTAGCAGGGTATTGGAAGGAGGGGTCCAAACCCAACCTATCTCAGGCTTGTGAACCCCAGAAGAGCAGAAAAAGCTCTTCTGATGTTGCTGTGGGAAGGAAACTATAGTGAAAACCTGCTGTGCTTGGAACTCTGTGGACCACACAACCTTCCTGGGTAGCAGTGAGTCACAGAATCAGAGAATCACAGAATGATTGATGCTGGAAAAGCCCTCTGAGCTCAGCCAGCCCAGCCCAGCACCTAACATCACTCCAGCAGCCAGACCAGGGCACTAAGAGCCACAGCCAGGCTGTCCTTCAACACCTCCAGACACAGGGACTCCCCCACTGCCCTGGGCAGTCCAGTCCAGGCTCTGAGCACCCTTTCCATGAAGAAGGGCTTCCTAACATCCAACCTAACCCTCCCCTGGCAGCTTCAGGCCCTGCCCTCTCATCCTGGCACTGGTTGCCTGAGAGAAGATCCCAACCTCCACCTGACTGCATCCTCCCTTCATCTAGTTGTAGAGAGAGTCCTTATTTCCCGTGCAAGATTAGCCCTTATTTACTATACCATAGCATCCTAAAACTCGCATTCAGTGCAAGGTCTCTCAGCTTCTGTAACTCGGACGCAGAGGAGGATTAATGTGCTTTTGGCTAACAAGCAGAATGAATCTCTGCTGCTGCTGCTGCTGCTGCTCACCCTGGAAACCATTTGTGATCCCAAAGGCCAGACCAGCGGGTCTGCAAGCATTCACAGGGTAGTTTTAACCCATGCCCTCACAAGTACAAAGCGTGAGTGACCGAGCTGATATATCCTGGAGTCTAGCTGTTGTCCTTCCTCTGGCTTTTGTGGTTGCTCTCAGGTGTGGATTGCACGGGGCGCTAAGTGCTGGCTCTCATGTGTTTGCACACACAGGAGTGTTTTACTGGGAACTAGCTGGACACTTTCAAGAGTGGCTAATCATGCACGTTTAGAGGTCTCTTTCCAAGCCTGACCCCAAACATATTGATCCTCCATTGACTCTCATTGCCCTTAATAGACTGGTGGGCAAGCAGGCTCTCTCTGCTGTATTTGATCTCTGCTGCTTACCAGAAATGCAATTGCTTTTCCAGCACGCTTTTCATTTTATATCTTCCTGCATTACCTCGGCAGTTGGGGTTTTTTTTTCCTTGCTGTTTGAACCTTCTGCAGAGAGCCCTTCAAGGGAAATAACAGAACTGCATCGAGGGAAATAAAAGATTTGATGTAATCCTGAGACACGTTTTAGTTAAACATTGGCAATTTGTCTTAGAGCAGTTCAATATCTGGATATAAATAGAGGGTGCTGTGTGTACCTGAGATGATACTGGCCATCCCAGAAACCTGTGACTGGAAATTCAAACCAAGCAAGCCACAGTGATAATTTTACCAGCATATTAAGAGATCAGATAATCACACAGAATCCCAGACTGTTAGGGATTGGAAGGGACCTCAAAAGATCATCCAGATCCCCCTGTCACAGCAGGAGCCCCTAGATCCAGTCACACAGGAACGTCTGAAATGTCTCCAGAGAAGGAGACTCCACAACCTCCCTGGGCAGCGCCTTCCAGGGCTCTGGCACCCTCACTGAGAAGAAGTTTCTTCTCTCGATGTGGAACCTCCTCTGTTCCAGCTGACACCCAGTGCCCCTTGTCCTAGCATTGGGTGCCGCTGAGCAGAGCCTGGCTCCTTCCTCCTGACACCCACCCTCTCCGTATTGATCAACATTCATGGGGTCCCCCCTCAGACTCCTTTTTTCCCAGCTCAAGAGCCCCAGCTCCCTCAGCCTTTCCTCAGCAGGGAGATGCTCCTCTCTATCATCTTTGTGGCTCTGTGCTGGACTCTTCTGTGTCTTCTGTTTAGTTCTGTGTCCTTCTGGAACTGCACACAAGATTCCAGAGAGGGTCTGACCAGTGCAGAGTAGAGGGAGAGGGGAACCTCTCTCCATCTACTAACCATCCTCCTTCTAATCCACCCCAGGGTGCCATTGGCTTGAGCTTCAGGGTGTCAGGAAATATCCCTAACAGACACTAATTTGGGTTGTTAACTACTTCCTTTGCAGTCATTTCTTAAATGCTTCTCAAATAGTTACAGGGGAGGTACCATCAGCCTTTCTCAATCGGCGACACTACCTGTTGTATCTAGCGCTCACGTGCAGATCCAATATGAGACCATTTGTTTTCAAGCACCGATAACTTCCTTGCAGAAGAAATACTTCTAGCTCTACTCGGGAACATTTCACCGGGTACAAGCGATGAAATGAGCTTCATCCATTATTTACCATGAGTGATGTGCTCAGCCCTATGCAAACCGAGGAACATTTTTAACCAGTGCAGCTAAAGCTCTGCGAGAAGAGGTGGAAAGGTACTGTTTTCCTCATTTTTCTCCCTTTCGTGACAGACAGCCTTAATTACTTATTGGGCTTTAACTCTGCTAACGATAAACAGATGAGAAGCATCTGGATGGTGCAACCTGGAGTAGAGCAACTGCCTCTGCGTTCGTGGCTTGAGAAGATGCAGCAGGTTGCCACGGTATCACAGTCTCACAGTACTGATGAGGCTGGAAAAGACCTTAAAGATCATCCAGTCCAACCTAAAACCAACCAAGTAACCCTGAACATCTGACATCTAGCTCATGCCACTTGTCTTCCCTTTTCGTTGCCTTCATATGTCCTAGTGGGGCCTCATCTCGAGCGCTGAGGTCAGTTTGGGGTAAGGTGCTGGAGCGGGTCTAAAGAAGGGCAATGGAGCCAGTGAAGGGCAGGTCTGATGGGAAGCAGCTGAAGGAGCTGGGGTTGTTTACTCTGGAGAAAAGAAGGCTGAGAGGAGGCCCAATTGCTCTTTACAGCTACCTGAGAAGAGGGTGTAGAGAGGTGAGAGTTGGTCTCTTCTCCCCAGTCACCAGTGACAGGCCAAGAGGAAGTGTCTTCAGGCTGTGCTGCAGGAGGTTCAGGTTGGACATCAGAAATCTCTTCCCCGACAGAGTGGCCAGGGGTTGGAACAGGCTGCCCAGGGAGGTGGGGGGACTCTCTGTTCCTTGAGGGGTTGAAAAAACAAGGAGCTGTGGCCCTGGGGGACAGGGTTTATTGGGCAGGCTGGGGTTGGGTTGACAGCTGGATTGGATGATTGTAGAGGTCTCTTCCCACCTTAATGATTCTGTGATTGTACCAAAGCTATTGCAGCTGGAGAAGCAACAGAGTGCAGAATGGAGCCAGAATGCACGTTCCTCATGCGAGTTCACCTCACTGGATAATTCCCAGCCCATCTTCCTGCCCACATGCAGGACTTGAGAGCTGATTAACCAGCAGCTTTCACCGCTGTCCCTCCATATAAGAAAGAAGGGCAATAAAAGAGGGTTCAGCTTCACAGCATCGTGTAAGCTTAAATTTCATCGATAGCAGCAACATGAACAAGGAAACGTGAGATATGAGGGAAATATCTCGATAAAAACAAGGATGAGAAAACGAGTCCTCAAGTCTATGGATGAGAAGGCAGAACAGCGTCTGAACAAATGGAACAGGTTTCTAAATTCAGGTTGCAAGAGAAAACACTTGGGTCCCCCAAGAAGCAATTAGAAGATCCTGTGGAAATAATACATTAACCAGATGAGTCTCCAAAGGCACGAGCTGCTTATTCCTCATATCCTATTTTTTTTTATTAGTGTCCCCATGGAATCCATCTGACTGCATCTCCTCTCAGCAGCATTGTTGCTCTCCCCTTTCAGAATGATTATCTGTCCTCTATTGTAAGGAGGCATGAATAAGCAAAAGCTTTCAAGGCTGCCGAAGAGGATGAAGTACTATTTTATTTCTCTTTGTAGAACACAAAGCCCGTAGGAGGGAAATTGCAAAATAGTGGTGTTCTCTGCGATGTGGTAGAGAAGGGCTTGGTTTATTTACTCCTAACCCACCTGAAACAACCCACAGATTCATTTACATAAATAAGCTCGCACAGCGCCGTCGGTTTTATGTGTGGAGTGGGGTAAAGAGAGTCAGGCAAATTCTCTAGTGCAAAGTGGATTAGTCCAGGCTTAGGCTTTTTTATTATTATTATTATTATTCTTCCCTTTCTTCTTCTTCTTTTTTTTGAAGTGTTACTGCCTCCTTTGTAGAGGGGGTTTGAGCTGAAAGAGTTTGGCGATCTCATAAGCCAGGGTACTTAGTCTTTGGGTTTTAGACATTTATCACCTCCCAGATCAGCTCACATGTGGTTTAAAATGCATCTTTCATTGTAATTCCTCTGTCACGGTCATGTGGAAGCCGTAAAGGCCTTCCTCCCATCGAATCTCTTACCTGCTGTCGTGATTACAGCTCTTCCTTGGAGGTAACTAGAGACACATTACAAATCTACCTTAATAGGTTTTATGATCAATCAACTCCAAGGCACATACCTGTCCTATTAATAATGCAAATGGGATTGGATTATTGAGTTATGAGTAACTTATGCCCAAATATTAACCACTACTGCATTCATTAAAGCTGAGTGAAGTATTAATTAGCTCGGATGCTGCCGGACTGCAGAGTACCAGATAGTTTTACCAAGGCCTGCTTGAATTGATTAGTGTGATCCCACGCTGTGCAGTGTGTTCCCACAACACAATTGATCTTTCTCCTACAGGAAGACAAACAGTATTCTAAGCCACATCCAGGCATCTTCCTGACTAAGCTTAGGGAAAGAAGGCATAGAAATATCCTGCTGGAGTTTTGTCAGTTAAAGGGTCACAGTTGTACAAAGAACCCCTTGAAATCTGATGAGGCTATTTTTAGATCCTGAAGAAATGCAGAGTGGAATATTCTGCCTCTTTGCTGCATGCTGCAAGGTATAAGCAGTCCACCAAAGTGGGATTGCTCTCCAGTATTCCTGATGTTATAGTCCTGTTCTGTCAGTCTTAGTTATCAACAGACTGTCAGCTTTAACCTTTCCAAACAGCAGACAAGACCCTCACCCATGACTACCTGGGCAAATACCTGTAGCTCATGCTTATTGCTGAGCCTTCAAAACTTGGCCCTCAGCATCTCTCGTCATCCTACTGCAGCACAAACTGCATCTCCATAGTCACAGGAAAGGCTCCCAGTGCTAAACAGCATCACCTGAGCACAAAGGATAGAGAATGAACTCAAGAAAAAAACAACCCAAAGCTGGCAAATGCATTTGGTAGACAACAGTCAGCTTCTGTTTAATAACAGGGGTCCGTTGCCCCCCTCCCCTGTGAAAGACCAGGAGATGGTTTCTAACTGAACTACATTGACCTGAGGTCACAGAACCACACAGAATCACAGCATTAGGGGTTAAAAGGGATCTTGAAAGATCACCCAGTCCAATCCCCCTGCCACAGCAGGATCACCCACACCAAGTCACACAGGAACACAGCCAGGTGGGGCTGGAACATCTCCAGAGAAGGAGACTCCACAGCCCCCCTGGGCAGCCTGTGCCAGTGCTCTGGGATCCTCCCTGGGAAGAAGTTCCTGCTGATATTGAGATGGAACCTCCTCTGTTGCAGCTGGCACCCAGTGCCCCTTGTCCTATCCCCAGATGACCTTGGGACACATTTTCTCATGATGGAAATTATTAGATACTGAGTTATCCAGAAAAACAGAGCAGCTCTCTTGGATTTAATCCAACCCCAACTTTCCAATCCTGATAATTTAAATCTACACTGCTTGGATTGAGGGATGGAAAAGCTCCTCGAGGTTTGACCTGGGTAGGTGCCACGCAGAGATGAGTAGTCGCAAGGGCTCAGATGGGACTTGATCAAGAAAAATGTGTTTCCTTACAGGTTTTTTTCCCCTCCTAACTCTATGGAGCTCATTGTCCCTTCAATGTGATCTCATTTCTCTGGCGTCTGCAAGTGCTTTTTCATTTGTAGCACTTCACTGACAGTGAGTGGCAGTTGTTCATTAACCATTATCTCTTCTAATTTTCTGTGAACTAATTGTAAGGAGCATAAGAAAAGCTGTTAGACTAGCGGAGCGCTGAGGGATAAGAGAAGAAGAAGAGCGGGTCAAGATGCCGTTGGGTCACTGCAATTTACAGCAATATGTCTTTCAAGGAGCGTGGAGGTCTGAGAGTGAATTGGTAAAAGCAGAGCTGCTAATATCAATTCAAAAATCAATAGAGATGTCCAGATTGATAGGAGTTTCTATAGCAATTTCTAGGGAAAATACTTAACCTCATGACACGACGAGCATCTTTATTGTGTAGGTTAAATGAGGCAGCACGAGGAAAACTACTGCTTAGCATAGTGGAACAGTAAGAGCTGAGGAGCAGATGTACAAAGATAAAACAGCCAAGGAGAAGGGAATAAAAAACCCCCCAAACAAAGCAGAACACAACCCCTCCCCCTGATGATTACAGGTCAAAGCTGCTGGTGGAAGAAGGGAACAAGCCTGGTAATCAAAAAGCATCATTTATCAGGCTAATGTTTAGAAGAATTTAGAAACAAATAAGAAATAAGATGATGAAAACTATTACAGGTTATGAGCAATTTTGCTCGTGTCTGCGTTAGCAATTTTATTAACCACAGCAGGGGAGTCCTTATCACATCAGACGATTATGAATACAAATCATAGGGTTTATGATGTTCTCGTGGTTCAAATTCAGGTTTGATAGCAATGAATGGGTTGCAGGGTGTCCAGAATAGAGAAAGGAAGATGATGAAGGAAGCAGAACACCTCCCTTATGAGGAAAGGCTGAGGGAGCTGGGGCTCTTGAGCTTGGAGAAGAGGAGGCTGAGGGGGGGACATCATTCATGTCTCCAAATATGTGAGGGGTGGGTGTCAGGAGGATGGAGCTAGGCTCTGCTCAAGGTCATCTGGTGATAGGACAAGGGGCACTGGGTGCCAGCTGGAACAGAGGAGGTTCCATCTCAATATCAGCAGGACCTTCTTCCCAGAGAGGGTAACACAGCACTGGCACAGGCTGCCCAGGGGGTCTGTGGAGTCTCCTTCTCTGGAGACGTCTCTGGCTGTGTTCCTGTGTGACTTGGTCTGGGTGATCCTGCTGTGGCAGGGGGATTGGACTGGATGATCTTTCGAGATCCCTTCCAATCCCTAAGGATTCTATGATTCTATGAATGGGTGGCAAAAGATTGCAAATCAAAACACAGACCAGACCAATGTCCTGTTGTGTCTATTCGATGTCAGGGACACTAAAAACTTCCAAAAATGTGAGAATGACATTCTTTGTGTTTTTCTTTGTCTTTCAGAACTCACAGAATCATTAAGGTTGGAAGAGATGACCATCCAATCCAACCATCAACCCAACCCAACCCTGCTCATTAAACCCTGTTCCCCAGGGCCACAGCTTCTGAGCACCTCAAGGGATGACTGCTCTACTCTCTCCCTGGGCAGCCTGGTCCAGCCCCTGAGCACTCTGTCAGGGAAGAGACCTCTCCTGATGTCCAATCTAAATTGGACATAGCATGGAAAGACAACGATGGGAAAGCTAGCTGCACTGCTTGCCTTTAGCAGACAAGTAAGATACAGGCATCTGTATAAATCAAAGCTACAGCGAGAGCCCAGACGGATTAACAGGTGGTGAAACAACAGATGACACGGACAGCCTGATGGGGAAGAAATATGACCAGGTGGAATGGTTTGGACAAGCTTTAATTCAGCACAGCACACTTGGGAGAATTGATGGCTTTTCAAATAACTTGGGAGTGATCCTGCCTGACTCACGGTGCCTGCTGGCCCCTGGGACTAGGAGCTGCTACAGCACTGTGGGGAGGATAAGGGCGACGAAGCCAAGCTCTTGCTGAGCATCGGTTGCACTAACTTGGAATTCTGGTGGTGACCTCTGTACTCGGGTTGTGGTGTCTGTTCAAGTTGCTCTATTCTGTGGGGTATTTCTGCAGCCCTTGATGTACTGCCCTGAGGATCAGTACTGGGACCAGTGCTATTCAATCCATTCATTAATGACGTGGATGAGGAATCAGGGGGCACTGTCAGCAAGTCTGATGATGACACCAAGCTGGGTGGTGTCACCAACCCCCCAGCAGCCTGTGCTGCCATTCAGAGAGAGCTGGACAGGCTGGAGAGCTAGGCAGAGAGAGATGGAGTGAGGGACAACAACGGGCAGGGGAGAGGCTGGCATCTGGGCAAGAACCACCCCAGGGACCAGGAGAGGGTGGGGACTGACCTGGTGGAGAGCAGGGGGGGAGAGAGGGTGCTGGGGGTCCTAGTGGCCAGCAGGATGACTCTGAGCCAGCAATGTGCTCTGGTGGCCAACAGGGCCAAGAGCATCCTTGGGGGGATCAGAAGGGGGGGTGGCTAGCAGATCGAGAGAGGTTCTTCTCCCTCTCTACTCTGCCCTGGTGAGACTGCATCTGGAGTACTGTGTCCAGTTCTGGGCCCCTCAGTTCCAGAAGGACACAGAGCTGCTGGAGGGTGTCCAGTGTAGAGCAACGAAGGTGATAAAGGAAGGAGAGCAGCTCCCTGATGAGGAAAGGCTGAGGGAGCTGGGGCTCTTGAGCTGGGAGAAGAGGAGGCTGAAGGCGGAACCTCATTCATGTCTATAAATATGTGAGGGGTGGTTGTCAGGAGGATGATCCCTACTGATTCTGATTCTAAGTTAATCTGCTACTATAATACGATGCAAGGGATTCACTGTCATGCAAAGGTTCTCCTCTACCTGGGTGGGGGATAGAAGGGAGAGTATCGCTGACTTTCTTATGGGTGATACCAAAAATAAATGGTAGCCTTGGAGTCGATTAAAGGGAAGTAAACAGAGCAGCAGAAATATCAGTCATCATAATGAAGGTGGAAGTAGATGGCTTTTCCAGACTGGTAACCTTCATCAAACAATTGCTGGATGAGATCATTTGAACACAGATTGGAAGAATTATGGAACAAAAAGCAGAAGTTGAGTAAATCAACAGTCGTGCTGGGTGATAGTCCTAAGGTCTCTCCTTTAATGTACTCAAAAGGCACATCCTGTTCTTCCCAGGACGAAGCTCTAAGGACCCGCTGCCAAGGAATACTGCTCAGTACACACCTCCACCCTGCTGCCCAGAACACTGCTGATGTGTTTGTGGGATAGAGACCCTTATGAGGACACTTTCTGTACGAGGTGTGCAGTGCATGTGCGTGTGCAGTGTCCAGTTTAGGGCTAAAGTAAGTGTAACTTCAATAAAAACCAGAGGTGTAAGCGATGGAGTACATGAGGCTGAGTAGCAGATCTGAACCCATTTAACCATGGAGCTGGCCAGACTTCTCCTGTGTAGCTGTTTCTGGAGAAGGGATGTTCTCGTGCCCTTGTACTTGGTCCTTGTGAGACCTCAAGTCCTGTGCTCAGTTCTGGGCCCCACAGGATAGGAAAGACATGGAGATGCTAGAACGGGTCCAGAGCAGAGCTACCCAGCTCAGGAGGGGTTTAGATAACCAGTTGTGTGAGGAGAGGCTGAGGGAACTGAGCAAGGTTAGTTTGGAGAAGAGGAGGCTGAGGGGGGACCCCACTGCCCTCTCCAACTCCCTGAAGGGAGGCTGTGGCGGGGTGACTGTTGGCCTCTGCTCCTTGGTGCCTGCTGACAGCAGCAGGGGCACCTGCTCTGCAGTTGAGGCAGGGGAGGGTCAGACTGGCTCTGAGGCAGAGATTCTCTGCAGCCAGAGTGGTTGGGCACTGGCAGGGCCTTCCCAGGGAGGTGGTGGAGTCCCCCTGCCTGGAGGTGTTGAAGAACCCTGTAGCCATGGTGCTTCCTGCCCTGCTCGAGTGGCAGCAGGGAGGGGGTCAGGTTGTGTTTGTCAGTCTCTCAGGGACTGAGTTTTTTTGTTGGTGTGGGGATGGCTGGACTGGGTGATCTGGGAGGTCCTTTCCAACCAGGATTATTCTGTGATACTGTGAACTGCTTGCTGGCTCCTCAGGCTGCTAAAAGAGAAGGATTCATTCAACCTTTGCAGTTCCAGCTGGAACATTCAGGCTGGGCAGGCTGTACACGAATGCTTTTCGCAAAGAGGAATATTCCATCACAGGCAGTACCAAGTAAGTGTAAGAAAAAAGGAGGATTGTGATGTATATTGCATCATGATGCCATTGGGAAAGGGGAGCACCACTCAAGCCTTTGCATGTCTCTCCTGGGAGCAGCACTGTGCTCCAATCAGCTCAAGATTGTGCCCCCAGGTATATTTTGGCCAAGAGAAAACAGTCCTGTAGACTGGTGGGCACGTATAACAATAGTAATGACACTGCTATGGACATAGAAGGTGTTATCAATCTTTCTAGACTTGTGTTCTGTTCCTACCTTGTATAGATATGATGTAGACAAGAATTAAAGCCCAATCTAATCATACAATGTTTAGGGATAGGAAGATCATCCAGTCCAATCCCCCTGCCACAGCAGGGTCACCCAGACCAAGTCACACAGGAACACAGCTAGGTGGGTCTGGAACATCTCCAGAGAAGGAGACTCCACAACCCCCTGGGCAGCCTGTGCCAGTGCTCCGGGACCCTCCCTGGGAAGAAGGTCCTGCTGAGACTGAGATGGAACCTCCTCTGTTCCAGCTGGCACCCAGTGCCCCTTGTCCTGTCCCCAGATGACCTTGGGACACATTTTCTCATGATGGAAATTATATAATATGCAGAGCCTGGCTGCATCCTCCTGACACCCACCCCTCACAGATTTAGAGACAGGAATGAGGTCCCCCCTCAGCCTCCTGTTCTCCCAGCTCAAGAGCCCCAGCTCCCTCAGCCTTTCCTCATCAGGGAGCTGCTCTACTTCCTTCATCCTCTTTGTTGTTCTATGCTGGACACCCTCCAGCAGCTCTGTGTCCTTCTGGAACTGAGGGGCCCAGAACTGCACACAGTACTCCAGATGCAGCATTCCAGTACTGCTCTCTTCAAGGATAGTGAAGAGCACTGGAAACATTAAGCTCTGAGGTTGGCAATCTACTAATGAGAAAACTGATTCGAAGGAAATTAGGACCTCAATCTCTCACCCGCTGAAGCCAATGGAAATCATTTTGCGGTTTCCTTGGGGGGACTGTGAGTGCTTAGTGAAAGGTCACACGAAAAATCACAACAGCTTTTTGCCTCTTCTGTACAAGAATAACTGTCTCTTGTCCTCTGCCTGAAGCCTTGGTATCTGAACCCCTTTTCTCTAGTAGGAATAGATGGATAAATTGAGGTTCGCTGAGATTGTGTTTGTGTATCACCAGCGGCTGTGTGGAACAACCCATAGGTTTAGAGGATTGTGGTGACTTACATTCAGGGTCATTTCCCTGGGACCTGAGCTGGTATCTTCCCTGGAAATGGAGGCTGAAGATCCAAATGGAAGGAAAGTTCTCTTGGGCACAGGTTCCTACAGAATCACAGGGTTATTGAGGCTGGAAAAGCCCTCTGAGCTCATCCAGCTTTTAATTGGAGCAGTGTGGGGAGGAGGGAGACAGGCATGGATTTCAGATCACAGAGTGAGTGAGGCTGGAAAAGCCCTCTGAGCTCAGCCAGCCCAGCCCAGCACCTGACATCACCCCATCAGCCAGACCATGGCACTCAGGGCCACAGCCAGGCTGTCCTTCAACACCTCCAGACATGGGGACTCCCCCACTGCCCTGGGCAGTCCAGTCCAGGCTCTGAGCACCCTTTCCCTGAGGAAGGGCTTCCTAACAGCCAACCTAACCCTCCCCTGGCAGCTTCAAGCCCCTGCCCTCTCATGCCTGTGAGAAGTTCCTGACCCCCATCTGACTACAACCTCCCTTCAGAGTTACAGAGAGTGAATCAGCACAAGGCAGCCCCACCAAGCTGAGGAGCTGAAGCCTCGGCATCCCATTTGCATGCTCACCGTTATCTTAAGCGCTTTAGTACAACTGAAAGTCGTTCCTCGTGTCATAGAAATGAAATTTTGAAGTTCTTTGAAGTCGCTAAACTTGAACAAAAAGCTGCTTTATACTGCTGAGACCCTTCCCTGAATGAAAGCATCCGCTTCTCAGAATGACATGATGACATTGAAGAAGTTGGCAATTAAATTCTACAGGCGTTTTATTTTAGAGGTAGTATTCTCCGAAGACCTGATCCAACCCCCTCTGTACTCAGTAGGAACCTTTCTGCCTCAGGGCTCCCTTGATGTTGTGCAGGATCCTTTATCTCTGAGTAATAATTCAAGCGGTTTATTGCCAAGTTCCGCGATGCAATATGCATTGCTCATGTGGCTGGAAACCTTTCTATCAATAGGCTAGATAAATGCTGCTGCTGCTATCATAATACAGGTCAACAGAGGGAAGAAATACAGTGCTGTATGGACAAATTTGATCCGTTCAGAGCCTAGGGCTGGAGGAAGTTAGATATAGGAGTGTTTATGGACAGCAATCGCCCGAGCATCCCCATGATTATTTATCAGGACGCTCTGTGTATGGTGCTGGTGTTATGCCTTAGCACCTACATGATCTAACGGGAATAAACATTTCAGGAGACAACACGAAGGGCACAGGGAAGGTATATCACGACCACAGCTTCAGAGTGAACCCGTGGAATATTTATGTTGTACTTTTCAGGTAGAATATATGGGAGTTAGCCGAGTGAAACCCTCCCAAAACTAGGTAAACAGGACATTTTTATAGCGGCCGTATAACTGTAAGAGCGTTCCTTGTCTTTTATGGACCTGATGTTTTGTGTTGGTGTTCCTTCAACTTAGGCATCGGGTCAGTCCACATCCCCGGTGAAAGAATCATGATCGAGAGAACTGACTTAGACTTTTGAGCTAGTGACAGGATCACAGAAACATTGAAGCTGGAAAAGACCTTCAGTGTCATCAAGTCCAACCTTAAACTCTACTCTTATCTTTATCACCCCTAAAACGGATCTCTAAGCATCTCATCTCTATGGCTTTTAAATAGAATCGTAGAATCATTAGGGATTGGAAGGGAGCTCGAAAGATCATCCAGTCCAATCCCCCTGCCACAGCAGGATCACCCAGACCAAGTCACACAGGAACACAGCCAGGTGGGTCTGGAACGTCTGCAGAGAAGAAGACTCCACAGCCCCCCTGGGCAGCCTGTGCCAGTGCTCCGGGACCCTCCCTGGGAAGAAGGTCCTGCTGAGATTGAGATGGAACCTCCTCTGTTCCAGCTGGCACCCAGTGCCCCTTGTCCTGTCCCCAGATGCCCTTGAGCAGAGCCTGGCTCCATCCTCCTGACACCCACCCCTCACCTTCTAGACAGGAATGAGGTCCCCCCTCAGCCTCCTCTTCTCACAGCTCAAGAGCCCCAGCTCCCTCAGCCTTTCCTCATACACATTAAGTGATGGTGCCTCAACCCCCTCTCTGGGCAGTCCGTTCCAGTGCTTTACAACCCTCTCAGAGAAAAAAGTGTTTCCTAATGTCCAGCCTAACCCTCTCTTGAAGCAGCTTTAGGCCGTTCCCTCTAGTCCTATCACTGTTAACTTGTGAGAAGAGGCCAGCACATGCGTCTCTACAATACCTTTCAGATAGTTGTAGAGAGAAATAAGCTCTCCCCTCAGTCTCCTCTTCTTCAGACTAAAAAGCCCCCAGTTCCCTCAGTTGCTCTTCATAAGCCTGATTTTCCAGGCCTTTCTCCAGCCTTAGTCCAGGCTTAGCAAACCCCTGTGTGCAGCGAGTGGCTCTGCTGGGTCACGGAATGAGTGTTTCAGTAGTTAAAGGTTATGGTAGGACAACGTTAAAGACTCCCATTGTCCCAGGGCCCGATGGTGATCCGACTGATGAAAAGGTGATGACTATTAGAGCCTTGAAGCTTCACAGTCATTTTGCTATGATAATAGCCCTCGGATGGGCTTATAGCCCTAATATGTTACCTGAAAGTTGAACTCCGATTCTCAGCTCGGCTGGCACATAATGATTACTTTATTGTCTGGAAGGTAATTTCTGAGAGAAAATGAGAGTTGATCTTGAGGATAAATCCTGGCTTCTTAAATCTTTTCCTTTTTTTAAGACGAACTAAACACAGAGTTTGTATTTCAGAGAAGGAATCGATGTAAGCTCATCCTTTCTAGCTTGAAATACGCCAAGATAAACATCTCTCCTGTTCCATGCTTTCAGCACTCTATGCCAAACCATCAGGGCCCGTGAGCAGGGAATGTTTCTGGAGCTAGAAGCAATAGCCCAGAGCTGTCAAGTGACTGGGAGCCTCAAACAAGACCCTACAGCCTGTGTTGGGTTTGATTTTGAGGGGAACAGGCGTTGACAAAGGAGTGGTTCACAGAACACTGTCCTGGCTGTCAGCTTTGTCTGGGGGTGGCCGTGCTGGCTAGTGAAGGGTCTAAGATGACTTTTCTCAAAGTGAGTTCCAGCTGCCTCTTCCCTAGAGAACTACAGAGCAGCGGAAGGGACTCAGAGTTACAACTTCTATTCCAGGTAGTTGTCCCAGCTCTATTTCAGTGTCTGTGACTGTACTCTTGGCTTTGCAATCCTCAGTGCTTGTTTCATCCATCACCCTTAGGACTCTCTACTGAAGGATCTACTCTCCATGGTCACTAGGTGTGACCAGTACAACCTGCCCATAACAAGGTCACACCAGCACGTGTCAGAAGAAAGATTAATAGTAGTTTTCACTGTGTATAATAACCATGTAATAAGGTTTTGTAGTTGAAAGGAGAGGGACCTGGCAGTATTGGGGGACAACTGGCTTCATATCAGACAGCAGGATGCCTGGGTGGCACACAAGGCCAATGGCATCCTGGCTTGGATCAGCAATAGTGTGGCCAGCAGGAACTGGGGCTTCATTTCTTCCCTGTACTGGACACTGGGGATGCCACCCCTCGAGTGCTGGGAACTGCTCTGGGCTCCTCACTTCAAGAAAGAGATTGAGGGGCTGGAGTGGGTCCAGGGGAGCAACAAGGCTGGGGAAGGGACTGGAGGGAAAGGCTGATGAGAGGCTGGGGGAGCTGGGGGTGTTGAGCCTGGAGAAGAGGAGACTCAGGGGAAATCTTATCACTCTCTTTAACTATTTGAAGGGAGATTGTAGATAGGTGGGGGTTGCACTCTTCTCCCAGGCAACTAGTGGTAGGATGAGAGGGCAGGGCCTGAAGCTGCACCAGAGGAGGTTTAGATTAGGTGTTAGGAAGCCCTTCCTCAAGGAAAGGGTGCTCAGAGCCTGTACTGGACTGCCCAGGGCAGTGGGGGAGTCCCCGTGTCTGGAGGTGTTGAAGAACAGCCTGGCTATGACTCAGTGCCCTGGGGTGGCCGCTGGGGTGATGTTAGGTGCCGGGCTGGCTGAGCTCAGACATCTTTTGCAGCTTCAATAATTCTATTCAAGCATTCCTTAAAAAAATTAAATTCAAAAGTCAAGGAAAAGGATGAGAAGACTATTCTAGCTAAAACCGAGCTGGACAAGCTGCTGAAGAAATGAGATGGTGTCACAATTATGACAATGCCAGATAGAAATTCAATATTTATTCTGTAGTTTGTGCTCTGCTTTACTTTAGGGGACTGGGAAATGTTTGATTAAAAAGGAGTCGCGTTCGCAGGGCGCATTAGTC
This sequence comes from Upupa epops, assembly GCA_013397515.1. Lineage (NCBI taxonomy): Eukaryota > Metazoa > Chordata > Aves > Bucerotiformes > Upupidae > Upupa > Upupa epops. The sequence goes on from VZRI01001585.1 coordinate 108,026, forward strand.
ATTCCAGATTTCACTCGTGCTCCTCAGGATAGTCAAAGACATTTCTTACCCCAGATTCCGCCTGATGTCTCTGTATTTCTAGAGCTTCACACACGTGATTGGAAATCAAACACTGAGGGGAGATGGTGCAGTTAAGGATTAAACCTGACAGCTTTTCTGTGTCTAGTACAATAATTGATTTCATGTTATGCTAACCCATTCGGCAGGTTGAAGCGGGAGGAGAGTTCCATTTCAGAGAGGACTCACTGAATTATTATTTTTAAGAGGGTTTTTTTTTAATGTCAAAGCACCCAGGCAATTTGCATTTTGATTTGTCTCTCTTTTAAGCAAAATGGTACCAAACAGACGATGGGGTTTGGATCGACCGGCTCTCTTCTTGATCAGAGAGGTGTCAGAGAGCGGATACTTCTCCTGTTTGTTTGGGAGAAGGGATTTTTCCCAGTTGGTCCTCAAACTGGAGCCAGATGGTTTGTTATGAAGCACTAAAATGGGATGAATCTGTATCCTGAATCACTGCTATTTTGAAAGCACAATATGTAAGGAAATAAAGGTGGGGGTCACAGAGTGTGGCTGGACACGATGGATGTTGTCTACTTTCCTTTCTGGGGTACGTAGCCCTTTCCCTCTGCTTCGGATTCACTTCAGTCAGTCAGCAGAGCGCTTTACTTGTAGGTCTCTCACGCATCAGGAAGCTCCCTAAACTGAAAATAAGATGGTTTAGGTAGAACTGCCTTCAGGCTTCATTACTATTTCACGTCACTACATACTACACCTGGAAAAGAGAGGCTGCTGCTTCGGGACAGCTGCTTCAGGTGCTGGTGCTCATCCTGCTCTGACGTGTGGAGAAAAACCAGAGACATTCAGGGCAGTTTCTAGCAGGTAGTTTTGTCACTGGAGGGTGCACAGGGGTTCACGCCTCCACACACGAACTTGGCTGAAGGGTCAGCTTATATAGAATCATAGAATCCTTAGGGATCGGAAGGGACCTCAAAAGATCATCCAGTCCAATCCCCCTGCCACAGCAGGATCACCCAGACCCAGTCACACAGGAACACAGCCAGGCGGGGCTGGAACGGCTCCAGAGAAGGAGACTCCAAGCATTACATATACATGAAACTGTACAACACCTAACTTAATATCCATAAATCTAGCACCGCCTTGCCCACTCCTGATGTAAATCAGGTCTCCTCCCATCTGGAGGATGCACAGTTTATTGTGGTAAGGGTCTGTAGGGGTCTTAATAAACGCTGTAAACATTGGACTCAGTTGTCCTGTGCAGTTGGATAGCTGGTTTTGGTGAGTTGTTTGCGAACTCTTCCTCCCCCAGCACATTCTTGTCCCAGCCCCCCCTTATCTAGGAATGCACACTGCACTGTGTCTTAATGTCACAGTCTTTCCCAAACAGGATTCCTTACGTAGCAGTGTGCTAGAAGCCGTTCCTCTGCCAAAGGCAAACTGCTTCCTAAGATTTCACTAACCGAGAGCTCTAAAAGCAGCGTCGGTCACCGAGGATCACCCCTTCACACGTTACGGCAGGTGGAAAACCATTAACTCGAGGATTACCTCACGAGATGGTAGAATTAAATGCCGTGACCCAGTGTCTGTTGAAGGATCAGAATTTCTCCCTCGGTAGGGACCAAATCAGGCTGCACGTGGTCAGCCATCGCTTCCTCTTCCAAGCAGTTTGCACTGGGTATTTATGGTGGGAAACGAGTGTCGCTCTCTTCTTTCACACATTAGGACTGCTGAGCCGAAGAAAATGGGTACGACTTCTCTTTTAATTCTATAATCTTATTATCCCAGTTCCAATAAAACCTGATCATGAAATCTGAGGATACGGAGAACCGGGATTTTATTTTTCCATGAAGTTTAACTCGGTTATTTTTTTCAAGCAATGCAGTACTTACTGTAGTCCAACTCCTTTTAAGACTACCCAGGGAAACATAAACCCTTGCAGCGAGCCATTTGCTGTCAAAATTACATCTGACCTGCATATTTTTGCAATTCTCCGGTGCATTATACAGTCAGAGCAGGTTGTTCCTTGACCACTTGTTCACCCCTATCAATTGCATTAGCATTTAACCTGCCAGCTGAAATTACGAAGGTAACAAAGGTGGAGGAAGGTTACAACAGATCCAATCTCACACAAAAGTGGGGAAGAATAATCTTAAATCATCCTTCAATGCGAGTGTTATGTTTTTTCTCCTGACATACAGACCCTCACTCACCTTCTGCGAGCATCACTGAAACTGTGGGCACCTTTTTGGGGTGGAGACTCCAAGAGCTCAGCAGAGCCTGTGAAATCAGGGAGCACTAGCAATGAGCTAAGCATGTGTGAGGGAAACAGAGTACTGGAAGAGACTGCCCTCTGGAGTCTCCTCGTCTGGAGATGTTCCAGACCCACCTGGCTGTGTTCCTGTGTGACTTGGTCTGGGTGATCCTGCTGTGGCAGGGGGATTGGACTGGATGATCCTTAGAGGTCCCTTCCAGTCCCTAACAGTCTGGGATTATTTTGGATTTAGATTGCAAATCAAACCCCCCCAAATGAGGAGCAGCTTCTCCAGCCTTTGTGCAGAAGAGGGATGAGGCAGTATTTTCTTTCTCAGCTCAGCAGGACACGGGGCTGCTGCAATGATCCAGAGACACTGATATATTTAATTGCTTAACTGGGAGGAGATCGCCAGGAGAACCTCCTGAGTATCCAAACAGGAAACACAACCCCGGTCAATCTGAATTTCCAATGAGGCTTTGGAGCCATCCAGGTGTCAGAAAAAGAGACAACCCTTAGCTTGACGAGACTGCTTCAGACCTTATTGATGTCACCCCCAATATTACTGCTGCTGAGCAAAGCCAGGCAGATGACTCTACAGTTGCACGCCAGCTTTTATTAAAGAGCACATTGGGAACTGTCAGCCTTCTCAGAAGGCTCTTATGGCCTTTCCTTAGCAGCTCTTACTCTGTTTTCACTTAGTACAGGATAATGTTAAGGAAAGAAACAGAAGGTGAAGTGATTTTTCATCTTCAAGTGCAATGTTCTGTACTCTGCTGGGTTATTACACAGAGACACAGCTTGGATTTAGTTGGTCCCATCACATCTTCAGTTTGTAATAGCATCTATCAAAAGGACATTGAGGGGCTGGAGCCAGGCCAGAGAAGGGCGATGAGGCTGGGGAGAGGGCTGGAGAACAGGCTCTGTGAGGAGCAGCTGAGGGAACTGGGATTGTTTAGTCTAGAGGAGAGGAGGCTGAGAGGAGACCTTAGTGCTCCTTACAGCTCCCTTAAAGGAGGTTGTAACGAGGCTGCTGCTGGGCTCTTCTCCCAAATTCCTAATGACAGGACGAGGGGAAATGGCCTCAAGCTGCATCAGGGGAGGGTTAGATCGGATCTTAGGAAGAAGTTCTTTCCTGAGAGAGTGGTTGAGCACTGCACCAGGCTGCACAGGGAGGTGGTGGAGTCCCCATCCCTGGAGGGGTTTAAACTACAAATAGCTCTAGCACTTGAAGCCACTGTCTAGGGGCTGGGGAGCTGTTGGGATGAGGGCTGGACGTGGTGATCCTGGACGTCCTTTCCAGCCATGGGGATTTTGTGATTCTACCATACAGCTCTCACCTTACCCAGCCAGCTGAGGCTGTTCCTCCAGAGCAATCCTACACCAGACTTGTTCTTCACTGATGGTGAGGGGTGGGAAATCCTTACCTACTGAAGTAGGGGGAATAGAGCTGGGAGCAGGTCCCCTCAAAGAACATGCAGACACCAGAGCAAGTTTGCTGCTGCAAAGCTCTTGAGTCACCAGGCAGAGTTCATTCAAGGGTCCTGCTTCATAATTTCACATCCCTTGCCATGAGTTTCTTCAGTAGATACACTTGAGGAGCATCTTCTTCACTTTTAAAGGCTGTTTGAAGCGAACAATATTAAATCCATATAAAGAGAACTGCCTCCAGATTTATTTTCTGTTGTTTCTCTGTCATTTCTGTCTTTGCCCAAAATAAGCAGCTGGTTGCAGACCAGACAATCCACTGCTCCCAAATGATCTCAGGAGCACAACAGGGGCGTAAAGCTCAAGCAGAGAGGCAGAACATATGAGCAAATAACAGAGATGCAGAGTCTTTCACGCAGTGCTTGTATCCAGGTCCCTGCAGCCAGAACTAACGTTATTTAAATCAGGGAATCTTTAGGGATCACCTACATAGACAGCACTGGTGTGAGGGACTTCATGGTCCCTCTCAGGTGAGCTGGGCACTAGCCCATTCCCAGCTTCTTTGTTTAAACATTTCCAGCAAAACCAAGGGGTAACCACCCCGTATCCACATCTGGAAACTCCAGTGTAATGACTATTTCTAATCCTAGGTACTCATCAAGAACATCCACATCGGGTAGTTTCCTGTGGAATAAATGCAAATGCAGCCCCGCTCCCACCGAAGAGAAACCTTAACACTGGTCTCCCAATGAATATTTATAGAGGTGCAGGTGTCAGAGCCTCTTTTCAGGTGCTCTTGATGTGCCTCACTGTATCACTCTCTTGTACCAAAACAAGGTCACGCTGCAGTTATGAGTCAGACTTCATTAAAGCGTGTGTTGGGACTCATCAGCTTGTGATGCTCGCTGACCCCAGCACCTTGCAGGTCACGAATGTTCGCAAGGCTTTCTCGTGGCACACATTTGCACTGGGTTTGCACAGTCAGCTAATCAATATCGGTAAGAAAATGGACCAAAAGTTACCCCATGCCATTCTCATTGCTCCACTGCAACGCTGATGAGGTCAGCTGGGAGCGTCGCTTGCATCGCCCCTGGAGAGCTTCACGTCTTCGTTCTTGACTCACAGCACACAGCTAAAGCCAGCTCTTTCTTGCCCTACCCAGGCAAACAATCCCATTTGGAGAATGTTGGAATGGGTCCAGAGCAGAGCTACCAAGGTCAGGAGGGGTTTAGAGAACCAGTCGTGTGAGGAGAGGCTGAGGGAACTGGGCAGGGTGAGTTTGGAGAAGAGGNCATGGTGCTTCCCACCCTGCTCGAGTGGCAGCAGGGAGGGCATCAGGTTGTGTTTGTCAGTCTCTTAGGGACTGAGGTTTTTTTGTTGGGGTGGGGATGGTTGGGGGATCTGTAAGACCCTTTCCAGCCAGGATTAATCTGTGATGTTATCTTTAAAGCATCACAGACCAGAGAGCTGGGCTTTGAGACTTGCAGCAAAGCTGAGAAATTTACACAACAATACAGTTACTTTCAGCCACATCCTCTCCTTCCTCCCAGAAACGAACACAAAGGGGATCAAAAATAAAGCAAACACCCCTCTGTTCCCCTCTCTTTTCTATTCTAGATGTATTCTCAATATAAATGAAATTAGGTGGTGCATTCGATATGGAACACATGCACTATTTATGGTCTGCAATCACGCTTCAAGCTGTGCAGTTCAGTGCCACTGTCTATCATCAAGTCAAACTCTGAGGCTAAATAACTTCATATCCTGAAATTTGGTATCCACCACATAGTGATGCTTCGGAGAGCCGAAGGCCCCGGTGTAATTTGTTTGGAGTGCTGACCTTCCTTTGAAGTATGACTGGTATTTGTCACTGTTCTAGTCTTGAGAGGAGATGAGATCTTGTTCCCAGTCCTTGTCGTCTGTGTTTATCCAATTGCTTAACTTAAATATTTAAATGGGAAATGGTTTTGTATTTTTGAGTGACATTTAGAGTCATTCTGATACAGGGGGCTTTGCAGGAGAGATGAAGGAAATACTTAGGAGACCGATGACCCACGAGATCACAGAAACATTTAGGTTGGAATAGACCTATAAGCTGATCAAGTCCAACCTTTAATCCCACTCTTATCTTTATCACCCCTAGAACAGATCTCTAAGCACCTCATCTAAACGACTTTCAAACACATCAAGGGATGAGGACTCAACCTCGTCCCTGGGCAACCCGTTCCGGTGCTTCACATCCTTCTCAGAGTTTCCCAACGCCCAGCATAACCCTCCCTTGATGCAGCTTTAGACCCTTCCCTCTAGTCCTATCGTTGTTTACTTCTGAGAAGAGGCCAGCACTGCCTGCCTCTACAATGCCCTTTCAGAGAGTTTTAGAGAGCAGTGTGTTTCCCTCAGTCTCTCCTCAGTCTTCAGACTAAAGAGCCCCAGTACCCTCAGCCGCTCTTCCTAAGGATGGCTCTCCAGCCTTTCCCCAGCCTGGTTGCTCTCCTCTCACCTCTTCCAGCAGCTCGATGTCCTGCTTGTACTGAGGTGCCAAAACTCAAGGTGGGGGTCTCACCAACACCAGTTACAAGGGGATGATCACATCTCCAGATGTGATTACAATGCTATTTCTGATCCCGGCCAGGATGCCGTTGGCCTTCTTGGCCACCTGAGCACCCTGGTGGCTCCAGTTCAGCTGCCCCGTGAGCCTTGATGTGGCAATGTTCAAGGTCAATCCCTCAGATAGTGCAGAGAGTCTCTGATCAACACTACAGAGAGAAAGGGTGATCATTTTCTTACCTTGTGGAGAGCTATAGGGCTGAGGAGCTCTGTTGGCCGAGTAGCCTACCCTGGTCTTCTCAGTGTAGTTCACATCACACTCAGGCTGTTAACATTTTGCATCCCTGGGGCACACACTTGCTAGAAAATAAGGAAAATACAGAAAATTATACTTAATTATCATGAATCTGTGAGAATCCAGTAAATCCATGAGCGTTTCCTAATGCTACTGGACATCTGAGGCTTCTGTAGGTTTAGAGAGCCTCCTCATAGTGAAGTTCAGTGGGAGATGGTAACCTGATTGCTGCAGAGGCATCCGAAGGGTCCGACTGCACAATTAGACAAAATAATTAATAATAATTAAATGTTCTGACCATCACATTGAATGATTTAAATATTATTTAAACATTAAAGTAAATTTTTAATTAAATATTTAAATATGTTAAAAATCAAACATCTTGATATATTAACAATTAAATGATTGATTTTTTAAATAATCAAATGTTAACAGTGACTTTCTCATTTTAGCAATTCAATATTTTCCTATTTAATGATTAAACACGTTATTAACAATTTCATATTGTAACAGGTTAATAGTTAGCTACGTTAAGATTTGAAAGGGATTTGGGATGTCTCCATTGATTGGTGCCTGTCAAGTCGATCCAACGGTTTTATTTCCCTCTCTCCTCCAAATTTTTGGGCAAAGAATCATAGAATCCTTAGGGATCAGAAGGGACCTTGAAAGATCATCCAGTCCAATCCCCCTGCCACAGCAGGATCACCCAGACCCAGTGGCACAGGAACACAGCCAGGCGGGGCTGGAACGTCTGCAGAGAAGGAGACTCCACAACCCCCCTGGGCAGCCTGTGCCAGTGCTCTGGGACCCTCCCTGGGAAGAAGGTCCTGCTGAGATTGAGAGGGAACCTCCTCTGTTCCAGCTGGCACCCAGTGCCTCTTGTCCTATTGCCAGATGCCCTTGAGCAGAGCCTGGCTCCATCCTCCTGACACCCACCCCTCACAGACTTAGAGACATGAATGATGTCCCACTTCAGCCTCCTCACAGCTCAAGAGCCCCAGCTCCCTCAGCCTTTCTTCATCAGGGAGCTGCTCTCCTTCCTTCATCCTCTTCGTTGCTCTACGCTGGACACCCTCCAGCAGCTCTGTGTCCTGGAACTGAGGAGCCCAGCACTGGACACAGTCCTCCAGATGCAGTCTCACCAGTGCAGAGTAGAGGGAGAGAAGAACCTCTCCATCTGCTAACCATCCCCCTTCTGATCCCCCCCAGGATGCTGTTGGCCCTCTTGGCCACCAGAGCACACTGCTGGCTCAGAGTCACCCTGCTGGCCACTAGGACCCCCAGGTCCCTTTCTCCTCCCCTGCTCTCCACCAGGTCAGTGCCCACCCTCTCCTGCTCCCTGGGGTTGTTCTTGCCCAGCTGCCAGCCTCTCCCCTGCCCCTTGTTGTCCCTCACTCCATCTCTCTCTGCTCAGCTCTCAGTGAATGGCAGCAATCCTTCGCCAGGACCCAGGTCTTTCTGAGGGACAATCAGTTACCCCTGGTACTCAATAAACTTGGAGGTGGCACTGGAGGAATGGATGGGGCTCTGCAGAGATTTGAGGGATACGGGGGTCTTGATTAAATTGAGAGGAAACCCTGCTGGGATTTCAGGGGAGGATCCACTGGGGGAGTTTGACCTCGTGTGCATGGATAAATAACCGAGTCAGAGAGGAAAGGCCAAGTTGTAAACTTAGCAAATATTGACTAATACACAAAAAATAAGGCCAACGGCACCAAGTTAGACTCTGCTGCCCTAATTCTGCAGTAATTTACATAAAGCTGCTGGCTGAGTGGCTGCAGATCATTTCTGTCTCTCCAGTCTGTCAAGAAAAATCAATTTGGGAATGTTAGAGACTGAACCGACGTCTTCCCAGTCTATTAGCTGTTCTTGGTGCACATACCCAGCTCCACTGCTCTGACAGAGACGTTTGTGCTCTCGGGGGGGGGGATTTTATCACTCTCTATAACTAACTGAAGGGAGGTTGCAGTCAGGTGGGGGTCAGGCTCTTCTCCCAGGCAACCAGCGCCAGGATGAGAGGGCAGGGTCTGAAGGGTCTGAACCCAGGGGAGGGTTAGGTTGGCTGTTAGGAAGCCCTTCCTCATGGAAAGGGTGCTCAGAGCCTGGACTGGACTGCCCAGGGCAGTGGGGGAGTCCTCATGTTGGAGGTGTTGAAGGACAGCCTGGCTGTGGTCCTTAGTGGTCTGGCCTCTGGGGTGCTGTTAGGTGCTGGGCTGGGCTGGATGAGCTCAGAGGACTTTTCCAGCCTCAATCATTTTGTGTTTTCAAAGGTACCGGGGGCATTACTGGCACGGTGAGCACACAGCGAGTGTTAGGAATAATATTGTCTCAGTACTGAGTTAATACTAGTGGTGGTAACACTTTTAAAGGGTTCTTGGACAACTCACAATTACCATTGCTTTAGTCTTAAATTATCGAGTACTATGAAAATAGACAAGGTCATTGTTTTATCTGCGGTGAAGCCAAAGGAATTGCCTGAGCTACAGCACGAGTATTAAGCCTATAATTACCACTGTGGTAATTTATTCAATAAAGCTCTCGTTTAATTACAGGAACCTATTACACCGAGTGATGTGTTAAGTGTGATTTATATCTCAGGCATCAATATTCAGAGAGACCTCCCCTAACGAGAGCAGCTCCTTGCTTCGTCTCCATCCATTTCATAGAGTCACAGAATAATTTGGGTTGGAAGGGACCTCAAAGATCATCCAGCTCCAACCCCACTGCCATGGGAAGGAATCCCTCTCACCAGAGCAGGTTGCCCAGAGCCTCATCCAACCTGGCCGTGGACTCTTCCAGGGAGGGAGCAACCACAACCTCTCTGGGCAGCCTTTCTGCTCCCTGCAAGCATGAATCCAAGCTGACAGTCACTAAGAAACAGGGAATTTAGCATCATAATGTGGAAATTCCTCAGACATGCAAATAATTTGATCCCTATAGGTGTGCTTCTACAGCTCGCAGCTACCTGCTCTTCTTCCTCTGCCCTAGGGCTAACCAAAAGCCAAGAGAGACTGCACAAAGCTTTTAAACCTCAGAGCTTTTAAAATGAGAGATATTTAGAGCTGGACTAAGTGCCTGCCTCTGCGTGAGCTGAACCTGTGCTGTTTTAATACCTGAAGCACAGCACTCTATTGCTTAAGTCTCTTCCTCCACAGATCTTGGTGTTTTCAAGGAAAATCAAACTCCAGCAGAAAGGAGCAGTTTAGACTGGAACATAACAGGTTCTTCAATACCCATCTCTCAGAAACTGCTCACTTAGTTTATCACAAATTTAAACAACAACAAAAGCCTCTAACGCCGTCAAACCCAGCCGTGTCAGAGCCTGACAGGAGTTGATGACACTCATAAAAGGCAGAGCCTTCTAAAGAGACGGCTCACTCGTGGCAAGCGTTAGCCCATTGATAATACAGGTAATATTCAGCACTCTGTATCTATGCTGAGATATAAAAGTGCTGTCAAAGCTGCTGTCTTTATTGACACCATCATGAACACTTTGCTCCCGAGGTAAAGATGTTATTGTCGGAAGTAGCTGAAAATGTTATAGGAGATATTTCTCACTTTAACCACATACAGTCAGGCGCTGGAAATCCGTCAGCATTCCTTCACACCAGAGAAAGACTGAAAGAAGGCTGTTTGCAGCAGCACGCCCCCCTGAAATCTTCAAAGAGCATTTTAACTGGGAAAAAAAACCCCACTGGGTTGGTGTGACTGGTCACTCCGGGCATGGGGAGAAGTCCCTCTCGCTGTCAGCGTTGCATCTTGGGTCCTGGCGAAGGATTGCTGCCATTCACTGAGAGCTGGGCAGAGAGAGATGGAGTGAGGGACAAGGGTCAGTGTAGAGGCTGGCATCTGGGCAAGAACAACCCCAGGGACCAGGAGAGGGTGGGCACTGACCTGGTGGAGAGCAGGGGAGGAGAAAGGGACCTGGGGGTCCTAGTGGCCAGCAGGGTGACTCTGAGCCAGCAACGTGCTCTGGTGGCCAAGAGGGACAACAGCATCCTGGGAGGATCAGAAGGGGGGTGGTTAGCAGATGGAGAGAGGGTCTTCTCCTCCTCTACTCTGCACTGGTGAGACTGCATCTGGAGGACTGTGTCCAGTTCTGGGCTCCTCAGTTCCAGGACACAGAACTGCTGGAGGGTGTCCAGCGTAGAGCAACGAAGAGGATGTAGGAAGGAGAGCAGCTCCCTGATGAAGAAAGGCTGAGGGAGCTGGGGCTCTTGAGCTGCGAGAAGAGGAGGCTGAAGTGGGACATCATTCATGTCTCTAAGTCTGTGAGGGGTGGGTGTCAGGAGGATGGAGCCAGGCTCTGCTCAAGGNTCCCTAATGATTCTATGATTGTACAGACATGAGCAACTAGTTTGCAGCTGCACAAGGCCAACAGCATCCTGGGCTGCACCCAAAGAAGTGTGGCCAGACATCAAGAGAGGGGATTCTGCCCCTCTGCTCTGCCCTCTGGAGACCTCACCTGGATTCCTGCAGCCAGCTCTGGATCCCCCAACACCAGAAGGATGTGGAACAGATAGAGCAAGTCCAGAGAAGAATTCAGAAATGCTCAGAGGGCTGGGGCCCCTCTGCTCTAAGGACTGGCTGAGAGAGTTGGAGATGTTCAACCTGGAGAGGAGAAGGCTCCAGAGGAATCTTACAATGACTTTCCAGCCCCTGAAAGGGGCTTTCAGAGGGCTGGGGAAGGCTGTTCACAAGGGCAGGGAATGATAGGATGAGGGGTCATGGTTGAAAGCTGGAAAAGGGCAGAGTGAGGCTGGACAGGAGGAAAAAGGTCTGGAATCTGAGGGTGGGGGATCCCTGGACCAGGCTGCACAGAGAGAGGTGATGGAGGCCCCATCCCTGGAGCCATTCAAGCTCAGGCTGGCTGGAGCTCTGGGCAATCTGGTTTAGTTAGAGATATCCCTGCTTATTACAGCAGGGTTGGACTGGATGACCTCTGGAGGTCCCTATGATTCTCTAGAGAAATCCAGTTGATGAGAACACTACTCAACAACTGGTGTCCAAGAGGCTGCAATAAGCAAGTAAATCCAGCCACAAATACCCCTTGCAGCCCTCCCACTGTCTTGTGAGCAACACTGAGGAGCTATGGGCATCCTTGGAGAAGAGTATAAATCCCAGTGAGCCCGCTGCTGCATTCTCCTTCACCACACACTAAAAAGAATACTGTAAATAAACGGAATAAACCATCCCTTCCCTCGGCACTGACCTTACCCTGCTGTAATCTGACAGAAGAAATGAATCACCAAAGACTGAATCTACAAGATTTCAACTATTTCCCACCTAGTGAAATCAAACTGCAGAGGGACAAACTCCTACCTCAGTCTCAGCCCCTTCCTAAAGCCCCCCTCCTTGCCCCATTGAGGGGATCAGAGGTGAGCGTGTGGCTGCACAGTTGCACCCCATCGCCACCCTCCGTGACATTTTATCCCACTCAGCTCTTCCCTCTAATCTAATTTGACTGAGATGGAGAAACCTCACGCTCTCTAGAGATCGATTCTCCTCGAGCACGGCACATAAATGAATATTTTACAAGTCATAGCAATGCAGCCCTTTCCATTTTTCTTTCCCACTTGTGCTCTACGAAAGCAGCCGCTGCTTCCAATTTACGGCATTAAGTTCCCATCTCAGGGGCTAGCAGGTTCCAGCCGACCCCTTCACCAACCTCCTCCCTTCTGGGGCTCCCTCCTAAGCACTGAAAATCACAGAAATTTCTGGGTAGCTGTAACTTCTGACATCGTTTTCGCTCCCACTGGGTGTAACAGTTGATTACTGGGAGCGTTGGGATTGCTCATTTGTTCTCAAAAACATCCTCCGCGGGTCCTGTGCATCAAGGAGGCTGCGCCGACCTCTCTGTTGGTCAAAACCAATCTGCATCACAACTCCTGATGTGCAAAACTCTCTTTAATAGGAAAACACTCTCCACCTCCAGCTACACTGCTCAGCACGTCGTGATCAATAGCGAACACGAGGTACCTCAGACGTGGCTATAGGGAACTCACACTTGACATCTCAGGATCCTGCTGCACAAGCCCTGTGATTGTGACTTCAAAGGCAACAGGAGAGTAATACTGAGATCAAAGACTTCCACCACAATTACAGGGTTTGAAGTTATCAAGCTGCAGAAATTGAAGCCACTTTCGTTCGTTCACTCATGTAGTTTCCTGAACTCCCGAATACTCGGAGTCACCGTTCGAACTTTGGATGCAAACTGATGTTTTGATGTACCGGGATCTGAAGATGCCAGGGAATTAGGCAGTAATCCATGCTGACAGTAAGGGCTCTCTTTAGTTTCCCACTGTGTCTGCAGATAGTTTACAAGGGTTGGGAAATAAAACCCCTCTGCTCTGTGTTCAGATAACCGGTTCCTTGCTCGTGCCCCTTCCAGCACCTGACAGCAGCAGATCAGGTACAGTTCTGGGCTCCCTTGTAGGCTGCTGCTCTGCTGGTTCAGGTTCCTGCTGGTCTATTCTGTAGCTGGTTTATGAAGGTGTCACCTATCTCTCCTTGCCATCACTGGCTGAGTGACACCTTTCCATCCGCAATTGCACAGCAAACAAGAGGAATCATAGCATCACCAAGGTTGGAAAAGATCTACAAGATCATCAAGTCCAACTGTCTGCCCTACAACCCCCAACCACTAGCCCATCTAACTGGACTGCCTAGGGCAGTGGAGGAGTCCCCGTGTCTGGAGGTGTTGAAGGACAGCCTGGCTGTGGCCCTAAGTGCCCTGGTGTGGGGTGATGTTAGGTGCTGGACTGGGCTGGGCTGGAGATGCTCAGAGGGCTTTTCCAGCCTGGTTGGTTCTGTGATTAGGACAAACCCCACTGAGAGCCAGATTCAGCCACTTGGATCCATGGAGGAACTTCTTGGTGGAGTTTCTGGAGACTGTGAAGACAGTCTCAGTGAGACAGCGTTGTGTGGGGATTCCCCGACGTCGTGTTCCATTACACACTTAAGTGTTCAGCTTGGAAACAGAACTGCTTACACTTTATGAGAGATGATCTCTGAACGGAGCCGTGCACCACGTTAACCCCACTTGGTCCAGAAGGCTGTCCTGGGTAGGTGAAGTGATTATAAACCCTGGCAGTACCCTGTAGATCTGGGGTTGGTAAAACAGGGTAACATCCTCTTTCTGCACTGTAGAGCACTTGTAAAAGAGGTTATACATAGCAATAAATGTGTTTATTGTGCTTCTTCCATCTCTCTCTGTCTGCTTCTGTTTTCTCTTTAGAAGCACTTGATTGTACCATTCTCGGGCTGTTTGCAGCATCATAAAACGGAATTCACTTCATTGATCAGAAGATGACCTCTATCCAGTGCTTCTTAGATTAGAGATAACAGCAGGCTGCTGTCTAACTGAGAAATAATTTCTTCAGCTCCTCTTTATGGTGATTGCTTCCTAACACAGCGCTTAAAGACCGCGATGGAAAACAAATGAGGATATGTTCTCCCTGTGTTTGTATTTTGATTTCCCGACAAACACACACACACACAGCCACTGCAGCAGCACACGCTGCTTTAGAATCATTCATTTCCTTCCTGGGGAAGATGAGGAAAATATTTATGTGCAGATAGAGGAGCTTGACAGAAAACCTGCTTGGGTTGGTGGGTTTTTTTTTTGCCTGAAAAAGACTTTATGCTTTCAAGCAGGAGAAATGGGAGCTGCACGTTCGCGTGGACTCGGAGCCGTGAGGATTCAGGAACAGGTTTTTAAATATCAGCATGAAAGATCACGTTAGCATACATTATCACATTCCTGCTGTAGCATGTGTTACGTATTTATAACAAGGAAAGCACGAAAGACTAATCATCCCCCATGAATAATGCCGTGTCTTTACAGGGAGACTTGCAAATGACTTACCCAGACATTCCCTTCTGCTGGTGCCGGGGGATGGAGCAGGCTCCTCCACCACCTATCGCCCAGCATCTGCCGTGGGATGGTCCCTCCTCAAAGACGTTGGGTGTACAGCAACGTTTATCTGAAGATAGGTATAAATTCAGAGGTTATTTCAGGCCTCTGGCTGGGATGGAAGAGGTTTTGGTCAACAGAAAATGCTTGGATGGAAGAGGTTTCAGTCAACAGCCAATGCTGCACTTTGTGCCCAGGACCCTGGGTCTTGGCTACACCCAAGGGCTCTTCACCCTCCACAAAGTCTCTCAGCTTCAGCCTTCCAACCATGTTGGGAAAAGCACTCTTTAGGAATAAAATGAACTTCTTCTCCCTCCAACAAAAACTTTGAGTGCCTTAGACACCACAATGGGGTTTTAACAGCTGACCTTAGGCCTTCCCCAGCCCTCAGTTAATCCCCGAGCCCTGCAGAACATCACAGCTCAGAGCTGGCCATTGTTTCAGTCAGTTTTGTCTGAGCTGGGATTTTCAAACCTACCAGAAGCACACACACACAGCTCCAGTCTGACAGACACATTCGCTGGGTACTGTCGGCTCTGCAATGCTAATATTGGCTGCTGCCTGACATTTGACGTAACGGCATTTATAGAACCCGAGTTCCTGTAACTCCTCAGGTTATCTGATGGGGCCACACGATTTCAAACCCACAATTCCCTTCCCTTCTCTTATCAACTTAAAACTCAGGCTGAATCAAGTGGTATCAGAGAAGATAAGTTATGCTGCTGTTTATTTACACTTTACATCCCTGCACTCCACGTAGGAACTGACCTTTGGGGGAAGCCGAACCCAGCCCTACAGCAGCACGTTATTTCTGCGGCAGTAAAACTGATGGGGATTGATGGTGCCTGAAAAGCACACAATTACAGCGCCTTGATTAAAAATGGAGCACGTTGCGACCAACTTTTTCCCTTCTTGGCGTGATGATGATACACAAGTACGAACATTAATGGCATTTTTTTATATAATGAACCATAAAATTACAGTTGGCAGTCAAGAGCACTCTAGCAGATAAGTAAGGCAATTTTCCTCATCATTTTCCCCTTTGTTGTCAATCTTGTTGCATAGCCCATTGCCTTCGCAATGAGCTGTAATGTGAATATTCAAGATCTTGCTTTTCCCCAGACTCTAGATTCCAGTTGGAATAATTCCCTTTCATGCCACCCATTCTAATAGGTTTTATTAAACAAACTTCACGTTCCTTAAGGTTTCCCCACCGGTGCTAGAGCTTGGTGAAGAGAATGATGGTGTTTGAAAGGCACGGGGTTCATGCTGATCAGCACAATCGCAGAATGAGACTGGTTGGAAAGGAGCTCCTAGGTCACCCAGTCCAACCATCCCCACCAGTGAGAGACTGACAAACACAACCTGACTCCCTCCCTGCTGCCACTCGAGCAGGGTGTGAAGCACCATGGCTACACAGTTCTTCAACACCTCCAGGCAGGGGGACTCCACCACCTCCCTGGGAAGGCCCTGCCAGTGCCCAACCACTCTGGCTGCAGAGAATCTCTGCCTCAGATCCAGTCTGACCCTCCCCTGCCTCAACTGCAGAGCAGTGCCCCTGCTGCTGTCAGCAGGCACCAAGGAGCAGAGGCCACCAGCCACCCCTCCACAGCCTCCCTTCAGGGAGTTGGAGAGGGCACTGAGGTCCCCCCTCAGCCTCTTCTTCTCCAAACTCACCCTGCCCAGCTCCCCCAGCCTTTCCTCACACAACTGGTTCTCTAAACCCCACACAAGCTTGGCAGCTCTGCTCTGGACCCATTCCAGCATCTCCCTGTCTTTCCTAGCATGAGGGGCCCCAAACCCAACAGAGGACTCCCAAGGACCTAGTACAAGGGCATGAGAATTCCCCTTCTCCTGCTGCCCGCACTCTTCCTGATCCAAGCTGGGACCCTGCTGGCAAACGTGCTGCACCGTTGCAGTTGATTTCTCTCTAAATGCTGCCTTTCTCTCTGGTTTTTTGAAGTTTAGATGTGTTTGAATACTTGTTCTCGTAGGCATGACAATCCAGTTAACGATCAGTTTAGACTGAACTGGGTGCCAGCAAACATTTAGCTACTAGCTCTCGTATTAAAATGTTTGAGGAAGCATTTACTTCACGCTACTTTAAATTGTCTGGCAATCTAGCACTCTTGGTTTGAATTACAGTTAGGGTAGTATGAGAGATGAGTAAAGCGTTGTGTAGCCTCATCTGTGTCTTCCATGGGAGAAAACAGCAATAGAGATTAATATTATCCAGTTAGAGCTGGAAAAAAAAGACATCAAGTGCTCTTAAGGAGAATTATCATCCTCACTTCCCACCATACGTAAACAAGTGGCTCTCAGCTAATCACGGCTTGTGCTGCTCCAGCAGCAGGATGGAGCCTGGGTTTTGCTGAAGAAGACAAAATGTTGGAGAGTTTCACTGAAGAAGACAAAATGTTGGACCTCCTCCACAGCTTGCAGTGCTAGGAGGGATGGATTCTTCCCACAACAAGCCCGAGTTCAAGAAGGACACAGAGCTGCTGGAGGGTGTCCAGCCTAGAGCAACGAAGATGATGAAGGAAGGAGAGCAGCTCCCTGATGAGGAAAGGCTGAGGGAGCTGGGTCTCTTGAAGGACCGTAAAGGTAAATCACCTTGAGGCACTGTCTGTAGGTAAAGCAGGTGACCCTTGTTTTCATTTTGGATGTCTATCATTATATGAAAGTGAAATCATATCAAGATTTCAAGTGAAATCTTGGTCTCCCAAGACCTCCTGGGAAGGTGATTTAAGTTTCTTGAGATACTCAATTCAATTTAGGGCTACGTTCTGTGATATTTAAACTTATTAAATTCTCATTGACTTCACTGGGAGGGTTATTCAATTAAAGACTGCATCACTCCAGCTGTTGAAATGAGCTCTACTTGAATAACCCCAGCTAAGTCCACTGGTGCAGGGAGATCTGTGAGAACACAGGTCACAATAAAAGAAATTGTTTAACAACAAAAAAATATCTAAAGAGGTGAAATCAAATCATTGAATCATTAGGGATTGGAAGGGACCTCAAAAGATCATCCAGTCCAATCCCCCTGCCACAGACCAAGTCCAGGAGGGTTTGAAACGTCTCCAGAGAAGGAGACTCCACAACTCCCCTGGGCAGCCCCCTCCAGTGCCCCGTCAGCCTCCCTGGGAAGAAGTTATAGAATCACAGAATCAGTCAGGGCTGGAAGGGACCCCAGGATCATCCAGTTCCAACCCCCCTGCCATGGGCAGGGACACTCCACCCTAGATCAGGCTGGCCAGAGCCTCATCCAGCCTGGCCTTAGACACCTCCAGGGATGTGACCTCAAGCACCTTCCTGGGCAAACTGACCCGAAACCTGTGAACAGAAAATGTGACAGCGGTGTTTAACAGCAGAGATTTGAATCTGATGCGCTGCATTTTCCGTGGTGCAGCTGGGATTTGCCCATTAAATCCAGAGCATCTGGCAGCTGAACAGCTGCACGTGGTGAGCAAAGGATGCCGCAACCTCCCTCTCCTCCAGGAGCAACTCTTCACTTAGGAGCTGAGCTGCCACCACCAATAAAACTCCCTGATGATGAGCTTTGCCTCATTTCTGCACCTTTGTTTTCACATTCCCTTGGCAGTTGATTCCCAAACACTTTGGGTTTGCACAATCTACCCGAGATTTGCTTTTCCACCAGTTGTGTTTTTACCGGTTGTGAAAATGAACGGGTCTGGGAGATCCCTCTCCGTGACTGTCAGTAGTGTCCTCGTGGATTTTGGTTGGTTGTTCCTACCTTCCTACCTGCAAGGAAACTGGAGAGGCAACTTTTAGTGAGGGTCCTACTGTACCCTCTTAAAAGCATTGATCACTATGAGGAATTCCT
The DNA here is from genome assembly GCA_013397515.1 of Upupa epops. NCBI lineage: Eukaryota > Metazoa > Chordata > Aves > Bucerotiformes > Upupidae > Upupa > Upupa epops. The sequence goes on from VZRI01001585.1 coordinate 126,327, forward strand.
GGTGATTAACTCCTGTTAGTAATTAACGGTGAAGTCCAGCATCTGAACATGCAGGGTTTACAAAAAATTGTTGTGAGGTTGGCATCCTGGAGAAGAGAAGCCAAGGAGAGCATGAAACAGTAGTGACTTTGACCCGATTCAAAGTGGACATGGGGTCAACTTCCAGCACTCGAGGCAGGACTCACACACTTGAATCAGCTGCAGACCTGCAAGGTTGGCTCCTCAGGTGTCAGCTCCAGCAGCTGCAATCCTGTCCTCAACCGAAGCTTAAAGTTAAGCAAAGCCAATCCACAGAAGGAGCCACCAGTCCATCCATCACAGACTGCTCAGGATTTCATCGGTGAGCAAGAGCTCACTGTGTCAGTGGTCTACATTTCAAGGGTAGATTGGTCTGTTCCCTAAAAGCTGTTAAGCCAGAGCAATTCCATGGAATAAATCAGAGTTAAGACCAAGAGCTATTACACCTCATGAATTATGAGGTCTGTTGTGGCTGATGGAGAATACAGGTTGGGGAATAGGGATGCAGGGTGAAAAAGAACCCACCATGACAGCTTTTCACACGTGTCCATATAACTTCCAGAGTGCGCTGGCTACTCCTGGCTCAGAGAGCTCAGAAACAAATCCAGAGTTGAGAAATGAGGAGTGTCAGGCTTGCCATGAGCTAATGTGGCAGAAGGTCAAAGTTGGCAAATCAGCACCAGCCCAACGCCTCAAACACATCCACTGCAGCATTAGTCTAGGGAAGATAAATGAGGAAACTGTCAGCCAGCTCCAGTCTAAACAATGGAACAATTTAAAGTGGAGGGGATCATCATCTGAAGCAATTTGCTCCGTACTGTACAATCGTGATGAAGAAAATCTCCATTTTTCTCTATCAAATTGGGGTGAAAATAGAATTTGCAAACAGGAGACTTTGGGCAGAAGAGGAGTCACACTGAACAGAATCAGACTGAAGGGATTGGAAGGGACCTCAAAAGGCCATCCAGTCCAATC
>VZRI01001585.1:130627-160749 GCA_013397515.1 Upupa epops
GGAGAACCTCTCTCATCCTGCTGTCCCCCAGCTCCCTTTCTCCTGCGCTGCTCTCCAGCAGGTCAGTGCCCACACTATCCTGGTCCCTGGGGCTGTTGTTGCCCAGATGCCAGACTCTTCACCGCTCTGGTTGAATTTCATTCCTCTCCTCCCTGCCCAACTCCCCACCCTGTCCAGGTGGCACTGAAGGGCAGCCCAGCCCTCTGGGGTGTCAGCCCCTCCTCCCAGCTCTGTGCCATCAGGTACAGTGCCCTCTAATCCCTCATCCAGGTCGTTGATCAATGCATGCTGATCCCAGTACCGACCCCTGTGGGACTCCACTAGATAACAGACCTCCAGCTCGACTGTCCCACTGACTGGGGAAGCCCAGGGTAGGATGGAGGCAATTGGAAAACACTTGAGACCCTACAACTAAAGCCCCCAGCTCACAGAGCACCCTCACCCTGAGGCTCTGACCCTTGTAGCCTAGCTGATGTGTTTGTGGGTGCAACACCCTTGCAGATTTCATAATGGATTGCATTTCCCTCGAACACTTTCAAGGACATTGCACAAAGGGAGAAAAATCGCTGACAAACCAGGATGACCTGAAGCAACGAAGAAAAACAACCCCAAAGCCAGCAAAATAAAAAGAGGGAGACAAAGGAGACCGCTCTAAAATTAGTCTGTGTTTTTAAGGTTTGTCTCACAAAATGATTTCTAGGCTGCGGTGGTGTAAACCAACCCACGCTATCGACACAATGATGACAGACTATTGACTGGGGGGGGGGGAAAAGGATCCAGCCCGGGTACCATCGCATCTCTCTCCCTGGAATTTGAGCCCTCTAAGGTTACGGAGAATGGATTCTATAAAACTCAACCTAAAAAGCGAATTATTTCTCGGAGGACCCGATGGTAACAAGCTTTTCCTGATGGCACAAATCCAATCATCGTAGTAAAAAAGGTTGTGCTCGGTTATTTCTCCCTTCGTGTCAAAGCAAATTGTAAATTGAGGCGCACGGCATCTCTGCTGCTCTACCTGTACTGAGGCACGAGCCCCCACTCTACCTTTTCTGTTGTTGTTAGTAAGACAATAGAGGGAGAACCTGAAGGGTAATATCATCAAGTAGCGGCCAACAGAGTGGGATAGAGATTTATTTTGGGTTTGGGGGATATTTCTCAAGAAGGGCAAAGAAAAGTTGAGCGGAGATTGGATCAAGCGTATTCTTTTCCTTCGGTGACAGAGATGAAGTTATCTTCATCTCTATTGAATTTGTCTTTGCCTAGAGAGCGGGCTATGCTAAACTAGTACAAGAGCCTTTTCTATTTGCTTGGCAGAGGAAAAGGGAAAAAAACCCCTCTGCTCCAGACTAAAGGCTAAAGCAGTTATTCCTGGCTGGGTCTTCGCGTGCTGAGACATGGCAGAAAGCTGATTCATTTTCTGAAGGAATCCCAGTGCAGCGAGATCAAAGACCTGGGTGGACTCTCTGCACTGGCCACTGACTGACCATAGAATCATTAGGGACTGGAAATGAGCTGGAAAGATCATCCAGTCCAATCCCCCTGCCACAGCAGGATCCCCCAGACCCAGTGGCACAGGAACACAGCCAGGTGGGTCTGGAATGTCTCAGAGAAGGAGACTCCACAACCCCCTGGGCAGCCTGAGCCAGTGCTCCAGTACCCTCCCTGGGAAGACGTTCCACTGACATTGATAGGGAANTCTTGTGTCCTTCTGGAACTGAGGGGCCCAGAACTGCACACAGTGCTCCAGATGCGGTCTCCCTAGTGCAGAGTAGAGGAGGAACTGGTGCTGTTCTCTTCCCCTTGAGCTCACTGCAGGGTACCCTCAGAGCAAAGACTTCTTTGAGCATCTCCTCCAGACTTTCCTAGCTTCCTGTAATTAATGCAACATCTTAAAAAATGCCTCTCTTTTCTTTTTTAAGCTTTACTTTCAGACACTACAAGCATCTGGAAGAGGGACACTTCACACACTGCTCACCTTGCCTTGCTCTTCCTCCCTCTGGTCCTTCCCACACCTGAAACACTCAGTTCTGAGGTTGGCCATGAGGAACCAACTCTCTGCTGTGAGGGTGCTGAGATGCTGGACCAGGTTGCCCAAGGCAGCTGTGGCTGCCCCATCCCTGGCAGGGTTCAAGGCCAGGTTGGCTGGGGCCCTGAGTCCCCTGCTCTAGTGAAGGTGCCCCTGCCTGTGCAGGGGGGCTGGAACTGGGTGATCTTTAAGGTCCCTTCCAACCAAATCCATTCTATGATCCTCTCCTGAAGGAATCCTGGGTAAATTTACACATCTCATTTGCTGCAGCTACTGGAATCAGTCACCCTGAGCTGTTTCTATTTCCACAGCAGTTGATATAAATAATTCTGTGATAGATCTGCCAGATATCTCCCATCCGTATCTCTTCCGCAGGATTACAGATGCAGCTGTAGCTATGCTCATTTTCCCTCTCCAGCATTAGAAGGGTGAATGTATTGCTTCTCTCACATTAATATAAAATGGAAATACATGTTCAACAACTTCTGCCAAGTCCAACACACATTAGCTCCTGCAGGAGGACCTGAACTGGGCAGAGATTCATGGACAGAACCAGTGTCCTATAGCATCCATCTGCGGTAGAGAACGTGGGCTGCATCCCTTTGCCATGAATGAGCTAAAGCAGAGGTTTTGGGTGGGATTTTTCTGGGCTGACCTCACTTGAAATGACCCGATGCCATTTATCAAACTCTTTATAAACAATTGCTAACAACCTGATCAAACAGAGCAGAAAGTAGCCACATAGAATCCTTAGGGATTGGAAGGGACCTCGAAAGATCATCCAGTCCACCCCCCCTGCCACAGCAGGATCACCCAGACCAAGTGGCACAGGAACAGAGCCAGGTGGGGCTGGAACATCTGCAGAGAAGGAGACTCCACAAGCCCCCTGTGCAGCCTGTGCCAGTGCTCTGGGAACCTCCCTGGGAAGAAGGTCCTGCTGAGATTGAGATGGAACCCCCTCTGTTCCAGCTGGCACCCAGTGCCCCCTGTCCTGTCACCAGATGCCCTTGAGCAGAGCCTGGCTCCATCCTCCTGACACCCACCCCTCACAGATTTAGAGACATGAATCAGGTCCCCCCTCAGCCTCCTCTTCTCCAAGCTCAAGAGCCCCAGCTCCCTCAGCTTCCCTCATCAGAGAGGTGATTCTACAGCTAAGTCTGACCTAACCCGATGCCAGACTCTGCTGAACAGCCACAGACAGGAACCTCCTCTGTCAAATGGGCTCTGCTGAGCCACAGAGCGAGTACAATTCAGCACAAAATCCACCCTTCTTTACATTGATGGGGTAAAGCAGCAGCCAGAGAGGGAAGACAGTGGAACTAGGATCAAACTTGCAGTTTAAACCAGTTTGCATTAAAAGACCTTTGAAAAGACAACCATGCAATACGAGTATTGTATTCACAGAAGGGGTCATTGCTGACAGAGGCACAGAACCCATCGCTTGGGAAGATGCTACACCTGCACGTGAGAATAACATCTACTGGACCGATCAGTTTGAATACACTGAGCTCTCTCTTCAGTGGAGAGAGCACTGGTGTGGCACTGTGCTGTGAAAGTTACACAGAGGAGCCCTTAATTGCCAGTCACACACGGATTCCTACCAGCGCATGTTGAACACTGAATGAAAACCCCAAATGAAACCCAGATAGCCTGAGATCCCTTTCCTGTTTCAAGCTGAGCTGTTCAGTCAATATCTAAACCTTCAGTAATTGGGGATCTTCAGTAATTGGGGTTTTTGACTGTAATACTCTTCCAAAAATGATGAACCCCCCCCCAAATCTCAGAAAGCACTGGGAATTGTATTTGCTGCCATGCTCCTGCTAATGCACAGAAGGCAATCCAGATGCAATACTTCTGAGAGTAACTTTCCAAAGCTGCCCTCTGCTCAACCTGAGAGGCTTTTAATAATGCTGTGACACTCCAGACACGCTTCCCCCAAACTGATATTTATTTATCGACCTCAATCCTGGGAGACGGGTCAGAGCTACAAAGGGTTATTTGCCAGACATAAGACAGGGTCTTGCCCACTGGCTGCTGTCAGAGTCCTTAAGTCTATTTTCATTTATCTTAGCAAAAATCTCGCCCGAGTAAAAGCTGCAGGGCTTGACTCTCAAAGTTTAGAACAGGTTCATTTCTCAAATTAAAATTTTATAGGGCCCCGGCTGTCAGAGCAATTTCCAGACACGCCAGCCTTCCTCCCCGCTGCTGACACCGATTGCCTACAACCCTCTCCGCAGCCGCCGCGATCCCCTGCTACACCGCACGGGAGGTTTGCTCTGCCCTTGGATCTGGGGAAAACACTACCAGCATCTTCCACCTCTGTTTGTCTTCTCCTTCACCCCAACACAACTGTGCTGGCCTTTTCCTTCTGAGGCTGTTAAGTTGAGCTGCAGCTGGGTTTATGATGGCCCTTTCTGCTGCTGAGTCTCAGCCACGGCTGCATTTACCAGCCCAGTTGACTAAAGGTCAACTAGTTCTTAAATACAATTATTTATATCTAAAAATATATTGAAAAAATATATAGAGAAATATTTATATGATTATATAAAATACTGTATTAAAAAAGAGATAAATACTGTAAGGAATGAAGCTTTTGGATGTAGATGAAGAAGAATTTATTTCCACGACAACAGTGCTAAATAAATTGGCCCCAGGATGGACTCGTTTGGACCAATAATGGAATAAAATCACAGAATCCCAGACTGTTAGGGATTGGAAGGGATTTCCAAAGATCACCCAGTCCAATCCCCCTGCCACAGCAGGATCCCCTAAATCCAGTGGCATGGGAAGAGACCTGGAGGGTTTACAGCATCTCCAAAGAAGGAGACTCCACAATCCCCCTGGGCAGCCCCTTCCAGGGCTCTGTCACCCTCACTGGGAAGAGGGTTCTTCTCATGTTTGTGTGGAATCTCCTCTGTTGTAGTAATCTGGTGTTAATGTTCAGAGTGCTTTAAATAGCACACAGATTCAATTTGGTATAGATAACAGACAATGTGAAATTGCAGCCTCTATTTATGCTCCTACGTGCAGAAGCACCATAAAACCCCTCGAGTTTGTGGGGGAGTCAGTAGCAAATTTGCAAACAACCAGCTCTGCAGCATCTAAGACAGCAGTGTAATCTGCTGGAGAAAGTTGTCACTTGTTTGGCAATTAACACTGATATAGAGGGGGAAAAGGAATGAGAAAATATTAACAGATTAATCTTGGGTCCTTTCCGACCGCTCTGAAGCTGGATGACAGTTGAACTGGCTCCAAGAGCTGTTGGATCAGTGCCCTCTGCTGATCACTGCCTGGATTAAACCCCTCAGACCCATCCCAAACACAGTCCACGTCTGCAGCTTTCCATCTCCAGGGAGAGAAACCATAGATGGATTTAACCCTCAGCACTGTTATCCTAAGTGAAGCTGCAGACAAGAGGGAAATTCAGCCACCACCATCCCTACTGACAACATTGCCTATAAATAAAAGCATCTCCACGTACCCAGAGCGCTGTGGTTCAGCCCAGGAACTCCCAACTCCTCTGCTTGCCGCATTGCTGCTAAACTTTTCCTCCTCCTTTCTCACCAAGTGAAACAGTTTTTAATGTATTATGGGAAAAAAATTGACTGGCAGTTTCGTGCCGCAGCTGTGTATTGAGATAAACCGTCTCACTTAGCAAACAGCCCCTGCCACAGCACTTGGCTACTCAAAGAGTAAGGAAATTCCTAACAGGAGTAGAACTGGCACAGCCAAACCCAGGGATGCATAAATAAACCATCACTAACTTGCTCACAGGCCTCCTGGTGCTGAATGAGGTAAGAGATAAAATGCTGAGCGTTGTCTTCACATCCGTAACTTGCTCCACACATTGTCAGCTCAGTATCCTTGAGTAGCTACTAAGCAAAGTCCTAACACGAGGCCAGACCTGACACGAAGATCTGGAAGGTCTCTTTCATGATTCTGTGATTCTTTGTTTGCCAGCCAGAGATGCAGGAGGAAGGGAAGGTTCAGCTCAGCTGGAAAGAATATGATGCTCAGGGATGCTCATGCCAGCAGCTGAGTGAATGGCAGAGATGCACGAAGCCACAGAGAAGCATAAAGACTCTGTTAGTTAAGAAGCCTGAAAGAGAACAAGAAGACAGAGCAGTTATGAACAGAGAGGAACAAACTCAATCCAATAGAGCTGGGAAACTCAGCAGCAGCCTAAGTTTAAATGCTGCCTGGAGGAAGGAACGCGTTGTTCCATGAAGAATAGAAAGGAGCAGAGCACTCTGGAGTCTATCAAGACTATTTACATTGAATTCCTGCTTTGAGCTTGAGCTTGCAGCTGATGTGAACCAACAGAGTGCGGGTGAATCTCTAAGAAGCACCAGTCACGGTGCCTTGCTCCATGGTATCACAGGATCAGACCAGAGGGGTTTGGAAAGGACCTCTAGAGATCATCTAGTCCAACCCGAGGTCACCCTGAGTGGCTTGCCCAGGCAGGTTTGGAATGTGCCCAGAGAAGGAGATTGTGCAGCCTATTGAACAGCCTGTTTCCAGGCTCCATCATCATCCTTAAAGTCGTTTCTCCTCGTGTTTAGATGGCATTTCTCTCATTCCAGTTTTGCTCATCACCCCTTACCTTGTTGCTGGGTACCCCGTCACCCTCCTCCAGACCTCTGTCCTTTAGATACTGATAAGACTCCCCCTTCTGTCTTCTCCAGGCTAAAAAACCCCATAAAAAAGATGGTCCAATCCCTTTATCACTCGTTCTGTGCTATGAAAACCTGCTGCCCGTATTGCAACGGGGCATCCACACCGCTCAGGAAGCAATCAGAGGAAAATCACTAACCATCAGAGAGAGGACTGGGAATGAGCAGCTGACAGCTTCTTTGTCTGCTGGTGATCATTTTGAACAGAGTGAGAACACGAGGAAGGACCCCAGACACTGCAGACCTGGCCCTTGTGTCAGTGGGTGATCACACACCATTTAGCACAGCCCCTGACCCTCCCCGAGCATCTCACCACAGCATCAGCGCCACAGCTCGAACAAAAACACACAGCTGAGCTGACAAAGGCAACAGGAGGAGGCTCTGTGCTTCTGGTAGTAACTGGGACATCCACGCTGGGGCTTGGTGTGCCCTGCTTTGTCAGCAGCGGGTAGGGACTTCAATGCAGGGCCACAGCCTGGAACTGAGCCACTGGTTCCCGTGTAACACATCCAGAGCAGATGTTCTGAAATCTCAGGAAAACACAGGGAATAACCTCTCACCGTGCTCTTTTGTAGGACACGCTATTTTTTTCCCCCTGCTTCCATGCTAATTAAGCTCCTGGAGGTGCTGCTTCCTCCCCAGTCCCTCTCCATCCCTTAAGTGAAATGTCAGCCTTAGTGCTGATTCAGTGGCAGGCGCCGCTTCGGAGGGAACAACGAAGCTCAACGGTATTGCTGGCAAGGTACTACTTGGCAGAAAGAGAGCAAAAAAGTTTGGCAACTCCGGGCCAAAGCGGGCAGCAGATGTTTTTTTGATGCCAGCTTCGCTCTAATTGCAAAGCAGCAGCACCGGCACAGCGTGAGAGGAGAATACCGCGAGTCTCCAGTGGTGGGACTCGTCCGCCAGCGCATAAATTCTGCCACTCGTTAACAGAATCTGCTGACAATCTCCATGCTCTATTTAAAATTGTGTGCTGTGCAGTCCCGTTTGGCTTCCTAATAATAGGCAGAGCGAGCTCAGGCTGGGCGCACAGGCGCCACGGGTTGTTGTGGTACTGTTCTCCACGGCATGGAGAATCGCGGGGGTCAGTGTGGAGGATGTGGATGAATCTTCATGCCATGAAGCTGGGGTGCCAGGCATCTTCACTCAGCAGCAGAGGGTCAGTCCACGACGTCAAACTTGCTCTGGTTCTGGGGATGCAGCCACAGGAACAGGCGTTCCCCCTCAGCTGGGGATAAAGAGCCCAGTGCTTCAACAAGCTGTGAGGGTCGAGTTGCTGCCAAAGCATTCACCCTTTAAATCTGATTTTGGCTTTGTGCCCTCGCTACCTCAACCCAGCCATCCACCATCTATTTTTCTGTAAAAAGACAGTTTTCCTGCGCAGAGGAAGGTGGACTGGACCTCACAGAGGGCTCACTGGGCTCCGGCAGTAGTGGAGTCAGCGGTTGATACCGATCTCTCTTGTCCTGGGGTGATATGTGGGTGTCAGGAGGATGGAGCCAGGCTCTGCTCAAGGGCATCTGGGGATAGGACAAGGGGCACTGGGTGCCAGCTGGAACAGAGGAGGTTCCGTCTCAATATCAGAAGGATCTTCTTCCCAGGGAGGGTCCCGGAGCACTGGCACAGACTGCCCAGGGGGGTTGTGGAGTCTCCTTCTCTGCAGACATTCCAGCCCCGCCTGGCTGTGTTCCTGTGCGACTTGGTCAGGGTGATGCTGCTGTGGTGTGGCAGGGGGATTGGACTGGATGATCTTTCCAGGTCCCTTCTGATCCCTAAGGATTCTATGATTCTATAAACCTGCTGTGATGAGCTTCCATGAGGTTTGGGGGTGAGTTCCTCAGATGTTCTGCCAAGAAAACCCACGGGATATAAACCCTCAGCCTCAAGGTTGGGGTAATCCATCCTGCACATGGTTTTTGGTGACATTAGTGAAGCAACTACTGCCAAGAGCAGGGATGTCTAGGAACACATTCCTGCTCCTTACCCGATCTCACCCCACTGCTTTCTCTAGACTGCAAGGGTTAAACCACCAACATAAAACTGGAGCTGACCTGGAAAGCAAAGTCTATGAAACATTTATTCAGTGCTCTGACATCCAGAGGGAGAGACTTCATTTAGGTCATGAATTTTTCTCTTTGGATCCAGACTGATTGCCCCTGCTGCCTTCCTCCATCCTCTGCTCCCCTGCACATTCTAACCAACAACTAATTTTCAGAAGAGAGGCAGCTGACCCTGAAGACAACTCGGGAAGCAGAGCGATTCTTTCCCTTGTTTTAAGCAGCAGGAAGCAAACCTTTCAGGAGACGAGAAAATATTGGGAATAAATGTTTGAAGAGAGAAAGCTAACATGAAGGAAAGAATAGCTTTATATTTACGAGTAAAATGAGAACCTGTCCTCTTGAACCTGACAGACACAGGAACATAAACTGAACCGATCAATCAGCAGACTATTGATGGGGGCTGGGGGGGGAAAGAGCTGTTGGCAAGCAGCTTGCAAAGGAAGCGGATGGAGAGCTCTACATAGCAGCCCACCGTCTGCAGACAATTAAGGACAGGCTCAGCTAGTTTAAACCCACACAGCAGCATCCTAATCAATACAGGGAAGCTGAGTTTTCCAGGCTAAAGGTACTGTTTGTTCAAATGTTAGCGTCCTTAGTTAGACAATCAGAGAGCGCCGAGTGGATGTGCTGTGGTCAATGTCATCCCAAGATGCCTCCTCTGGTAGGGAAAACCAGTTCTCAGCCCTCACAGTCGTCATCAGAAAACCGAAAGGGTATTTGTAAAGGAAAGGGTGAAAACTGCCAAAGAAGTCAAAACCCATACGCTTCTTCCTCTTATAGCACTTCCCAAGACAGAATCCCCTGAAGGAAGAAGCTCTGTGAAAACAGGAGCTGTTTCTCTGTCTGACAGAGAGTGGATTGACAGACTCTGTATTTATTTTTAAAAAATGCCTAACTAAGCATCATTAGTCACCCATCATCCGGATTTCTCTCCCATAAATGAGGGTGCATGAAGCTGTGGAGTCTCCAGAGAAAGCAATTACAATATTAATTTCAACTAAAGGACAAATAGGACAGGAAAATAAGATCAGCTAGTTTAAGGAGTTCAGCTCTCTTACTTCCCTGGTACAAGAATGACTTCACAAACACCGAACCCCACCAGTCACCGCTATGATCTTTAAATGAGCTCCCGGGAAGGCACTGTGGAAAGGAATATTTATGTAAGAATACATTTCATGAGTAATGAATGTGTAGGTCTTCGTGTCTGTCAAACCACAAGAGTCTGACCATAAAATAGGCAAAACTCCTCGAGGTGAGAGGACCAGAGCTGCACATAATTCAGGCTGGTGATCCAGCTAGCCGTAGGGCATCTTTGCACTGAAACTCAAGGAGCTGTACTTTATGAACCCACTCTATGAGCAATGCTCTGTCCTATTCAAGTAGGTGTTGCCCAAAGCCTCGTTGAAGCCTTAAGTGCCTCTTGCCACAAACCTTTCAGAAGATGAAGTAGAGCAGCTCCCTGTTGAGGAAAGGCTGAGGGAACTGGGTCTCTTGAGCTTGAAGAAGAGGAGGCTGAGGGGGGACCTCATACCTGTCTCTCAATCTGTGAGCGGTGGGTGTCAGGATGATGGAGCCAGGCTCTTCTCAAGGGCATCTGGTGACAGGACAAGGGGCACTGGGTGCCAGCTGGAACAGAGGGGGGTTCCATCTCAATATCAGCAGGACCTTCTTCCCAGGGAGGGTCCTGGAGCACTGGCACAGGCTGCCCAAGGGAGTTGTGGAGTCTCCTTCTCTGCAGATGTTCCAGCCCTGCCTGGCTGTGTTCCTGTGCTACTTGGTCTAGGCAATCCTGCTGTGGCAGGGGGATTGGGCTGGATGATCTTCCAAGGTCCCTTCTGATCCCTACTGATTCTGTGAAGTCGTGGTTGGAGGGGACCACACAAGATTATCATTCCTCCACTCCAAGTGGAGCCCTGCATGCTGGATCAAGTCAGTGGCGTTTTTTTCCCAGCCAAGACTTGATAAATCTCTAAGGAAGGAGATTATGTGGCTCAGTAGACAGCTGGCTGAGGTGATGCTGGAAAATATTTGGGACAAAAAGGCTCCCCCATCCTTTCTGAGCTGGAATGCTAAAAGAAATCTCGTAACTCACTCCAGCTTTGAAATAGCATAGAGGGCAAAGTCACAGTATGAAAGTCAGCATGCCCCAGAGTGCTCTGGCTGTCTCCTCAGCTTTACTCACTGCTGACAAGGTCAGACCCATAACCTCAACACTCAGCTCAAGTGAATTGTATCACCACTTCAACACCGAGGGGAGCCTTTGCCCCGATTTAGATGTGAAGCCAAATTCTTCTGATGAAATGGATTGAAATGACAAGAGCGATTGTCTAGTTAATTCACTTCATAACGAGAACCAATTACACACCAAGAACATTTCCCTCATGAGTTATTTTCCTCCTCAAACAAACAGTCCTGCTGGAAAGACAATGGTCTCCCATCCTCAGAGCTACACACAGTGTTTTATCCCTCTTGTACCGTTGCCTTATACACACTGAAGCCTGCTCCTGCAAACACCACCGAGATTGATGGGGTGATGTAACTGGCTGGTACTCGACTCGGGCTCTGCTTCATGTTTCTGGCAAAATATTGCCCATTAAAACCCAGAATCAGGCTAAACTAGCACAAGAAAACTAAGAAACAAAGTGAAAAGAGTTCTTTGGAAGAGATTTCAAGGCACTTCCCATCTCAAAGCAGCCTCTTAGATCACCAACGCCCATTTAAAAGTTGTCTTCAAAAGGGAGAAAACCCAAGTAAGCAAAAAATACCCTGTGTTCTGAGAGGCTTCTTTAGCTTCCACGTCTCCAGAAGTTGTCATGGAACTCGGTGTTTCTGGAGCGGTGTGATGTGATGGACTAAACGACACCTTGTTGAACAAAACGCCTGGGACACCGCACAGCTGGGCGTCTCGGGAGTGACAGCGCTTTGCAGGAGCCGCGTGGTACTTGCTGTTGGCTAGGAGAAGGACTGCAAGTGCTGCTTTGTTCTCTCTGCCAGACAGCATCAAACTAAACAAAGAGATAAAAATAAGGAGGCAGATAGGAGTTTGTGTGTCTTACGCCTTGAACTTCTGCCTCTGCCTTCAATTCTGATGGATTCAAGTTTCCGACCCCAATTAAGCAGCTCCGGCTCCATAATTCAACCTAGGAAACAAATAGGTAGATGGGGCTACCATATGTTTTGGGTTTCAGTTCATTAAATCCTTGATGGTGCAAAAAAAACCCCCCCTCTTAAGAGACACTACCCCATCAGATTCATACAAAGCTCCGAAGAATCTTATTAAACACTTTCTCCGAAGAAATATTCCAACCTTTTGAGAATCAGCATGACACTGAAATGAATTATTCATGCAAGGCTCTGCAAGATGGGCAAGTTTCCTGCCAAGACTTGCACAGTGAGGGGTGTTATAAAACTGAAATTGGGATGTGGAGAGAACTGATGGAAAAGATTTCAAAGATCATCTCTGTTGAAATAAAAAAAACAACCCCACAACCCAACCAGCCAAACACCCGACACACAACAGCACAACAACCCACGACTTCAGACCTTTACGCTTGCTTCTTCACAGCAGAGAGCCTTCGAAATGTCCTGTGTCACGTCTACTCTCAAATCCTTCAAGTCTAAAATGTGCTCACGAACGGATCTGTGCTTTGAAATGAAGCCACCGAGTGATGGAGGTGCAATTTGTGAGAATCATCGGCGCTCTGAATCATTTCAGTGATCCATAAATGAGGCTCCAACTAGGGAAACTCTGGGATCATTTACCTTGCCATCTCCACGGAAGAGCTGCCTGCTGACACCACAGGGCTCTTCCTAAATTATCCCATGCAGGGCAAACCGAGAGTTACCTCATATATAGAGAAGACCCTGAAAACCAATCAGTTCTAAGAACAAAGCCTGTGAATATTTGCTCAGCCTAACTCAAAACCCAACCTCAGGCAACAGCCAAATGAGAACTCAGTCTTAAAACTGAACTCTTATTTTTTCACCCATATTTGCAAGTCGAGATGCTGATGAAAATGATCAGTTCATGTTTGGTCCCCTCAAAATGCTCTGCACTGAATAACTAGTGTGTTTTTTGATAACACAGGCACAAGAAGCTGGGACAGAGGAGGTTCCATCTCAATCTCAGCAGGACCTTCTTCCCAGGGAGGGTCCCGGAGCACTGGAAGGGGCTGCCCAGGGGGGTTGTGGAGTCTCCTTCTCTGCAGACGTTCCAGCCCCGCCTGGCTGTGTTCCTGTGCGACTTGGTCTGGGTGATCCTGCTGTGGCAGGGGGGTTGGACTGGATGATCTTTCCAGGTCCCTTCCGATCCCTAAGGATTCTATTGTTGTCCTTAGGGCAAAGCAGCTTGGAAGCACCTAGCGTTGTTCTGGTGGTGTTTGCACAAGGTGGTGCTGGCAGGGGGATGTGTGAGAAATAAAGCCCTGTAAGAGCAGAGGGTTGACGTGAGCGATTGCTGAACACATTTCAATAATTAATTCCACAAATAAGTGAAGTCTATTTAAATTTCACCTTCGACAGCACTGCTATCTCAGTGAAGTAAATTGCAAGCCCTGCTCTGTTACTGCACCCGATGCCAACACTTTGGAAACATTAGAAAAGCAGCAGGAACGTAATGAAAAATATATATAGTGCTGAGACCTGTGAGCAATCCAAAGGGCTCTGTAAGATCCTGCAGATAATCTTTAGGGAATAATCCCGACAGCTCTGTTGTATACAGTTACATTAAACGACTGCACATCATGCTGTGATTGAAAAAGTCATGCCCAAAAAATGCTGAGCGGGTTGATTGGACATGGATTCCGTTCCAGCTCCTTAAAAGGCCTGTAAAGAACAGCTTAGCAAAAGGAGCTAAAATAAATAACCCCCCCAAACCGATCATGTTTGCGTGTTTCAAACGGAAGCATAATAGAATTAGTTATCTGTGAAGGAATTGCTAAGAGGATCGGGAGGATAGGAAGTGGTTGGAAAACTCTGGTTGTCTTAAACCAAAGATAAGAAGTTGTTTTGTCCTGTATTTTGACTTCTCAAAAGTTGCTGTAAAGCCTGTTTACACCAGCATCCCCATGGCTAATACCTCAACACTTGCTTCTCCAAGCCCTCACACCCACCCTCATGCTCTGGCCAAGAAGAGTTTCATGTGCGCAGAGCAGATCCTCCTGATGAGTGAAGGTTTCTGTGTTCTGCCTCCTTGAAACCCACTCCCAATTTCCAAATGTGGGATCCTCTCATCATCTGTGAGTGGTCTGATTGTGCTTATTCCTTCTTCCTTCCAAAGGGAGTCCGTTTCATCTCGGGAATGGGCAGGGAAGCAGCTTCCTCACCTTCACTGCTTCCATACCCTCACAAAGCATCATCTCTGTGGATGCAGCACCCACGATGCAGGTTTTCTGCTATAAGAAAAGCTACCTTTCATAGGATTCATCGAATCATTGATGTTTTAAGACCTTAAAGATCGAGTCCAACCATTAACCCAGCTGTCCCAAGGCCACTGCTAAACCCCGTCCCCAAGCTCCGGATCTCCACGACCGCGAAACACATCCAGCGATGGCGATTCAACCCCCTCCCCAGGCAGCCTGTGCGAGGACCGATGAAGAACACAGTCCAAGAGCCTCATTTTCTTACATCAGCTCCACATTTTACTCCCCTGCAAAACCTATTGAGACGATGCAAAACACGCAATTCAAAGTTCTACTCAGATGGCACTTGGAAGCCCAGCCCACTTTCTCTGAGATAAGACCTTGGGGATGCTTTTTGAGATCAAGTCACATAAGAGGAGATTATAAACAGATGTTACCGAGTTGTCCCAGCCTAAACTACATTCTGCAAATACGTCTTGAGGTTCTGTAAATAAGGTTACTACACAGAATCCCACCGGTAGCTGTATTATATGTACATAATAAAGCTTAAGATCTTATTCAATTTTCAGGTATTTTATAAGGAAAGATAGTCCCAGATTCTCAAGGGCCAGATATTTCATTCAAAGGCAGGGAGATATTATCATCCTCTGAATAGATACAGTAGTTAGCTCGTACAGCATCTCATAAAAGCGTAATTTGCAGACTTCAGGAGAAAAAGAAATGCTTTAAGGAACACTGGGAATATTTATGTAGCTACACAAATTACTTGCTTGAGTGGGGTTGCCTTTTCAGGATGATTTTAGAAACCGAAATGACTCATTACAATATAACTTTTGCCATTATTATTATCTCTTGCACTTAGAGATATTAAATCCTCGCCTAGAAATTTGGCTCGTGAACACGCAATTATGATTAAAGCACTTAATCTTCTTGGCCCGTTAATTCATCACGGTAACTAGCCAAATTCCACTGCACACAAAGACCAGGATAAATGCAGCTGGCCCAGGCTTACTCAGTGCAACACAGTGAATGCAGGGTGAGCACAGCCTCATTGTCTCCTCACAGCACTCCCTCTGCTTAAGGAGCTGTTTCTGGATCTCGAGCAATCCACAGCACAGGGCAGAAGAACCAGGTTGTCTGGAAAATGAAGGGATTTCTCACATTTCCAAGCCAATTGTGAAAACCAACATCATAATGGACTGTTAACTCATGCTCAGGTGAAATTGCTTGGGCAACTCCTTTTATTCCCTCTCTACCCTATGTTTCCCGGACTGAGCTGTCTCCAGAGAGCATGAAACATGTTATGGTGGAAAACCTGCCTCAGATACCATGAAACCGTGAGAGTCAAAGGCTGGTGATGCAGACATGCAGAATGGCTCTGGCACTTGAGTCTGAACACCCTTTATTAATAATAAAGCTAACGAAAGCCACAACTTTGGCCAAAAATAGATGCCTGTCACCGTTGTGTCTTATCTGTCTTTGATACGTTTAGTCAATAGACAATGATGCTGAACATATCTGGGCAAACATGCCTAATTTTTTACCTTGAAAGCTAATCAATAATATTTCTGTTAGCATACTTCAGCACAACTCTTGGAAACAAGTGGCTGGTAACAAGAAACAGGTGTCTCCTCCTCGTTCTACCTTCATGGCTACTAAACTCGCAGTAAGATGAGTACCGAGGCTTGTAGTGACACCTCTGTGTCATGATAGAATCAAGTTATGATAATGATGCTACTGTCAAGAGATGCTCTCTGTGCTAGATGGTTTAGAAGCATGAGGATAACCCCAAAGCTGGTTTAGATCAGGTTCAAGTGTCTCATGACCTGAGAAACAAGACAGCAGAGTCAATCCAATTGCATATGTGCACAGATAGTGAAGACAACACGTGTGCTCCTCAGCCTCTGGTGCAGGAGGAGCAGAATCTCCACAAGACATCTCTTCTTTTCATGGGAGGAAGGATTGAGTCTGTTCAAAGATGAGACAATGAGTCTTGGGAAGGGACTGCAGGGAAAGGGTGGTGAGGAGATGCTGAAGGAGCTGGGGGTGTTGAGTCTGGAGGAGACTCGTGAGGAACCTTATCACTCTCTACAGCTTCCTGAATAGATTTTGTGGTCAGGTGGGGGTTGGACTGTTCTACCAGGCAACCAGTGATAGGACAAGAAGGAAGGGCCTGGAGCTGCCAGGGGAGGGCTAGGTTGGATGTTAGGAAGCTCTTCCTCAGGGAAAGGGTGCTCAGAGCCTGGACTGGACTGGTGGAGTCCCCATGTCTGGAGGAGTTGAAGGACAGCCTGGCTGTGGCCCTGAATGCCCTGGTCTGGCTGATGGGGTGATGTTAGGTGCTGGGCTGGGCTGGCTGAGCTCAGAGGGCTTTTCCAGCCTCAATCATTCTGGGATTTTGGGCTGCAAATCCTCTTAAAGGTGAAGCAAAGCTTGTGCCCACCCATACGTGCCATCACTTTATCTGTGCAACAGCAGTTGGGAGATGCTTGTGAGCACAGCTCGGAGAAGTCTCTGCAAAGCAGAGCCCAAAACACGTGTCTCCACCCCACGCTTCTCACCACGCTTCCCTGAGCCACAAATAGGTTTTGTACAACAGAGCCACCCCAGCTGGAGATTTCCTGTAGCGCTCAAAGCTACCCAGCATGGGATGATCACATCAATTGATAATGACTGAAGCATGAATATAAAATAATTACCACCTTCAAGGGAAAATAGGAACGATAAAAATAATAACTAGCAGAGAATAAAATATGAGGAATATATTCATGTATAAATGAAAGACGTGGTTAGGGCCTTTGAACCCCATGTGCACGCCTGCTGCGTGCGCTTTGATCACCAGCACAGCGCTCACCAGGAGGCAGCGGCTGCGTGAGGAGCAAGAGATGAATGTGGCACTGACCTTGAACAGCTCAGCCAGAGCCCAGGTCAGGATTCTGGAGCTGAATCTGTTTTCTTTGCTCTTCCTCTCTTTTTGATGACAGTTTCTTTTGTGGATTGTTCTCAGGAGGCCACAGGTTTCACAAGTTTAGCCTAGAGAAGAGGAGACTCTGGGGAGATCTTAGAGCGGCCCCCCAGGCCCTGAAGGGGGCTACAGGAAAGCTGGGGAGGGGCTGTTTCCAAGGGCTTGGAGTGGCAGGAGCAGGGGAATGGTTTCCAGCTGGAAGAGGGGAGGTTTAGACTGGAAGTCAGGAGGAAATTCTTCACAGTGAGGGTGCTGAGACACTGGACCAGGTTGCCCAGGCAGGTTGTGATTGTCCCCAGCTCCCTGGAAGTGTTCAAGGCCAGACTGGCTGGTGCCTTGAGCACCCTGGTCTGGTGGGGGGTGTCCCTGCTCATGGCAGGGGGGTTGGAACTGGATGATCTTGAAGGTCCCTTCCAACCTGATCCATTCTATCAATCTATGAACCATTTCAGCACAACAGAGGACATTCCCAGCTCACCGTAGCACCAAGCAAAGTGCCCCATGGTGGGACACAGACACCCTAACTACTCCCATCTCCCATTCTCCTAATGGAATTAAACCTCTAAAATGCCAGTTTCAGTGGTGAAAGGGGCAGCAGGGGTTGACTTTGACTGACAGTCCTCTGATGCTCATTTTCTGTTGGTCAATCTATTATCACAGAGGCATCGAGGCTTTGCTGGTCTCATTGGACAGCACTGCGGTTGCCAAGACCCCTTCTGCCAGGAGTTGCTTTAAGTGCTAAAAACATAGGAAACCCTCATTAAAAACCTGAACTAAACAGTGTTAGAGAATTACAAGGATGTTTATTGTTTGTAACACTAGAGAGATACCGTGCACATTAAGAACAGCGTGAAATTAAGGTCTGTGGAAATGCGAGTACTCGGAGAACAAAGGAAAACCCAAGGTCTTTACTAATTGGTTTGGGATGAAAGAGGTTCTATCCAAGCGTTTCCATCCCATGGAGCTGTTGGTTCCATGGAGCCTGGTGATTAAAAGTTAGCTTGTAAATCTGACAGAGTTCCATCTGGAGCAGGAAAACTCAGTTCTCTTGCTAGAGGAACAGTCAGTCTCTTTGACTTCATGGAATCCTTGAGGCTGGAAAAGCCCCGAGTTCATCCAGCCCAGGACCTGTCATCACCCTGTCAGCCACACCAGGGCACTCAGGGCCACAGCCAGGCTGTCCTTCAACACCTCCAGACACAGGGACTCCCCCACTGCCCTGGGCAGTCCAGTCCAGGCTCTGAGCACCCTTTCCCTGAGGAAGGGCTTCCTGACATCCAACCTAACCCTCCCCTGGCAGCTTCAGGCACTGCCCTCTTGTCCTATCACCTGGAAGAGGAGCCTGTACCTCACCTGACTATAAACTCCCTTCTTCAGGGAGCTGTAGAGAGAAGGTCCCCCTGAGTCTCCTCCAGGCTCAACACTCCCAGCTCCCTCAGCCTTTCCTCAGCAGACCTTCACTCCCTTCCCCAGCCTTCTCACTCATCTAAAATGATCAGTAATTCATCTACCAGTCACAAGGAAGAGCCAAATCAGACTCCCACATTCATCTCACCGATATTGGAAAAGACCTTTAGGGCCAGAGTCCCCCCACGAACCCAGCTGCTCCAAGCCCAGCGCTCACCCTCCCCAGGAGCTCCCTGTACCTGCAGGTACTCAGCAAATATTGCAGTGATCTTACAGACCCTGAGAGTAAAACAGCAACCTCCAAAGGCTTCCTGCCCTAAAAAAACTAAAAGAAAACTTGAAATTTCGAGGAAAGGGAAAGAGAAAGTCAAAGCAAAGTCTGACAAAGTGAATTTTGGGAAGCAATACATTCTAGAGGCTGCAGCTAAATGTTCCCTCAGCACAGTAGGCAGGAGACGAATGGGTTGTCAGAGCTGTTCGGGGCCGTTCAGGCTCTCAGAGCAGCCATGTACCAATATGATTGCCTGCTGCACAGAGGGACTGTAACCTCCTCAAGTGTTGGTGTGGGCTTTTTTTTTACTAGGAGCTAGGAGTAGGAAGCAAGCACTGGCTTATTTTGTGAGAGACATCACTGTATAATGGGACCTGCTGAGGAGTTAGCTGAAAGCTCAACGTAGGAGAGGGGAAAGGGTGAAAAAAGGAGAGGGAACTGCTCTAGAAACCCCCCAACCTTGGGATTTCCCCAGTGAACTAGTCAGTGGATTTCATCTGCCAGAAGGGGAGGGGATTGAAAACCTGAGCCAAAATGTCATCTACTCCTTACAAGTCATGGAATCCTTAGGGATCAAAAGAGACTTCAAAGATCATCCAGTCCAATCCCCCTGCCACAGCAGGATCACCCAGACCAAGTCACACAGGAACAGCCAGGTGGGTCCGGAACGTCTTCAGAGAAGGAGACTCCACAACCCTCTGAGCAGCCTGTGCCAGTGCTCCGGGACCCTCACCAAGGAGTTCCTGCTGATATTGAGAGGGAACCTCCTCTGTTCCAGCTGGCACCCACTGCCCCCTGTCCTATCNTTGAACTATGTCCCACTTCAGCCTCCTCCAAGCTCCAGAGCCCCAGCTCCCTCAGCCTTTCCTCATCAGGGAGCTGCTCTCCTTCCTTCATCATCTTTGTTGCTCTATGCTGGACACCCTCCAGCAGCTCTGTGTCCTTCTGGAACTGAGGGACCCACAACTGGACACAGTACTCCATATGCAGTCTCACCAAGGCAAGAAGAACCTCCCTCGATCTGCTAACCACCCCCTTCTGATCCCCCTCAGGATGCTGTTGGCCCTCTCGACCACCAGAGCACAGTGCTGGCTCAGAGTCATCCTGCTGGCCGCTAGGACCCCCAGGTCCCTTTCTTTACACATTGCTCTCCAAACGCAACTCTTCAAGTAAAAATAGTTCAATCTTACTTAAATCATTCAATTATATTTTTTAATCACAACTATATTTATAAAATCATTTTATTCCCACATCTGCTGGTAGGGACAGAAGTACCCAGGATGATCCAACTGCCCAGAGTCTCCAGAAACCTTTCCCTACTGAGTTCCTCTAGGAACCTAAGAGCTTTATGATTTCATTGTTCTCCCCTGAAGGCACTGGCAAGTTCTTCCTTAACAGCTTCCAACCCCAAATATGCAAAACTATGGTAATGCAGAGCCCACGTTTCCAAAAATACAGCAGCGTTTTCATACAGAAGATCCCAAAATAACTAAAAGGGAAGATAACGCTGCTAATTCTGTCGATTAATTAAGAGAAGAAAGGGAGTTAGAAAAAGAATCACAGTGGTTGCTTTCAAACCAGGGAGGGTTGTGGGGTTTGGGGGGTTTTTTTGAAGAGAATTTTAGAGATGCTACGCCTGGAGAGTATTTTTAGATCTTTGAGAGTCCATTGACTCCCGCACACATCCTGACCTCCAGGAGAGGTGCTAAATATAAGCTTCCATTTAGATTTCCACCGCAGCCTCAGAAGACAGCCTGAAAGTTGCCTGTAAGGCTGCTTAGCCAGCTGTAAATGACAGAAGAGCTCACGCAGCAGTCACCTCTGAGCTCACTGGGCATAGTCTGGGCAACCTCAAGGGTCGTTATCAATTTTGCATTTGATGGCAGATGGTTGTTTCTCATTCATAGACTGAGAGAAGAGTTCAGGATGGAAGAGACCTTAAAGATCAGCCAGTTCCAACCTCCCTGCCATCAGCAGGGACACCCCCCACTAGATCAAGGTGCTCAAGGCACCAGCCAATCTGGCCTTCAACACTTCCAGGGAGGGGGCANAAGATCTCCCCGGGGGTCTGCTCTTCTCCAGGCTGAACAGCCCCAACTCTCTCACCCTGTCCCTGTAGGAGAGGTGCTCCAGCCCTCCACTCATCCTCAGGGCCCTCCTCTGGACATGTTCATTCAGGGTGGCTGCTCCAGCTGCAGAGGTTCTGCTGGAAGCTGCGCCCATGCAGCCCCCCTGTTTCTCCATCAACTTGCTCTGCACATCCTCAGCCAAAGACAACAGCAAACACCTCTTTTGACCTGCAATGGCCACCAGGTAGGGTAAGAAAATCAAGCAAGGGGTCTTCCAGTTCAGAGGACACCAACACCCTGGCTACAGCTGGACTAGAAATTTCTGAAGCATCTCTGATTTAACAGAGATCCAGTGGTAGAAACACCCCATAAATCAGGGTGGTGGCATCAGTAATGAATGAGGACTACACATGCTGGCAGTACCCCAGGCTTCCTGGCTTCAAGCTGCAGCCAGTAGCACCCCAGCAGAGTTCACTGAGACCAACTGGGGACGTCCTCTGATGTTTCTCTCAAACCAACCTAGGGGTTTTTCATGCCTGGACTGCAAAACCTTCAATCATTCTGTTGATTCCTCCCCCAAAATCCCTTCTGAACTTCATGAAGTGTGGACAGCACAGCAGGAGAGCAGCACAGCCGTGTGGAATTCCCACGACAGAGGAAGAGAAACCCTTTCCCCAGACCTAGTCAGGATTCTGCTACCATTCGCTGCCTCTTGGGATAACATCTCTTGCCCTGTGAGCATCAGAGCATCCCTTATCCTTTCTTAGGGATGTGCCCTCACCTTTGAGTCAACGCTCATCTGACAGCCTCAGCGTTACTCAGGTCACCCCATCGACCCTTCGTAAAGGATGGCAGAACGAGAGCCTTCCCCCAGCCTATTCCAACATCCCTGGTGATCCAGGCCTTATTAAAAATAAACATTAATGAGCCAAGGAGTATTTTCAGTCAGCTCTTAAAAATTTTAGGTGCCAGTTACTCAGACTGAGTGATTTAACAGAGCCCAGTGATAGTAGCTGGTGTTTTATACGGTGATTAAGAGGCAATTAATCACAATATAAATTATTCCTTCCTGTGAGGCAGCCTCATCCCTCTCCTCCCTCCTCACCAGAGAAGAGGCAGAGCAGTCCACTGCAGATGGACTGGTTTTCCATCTTTGTGATCTGAATCTTCTGGAAAATAGTAAATAAATTAATGAAAATAAATGTTAATTAATATTTCTCCTCTATTAGCACTTCCTAGACATAAACTCGACGTAAACTCACTCTTCCCTATGCCAAGCAACCTCAACCTTTTCTTTAGGTGATCATAGAATCCTTAGGGATCAGAAGGGACCTCAAAAGATCATCCAGGCCAATCCCCCTGCCACAGCAGGATCACCCAGACCAAGTCACACAGGAACACAGCCAGGCGGGGTGGAACGTCTCTAGAGAAGGAGACTCCACAACCCCCCTGGGCAGCTTGTGCCAGTGCTCCGGGACCCTCCCTGGGAAGTTCATCACTCACTCACGATGGAGAAGGATCTAACAGATCTAACAGTTGGGTGCAGTTGATCTTGAGTTGGGAAAACATCAACCAGAGCTTTTAAGACACAGCAAGGGTTGTCTCGTACAGTCTCCTGGAGACTTCTGCACCTGTTTCTCAGAGGAGTAAGATGCAGCGATACTACAGCCCTCCCACCCCTCAAGGGACCTCCAACCCTCCCACCCTGCAAAACAGGGAGTGGAAAGGATCCTGTGGGATGTATTTTCCTAGCAGACACGACCCAAGCGCCTCGAGCTTACGTTTTAGCTGTTAGCAAGCTGAACTGGAACACTGCTGGGTCATTTGTATTCATTGCCTGTGACTGGCAAGGGTAATGCACTCTGGACAAAGTGCCATCTCCCTGTGCCTTCTGCCCGCTCGCTCCTTCCAGGAGAGGAGAGAGAGCCCCTAATTGTTATATTCAATACTCCATTTCCTGCGAGCAGTACCAATTTAATTACATTTACATGGTTATAAGTGACCAGCTACAACTCCTCGTCTGTTTATACAGGTCACTACAACTGATAAATCTCCATTTCATTGCTGACATCTTCATCCTAAGTGCTCCCTCAGTCCTCTGCTGACCTTTTTTCCCCTCTAAGCACTTTTCTGCCCTTCCCACTCAGCTATCAGTACTGTCCCAGCTCAGGCTGATTGAAATCAGAACCAGAGGGTTGGAAGGGACCTCCAAAGGACGTCTAGTCCAATGCTACTGCAACCAGTAGGGTCATCACTCACCAAACCAAGTTGCCCAGAGCCCCAGCCAGCCTGACCTTGAATGGCTCCAGGGATGGGGCCTCCACCCCCTCTCTGGGTAGCCTGGTCCAGGGATCCCCCACCCTCAGATCCCAGGCCTTGTTCCTCCTGTCCAGCCTCCCTCTGTCCTTTTCCAGCTTCAAACCAGGACCCCTCATCCTATTGTTCCCTGCCCTTGGGAACAGCCTTCCCCAGCTCTCTGGCAGCCCCTGTAGCTGCCCTCAGTAATGGTTCGGAAGGTCAGCTCAGCTCGCAGCCAAACCCAGAGTGAAACCCCAAATGCTTTATCCTTGTCCCACACTTCAATTCCCTTCTGGGACACCACCTTCTTTGGGTCAGGCAGGAGAGTTCCTACAGCCCTGGCTCCCTCCAGGCAGCACTCGAAGTGGGGTTACACTAATGCAGGTGGGGTTACTGCTTCCAGCCACAGTCGCTTCAAGGTGGCAGGGGGTGTCTTTGAAGGGGGAAGGAATGAAAATGAAGCACAATTTTCAACAGCACGAGAATGGAGGAGGGAAGAAAGAGCAAGATGCCAGGACTGAGCATCACAGGTCCATCCTCAGAGCCTGAGCATCACAACTCAGTGTTCACAGTGCTGCTGGATGGCATCAGGGCATCTGGCACTAAGCAGGAACAGAGAGAGATGCCTTGCTCTGGCCACACACTACGGATGCTGAGTGCCCTGCTCCTTTCCATCTCTCACTGCTCTACCTTTGCCGAGTGATGAGGGAGCAGCCACCAATGGGGTCTTTGATTTCAAGAGATCCAGTGGTTAATGGGAACAAGATTTTCTTGGGTTGCTTTCACAAAAAAACAGGGGTGGAGAGGAGGTTCTGGAATGAAGAGAAGAGATTTATAGGTAATAATAATAATAATAATGGTTCGGATTGATTTCAAAGCTCTTTGCAAAGGAAAAGCACAAAAAGCAGGTTTAGGTACTCGTGAAGCAGGCAAAGGCTGTAAAAACCCTACCAGCTGTGGCTCTCAACTCCAGCTCCATCTGTAGACACCTGTGAACAAGGAGTCACATACAAAGAACATTAGCTGCCCTGTCTCATCTGCCCTTTTCCTCTAGCAAGAGCTCGTACCAAGACATTCGAGCGTGAAGTCAAAGCTCTTTCATCAGTGCAAAGAGGCTCTGCAGTCACAGGCTGCCTGCCTGCAACAGCAGGTCTGGGACCCCAAGAGATGTAGGGGGATGGAGATTGAAGTCTTCCCTGATAGAGTGGTCAGGGATTGGAACAGCCTGCTCAGGGAGAAGGGGGAGCCACCATCCCTGATGGTGCTCAACAAACAAGTAGATGCAGCCCTGGGGGACAAGAGTTTAGTGGGCTGGAAGGGGTTGGGTTGATGGTTGGACTTGGAGGTCTCTTCCAACCTTAATGAGTCAGTGATTCCATGATTCAGTTCATCAGGGAGGTGCAAGAAGTGATGTCCTTGCAGAACCTCTGCTCATCCAGCTTTCCGAGTGCGATTGTTGGGAGCACAGAGGGGTAATCACTAGGGTTTGGAATTGTGTGGAGTAGGAGAGCAGCCTGAGCAGACTGCTATCTTCAGGGAGATTGGAGGGAAGAGAAAAACCTCGTCTGAAGATACACGACTAAACTCACTGGAAAGACCCACCTGATAGATCCACGCTCCTGCACTGAGAGATAGACAGGGAAAGAGCAGCTCAAAGGCAGGCTACTGCAGACACCCCTTCTGAGCTCATGCCGTGTGTAATTCACCTCAGAACTGAAGTCATCATCTTTTACTCCTCCTGATAAGTACAAGGACAGAGGAAGTTCAGCTCCCTGTGAAAATAGGGCGAATCTTTAGAGTAAGAGTAAACGCCTTCTAATTCACTGCAAGGGAGTCAGAACAGCAGCGACATGGGGCTGTCAAGTAAAATCCATCCAAACAGCTCTACAAATCTCACAGGGAAACGTTGTCCTCCTGCAAAATACAGGCACAAGGCACTGGGTCGGCCGTGTGAATCTGATGTGACCTCCTCAGCACACCGCGACTGGATGGAACCGCCAGGACAGCCCAGTTTAAAACTCTGCCTTGCTTTGTCTCTAGTGCAGACAGGATGCTGGTACGAGTGGCTCTAGAAGCAAACTGCTTCAAATAAGACCTGAACAGCCTGATTTCAGACCCCACTGCAGCAACCTGACATCACTGCATCCAAATCTCTCGACTCTCAGCAGATGGCACTTAGATGCCCAGTCCTTACCCGCAGGCCAAACCCCAAGCTGCATCACACAAAAAGCAGTTGAGGGAACCTAGATAAATAGTTTTATAAAGACCTCCAGTTTTTTCCTCTCCTCCCTTTTATTGCCTTAATTTTGTGGCAGCTCTGTGCACGCACAACCCCCAATGGAGCAGCCCTTGGGCTGTTCTCCCCACTACCTGCTGCAAAGGCAAAGCACCGTGGGGGCTCTGGCCACTTCCTTCTCATCAGGCTGTACCTGTAGCAGAGCAAGAGTCTTCAGAGTCCTGCATGAGCTGTGACGATGCATTTGATACGGAGCTGAAGCTGAGCAGAAGGATTAAACCACTGTCACCACGTGCGTTAAGCTGGAGCTCAAAGCAGCCAAAAGGCAAATCTGGCCCAGTTTCTCCTCTTTCCCCCTGGGGAGAGTTCAATCAAGAATTGATTAATGCTTGAATTCTCATCAAGAATTAATAAGTTCCTGATGTGGTGAAAATGAATAGTCTCAGAGAAGCAGCTAAGCTTGTTGTTTGGTCCGGGAGGCAATCCTGATGCCGCGGCTGAGGTACAGACCGGAGGGATGCCGAGTGCCCTGCTCTTTGTGCTCTTGGAATCGTGTGATGAACACAGGGACTCAAGGCCTGTGGTCACAGATGGAAGGGATGGTGCTTCCACCACTGCTTTCCCAAACTCAGCCTCCTTACAAATGGGGATGGATCCAGGCAGATCCCTTCGCAGCCAGGTGATAGGGAACACTCAGCTTCAAGACAGGGAGCACTCCAACTCAAGATGCCTCTCGAATGGCTTAAATCACTTTCTTCCTGGAGCTTTCCCTTTCTCCCACCAGCCAGGAGCAGCGAGAGATGCTGAGACAGGAATAAAGGATGCTTGTTTTTGCCATGGAATTGATTTGTTCGAAGCACCCCAGCACTGCCCCAGCTGGAGGGAGCACAGTCCTGGTTTAGACTGTTCTGTTCAAGGGGTCTCATCTCCCCACAACAAGCACTTTCCCACTGGGAAAGGGATCCTCCAGCCTCAGGTGGGTCAGAACTCCACATCACAGAATCACTAGGGGATTGGAAGGGACCCTGAAAGATCATCCAGTCTAATCCCCCTGCCACAGCAGGATCACCCAGACCCAGTGGCACAGGAACACAGCCAGGCGGGGCTGGAACGTCTGCAGAGAAGGAGACTCCACAACCCCCCTGGGCAGCCTGGTCCAGTGCTCCGGGACCCTCCCTGGGAAGAGGTTCCTGCTGAGATTGAGATGGAACCTCCTCTGTTCCAGCTGGCACCCAGTGCCCCTTGTCCTGTCACCAGATGCCCTTGAGCAGAGCCTGGCTCCATCCTCCTGACACCCACCCCTCACCTATTTAGAGACAGGAATGAGGTCCCCCCTCAGCCTCCTCTTCTCCAAGCTCAAGAGACCCAGCTCCCTCAGCCTTTCCTCATCAAGGAGCTTCATCACAGAGTCCCTACTCCCAGGCTACTTTGCTGAGGGTCCAGTCCCACCAGTACAGAAAGAATACAGACCAACCTCCCTCTACCTCAGCTACGTCTGCTCTGATTACATCCTACAGAAATGAAGCCACACGAGACCAACTCCCCCTGGACACCCCTCCTCTAGCTCAGACACCAGAGGTGTTTTGTAGGACCTTTGAGGCAGGGAAGGAGCTACAGGGAGATGGTGAAGTCCAGTGTCCAAGCACAGCTGAACCCTCGTACCCAGTGATGCTGAGCAGCTTGGGCAGCAGCTAAGAGTGAGAGTCAGGGGCTTCAGCTGTCCTCAAGTCCTTAAATCCTCAACCAGCTAAAGTTCCTAGAATATAAAAGAGACACTGAAACACAGTTAGAGCTGGAGAACTTGAGGCAAGAGAGTTAGAGCTCCTGTTATTGAGCTGCAGGAAAGGCTGTCATTGAGCCCACGAGGGAAAAGACAAAGGGGAATAATAACCTCCAGTGATTTCTTACAATCACCGCGTCCTCAGCGCCTTCCAGAGGGCACAGCCGAGGAGGTTATCAAAGTCATTATCTGAAGAGACACAGGAACGAGCAATAGTCCGGGCACAACCGCTCCCTGTAATTATCCCGAAGCATTTCCTGGAAGAGCCATCACGCTCATCGCAGCATCTGCCTGTTTCCCCCGTGTAACCACAGCAACACTGCTGCTCCGACCGGCAGAGAACAGAAGGGAGTGGGGAAAGCATCAGGGAGTGGAAACTGCAGGTGAATTCTTGCAGGAGATGAGGTGCCCTCGCTGCCTTGGGTTAGAGTGAGCAAGAAAAGTTCTCAGAGCAACTGATTATCAAAAAGGGGATGGTTTTGGAATTTAAAAGGCACCTGTGACCTCTGTTTGAGCCACCAGCAGATGCTGTGGTCGGCAGAAGGTGGCTAGGGGAAGGATAATGGTGCTACCCTGCTCTTAGTGCCAGCAATGGAGGGATGGGGAGCATCAGGTGCGACCTGGGGGTGCCTCACAATGAGGAGTGCAATTAAGACAGAATGAAGCAAAGGAAGAGGAAAGTCTGGACCAGGGGATCTGTTTCACACAGGACAGGGTGGGTTTGTTGGGGTTTTAGTTAGTTATTTATTGTCCTTTCCTGCTACAGCTCATTTTAGGGGGAAAATGAGACTGTGGTTCCTGCCATTCACTTCCTCCTGTTGCTGCTTGAATCACAGAATCGTTAGAGATCGGAAGGGACCTCAAAAGATCATCCAGTCCAATCCCCCTGCCACAGCAGCATCACCCAGACCAAGTCACAGGAACACAGCCAGGCGGGGCTGGAACGTCTGCAGAGAAGGAGACTCCACAACCCCCCTGGGCAGCCCCTTCCAGTGCTCCGGGACCCTCCCTGGGAAGAAGGTCCTGCTGAGATTGAGAGGGAACCTCCTCTGTTCCAGCTGGCACCCAGTGCCCCTTGTCCTATCCCCAGAAGACCTTGAGAAGAGCCTGGCTCCATCCTCCTGTCACCCACCCCTCACAGATTTAGAGACAGGAATGAGGTCCCCCCTCAGCCTCCTCTTCTCCCAGCTCCAGAGCCCCAGCTCCCTCAGCCTTTCCTCATCAGGGAGTTGCTCTACGCTGGACACCCTCCAGCAGCTCTGTGTCCTTCTGGAACTGAGGGTCCCAGCACTGGACACAGCACTCCAGATGCAGTCTCACCAGTGCAGAGTAGAGGGGGAGAAGAACCTCCTTCAACCTGCTAACCACCCCCCTTCTTATCCCCCCAGGATGCTGTTGGCTCTCTTGGCCACAAGGGGGCAGCAGCAAAAGGTATTCCCCCCAAATCCCTATGGAATGCGCTGAATTCCCACAGGGAAAGCAGGCAGAGGAGGAAGCTCCTCGTGGAAAAAGAGGTTGGGGAAGGGATGGCAGCTTTACTAGCTCTAGAGGAGGGCTTTTTGTCCCTCTGTAACAAAATCAGGTTCAACACTGATTCTTTTCATTCTACCTGGAAGCTCTTAGCCTTTGCAAATCCATCAGCCTGGAATCCACCTTCAGGGATTCAACTCGAATCTAAGGCAGTGCCTAAACCAGCTGGAAAGTCTGCACGGACCTTGGCCTGGTGTTTGCTCAGCCTTCTCACCTGGATAAGCAGCTCTATTCTCCCTGGTATTATCCTTGTCCTGTGTCACCCCACCCTCCCAGCTACAGCACAAATCAGTGCCCCAGGTCAGGGTGTCAGCAAAGGAATTAAAAACCCCTTCACACAAGAAATTCAACCCAAAATTTAACTTGATATCAAATTTAAAAGTAAAAATCAAAGATTTAAAATAAAATGGCATTACAATGCAAAAAATTCCTTCAAAAATGCAAAAAATGCCTCCAAAAATGCAAAAAATGCCTCCAAAAATGCAAAAAATGCCTTCAAAAATGCAAAAAATGCCTTCAAAAATGCAAAAAATGCCTTCAAAAATGCAAAAAATGCCTTCAAAAATGCAAAAAAAGCCTTCAAAAATGCAAAAAATGCCTTCAAAAATGCAAAAAATGCCTCCAAAAATGCAAAATTAAAATCCCGTTATGAAAGGGGAAAAAAATGAGGGGAAAAATTCACCCTACCACTTGTTTTTGACCCTCATTGCCCTGCATTTTGGAACCAACACAAACCATCATGTAAAGAAGAAGCCACACAGTGCTCCCTCATCACACCCCTCCTCGATGCCCCTGTATAAACCAGGTGGACGCAGCGAGTGCCGACAGAGAGCGGCAAGAAGCCCTTCGCACCTTTCTTTGCGGCTGGATAACTCAAACACCTTCAAAAGCTGCAAAAATAAGAAGGGACCCGATGCTTGAAGACTAATTGACCCAATAATCAAAGGCTGTCTCTAATTCCTGGACGGGGAGGTCAATTACTGAACTAAATGTGACAGCAGACAGATGGTAACGGTGTGCAATTACCGTTTAAAGACTCGGTAATTATGGCAAGGATTAGTCTATATTTTCAACTGCAGCAAAATCCATCAATTTTTAGTAGTTATTATCTTACTTATAAGGAGAAAAGGGATTCGACTACCTCTCGTCAAAGTGACGGGCAGCTGGAAACACAATGGGTTGATAATAGGTTGAGAAAAGCCAGTTGGGTTTCAAGTTTCCTTTCCTGAACTGGAAACTCAGACTGAAGAAGGGAGACAATGTTCAGCAAGGAGAGGTGGAGATAAATTTAAACTCAGGAATTAGAGGAGGGAGGGAAGGGCAACGTGACGAGGTTTGCTAGAATTAGTCAAAATAGAGGGGGTTTGCTCAAACTTTCAGGTTTGAAGGGTGAAGTTGGCTACAGAATCACAGTCTCCACATTTAAAAGACTTCTCTTCTTCTTCCA
>VZRI01001585.1:164910-198355 GCA_013397515.1 Upupa epops
TGCTCTACTTCCTTCATCATCTTTGTTGCTCTATACAACAGGGTTGGGGAGATACTGGGATGAGGGCTGGACTTGGTGATGCTGGAGGTCCTTTCCAGCCATGGTGATTCTGATTTCATTCTCTCAGCAGGAACAGAGTTATCCCAAACTAAAGGATAAGAAGAATGATTATTACTGGTTTCTAGGTGCCTGGTTATTTATACAATCACTCATATTCTGGTGATTTGTAATGCAGTGGAGTAGAACTTCAACCTGCTAATCTATTCCACCACATAGAGCCGGATCAGATCCACTCAGCTCCCTTCATGCCTGTGACATTGAGCTTTTGCCTTCCATTTCATGGCCAAGTGTGTTTTAATATTGGATAATGTTAGTTTTGCAGGGTATTTCACGTGCCACTTAGCTTCAAGCTCCGTGTGCTTGGGAGGTTAGGACTTGTTAAGCGACACAGAGAGGATAAAGCACCTTATAGATGCTCCCATTATGTAGGGTGATAGTCTGATCCGGGAGATGATCACACCAATGAAATAAATGAGGCAGTTAGGGTGCAGATCAGGGTGTCTGCGGTTCAGGTTCATCCCTGCTTTGCTGTAGATCATATTGACATGGTTGGTTGTCCTTGGTGGTGGAAGCAAAGGGCAGTTCAACCTTGGTGCAGGGTGCCACGGTATCAGGACACTGAGGTGGTGGAGCAGGGCCAGACAAGGGCAAGGAGGCTGGGGAGAGTCTGGCAAACAGGCCCTGTAGGGAGCAGCTGAGGGAACTGGGGTTGTTTAGTCTAGAGAAGAGGAGGCTGAGAGGAGACCTTAGTGCTCTCTACAGCTCCCTCAAAGGAGGTTGTAGTGAGGCTGCTGCTGGTCTCTTCTCCCAAATTCCTAATACTAGGATGAGGGGAAATGGCCTCAAGCTGCATCAGGGGAGGGTTAGATTGGATCTTAGGAAGAAGTTCTGAGAGAGTGGTTGGGCATGGGAAGAAGCTGCCCAGGGAGGTGGTGGAGTCACTGTCCCTGGAGGGGTTTAACAGGAGAGTAGCTAGAGCAATTGAGGCCATGGTTCAGGGCTTGGGGAGATGTAGGGCTGGACTTGGTGACCCTGGAGGTCCTTTCCAGCCATGAGGATTCTATGATTCTAAAAAAACCCCAAACTGCAGATGACACAAGAGATTCCCAAGCCAAGAAATACCAGGAGTTAAAAGCAACAACCCAAACCAACACCCCAAACGGATGACAACGAAGGCGTTTGAAGAGTACATCAAGTCAAACTTTTATTAGCAAAGTTGTATTCCATGTCAGATGAAAATATCCTTTGAAACCATACGTGCACGTGGGCATGGTACAAACAGCAACTACAGCACAACACGGCTCTCTACCCTCGAGTAAATGCACACAGAACACTGAAGCCCGAAAAGTAACGTCGGAACGGTGACACCACATTTGCTTCGGTCTTGTCTCAGGAAATGACAGAGTATTTTGTTTTGTTAATGACAATCATCATCATCATCATCAAAAATAAAGCAGACTGTATGCTTTGGCTCAACCTCTCCCTCCACCACTGGCTCCTGCCTGAAAACAGAGCAAATCAGTGCAGATCACTCGAGACTCTCACGTGAAGGATTCGGAGCTGCAATGTAAACACGGACTGGTGCTCCAACACGGTTTATAGAGCTTAATTTGAGATACGAAACATCAGCAGGGATGCAGCTGAGGGCTTGGTCTATTGCCAGGCAAAGGAAAGTCTTCATTTCTTTGCCATGAAGAATTTCCTTCGCTCCTCACACGGTCGTTAGAGGTGAAACGAGCTAGATTTACCACTCACCTGAGAAACAGTGACTACAGAGCAAATCACAGAGAGCTTTCCTTTCAGAATTGGATGAAGATCAGTGAACGCCTCTCTCATTTATCAAATCAGATAACTGGTAAACTGGGGCAACTGGTAAACCCCCTTGGTATCTATTGAGAGATGGTGCTAGAGGTTGTTTTCATCCCCAGAACAATATTGGCGTGAAAACCTCTATCCAAACCTCTCGTGCATCGGACTGGACCCGTTCAGGGCATGGAGGGAGTAACCAGGAAAAACCCTACTAATTTAAAATCTGTGTAATAAGAACACAACAGAGCAAACAGCACAACTCATTAACTGAGATGTTCATTAGAACCATTCAAGAACTGAGTGAAGGTTTTACAGGTTCTACAGGTACACACATGTGTTTTTAGGACCTGTCGAAAGGCACTTCAGATTTTGATCCTAATTCTGCTCTTCCTAAAGATCCAGCCTCAAAAGGGTTCCCACACCCAGTCCTCTCCTTGATTCTTACAGAGTCAAGTGCAACAGAGAATTCATTGAGACTGGGTGCCCCAGTTTGCCAGAGAATCAAGCTGGGGCCAACCCTACAGGGTCTTGATCGAGCAATAACATTTGATTGATTGATTCATTTTAAATACGAGTTTAGGTCTGAGATCACAATCCACAGCAAAGCTGCTCTGTGAATGCACAGGGCTCGCAGGGCCAGGACCCAACACACACAGTAGCCAGGAAATAAGAAGAATATTAACCAGTCAGCTGGTTTTATGGGGTTCATCTCAGGCAGAGTCAAACCTGAGCAACGTTTTGAGAACCATCCATTGCTCTTATAGCAGAGGGAGCCCTTAAATCTCTGAGCCAGGATTCCTGGGGTCAGGGAAATGCTTCCTCCTTGCTGGATGCAATGGTATCTAGGGTTGAACTAAGACATCAAATCTCAAAGCAGCATCTCCCCTCTCACACATGAACCATGGATTAGTGCAACCTCCACAGATTTCCAGTAGCTAATTTTGGGGGTACCTCTGTGGCCACAGTTCCTCTCACCTGGAACAGACTGCCCCAGCCACCCCTCAAAAAAAAAATGACCAAAAACTGCCCAGGAAAATCTAGCTTTGAAATCTAAATCTCTTCTGAAAGTAGATATTTAAATCAATATGAGTGTCTTGCACTTCTCAGGGTAAACTGCCTGAGGGGTATCTTACAACAGAAAAATAACCCCAGTGGGGAGTTAAGAGAAGGACAGAAACGACTGGGATAGGGGAAAATCTCAGGTGAGTGAGCTCCCCCAGGGATTTGAACCATTTGTTTAGTACTTGCAGGGAGCATCCCTCAAAACTCAGCGCGCGCCGGGCAAATTCCATCGCACGCCGCCGCGTCACCGCACGATTCCTTTGGCCCCGAGGCGTCGCGAAACACCACCATTAAGATTTAAGGCTCTGAATTAAAATTTTAATAGAAAAAGAGGTCGTACCAGCACAGATGAGCAGCACATCACAGGGATGTCATAAACATCTCCGAGCAGCAACAGAGCAAGCGATAGCACGGGGGATTTATATTCATTATTCCATAATTTGATGCTCGCTAATGTGATTTGAAAGTTGTGGCTGTTTAACAGAGAAATGTGCTGGGACAAGGAGTCTGGCTGATCTGCTGCCACCCAAAGTACAAGAAAACGGATGACTGGGACCTCAGATGGATCAACATCCAGCCCTTGCCCTGGTTACAGACCCTCACAGCTAGGAGAGTGCTGCTCCAGCCCTTGGCATGGGGATTGGGTGGGGTAGGGGGTGGTTAGAGAGGCTTTGGGGGAATCCACCCCGATTTTATCCTTTCATTTGATTCCTGCTTCAAAAATGTTCTTTCATTTTATTCCCGCTGCTAATTCCTGAAGGGAATCCATGAACATCTGTGCCAAACTTGCAACCAAGGTTGCTGCAAGCCTCACCAGCTCGTAGCCTTTATCTGCTTGAGACTGCAGCAAATGTCAGCACATAAAGATCCTGAGGGAAAACTTCTCTGTTGACCAGTTGCCAATTTTCACCTTTTCCCTTCTATTTTGCAATGAGGGCTTTTATTTCCAAAATAAAACTGGCTGTGGACTCGTTCAGGATCGAGTGGAATAATAAAAGGTGAACGACTCGGGTCGCTGACAGGGAGTGGGATGAGGCAGATTTCCACTCATCCTCATACTTAAACACACGATTCACTGCGGGGTTAGGACTGGCTGGCTGGGGGTTGCTCTTCCCAGCTAGAGGCTGTATGAAAGGGCCTTAACATGATAATAATAACTAAAACAGAAGAGATAGGCAGAAGCATCCAGCACCAAAGGCCACTTAGTGCTTTCAGAGATCAATGTGCTGGGGAGGTGCCCACTGTAAGGGGAACTGTGGCCTTTGAGCTGGTTTCTGTGGGCAACTCAGGGGTTGTAATTGTAGCCGTTACTGGAAACTCGTAACCATGAGTGTAATTCTTGCTTCCTCTCTTCCACCGAAGTAATGGAGACCATGAGGGAGCCATTGAGGCTGTTTCCCTAATGGCCATCACGATGCAGAATGGCTTTCAGGATCTTATCCTCCTACTTCAAACAATCTAACTGAAGTGACGGTCACTCGAAGCGCAAGAAGAAACCGAGCTGATCCTCTACTCAAACAAAGGTATTCAACAATGAAATTCAACAATTTAATCCAGAAAGAAATTCAGGAGCTTCCCATAGGAAAAGACCAAACGGATATGCTGTGCAGCCCCGCTGAGTTAGCGGTGGGGAGGGCAAAGCAGATTGAAACCAGCATCCAGTAAACAAAATACCCAAGAAACGAGCCCGTAGCGTTCTCTCTCTTCCCTTTGACTTGTGTTTCGCTTAACAGTGAATGATTGCAAAAGAAAATGATCTCTCGAACATCAGGTAGGTCTAGTTTAGGGGATTTCTATGGCAGGCATACACACACAACTCCTTCGGAACAAACCTAGTTTTGCAGGTCCAAACTCACGTGGAGAAGCAATTCTATTCATCCCTACACAGCTATACAGACTCATGCGAGCGCCGTGTCTCGTTTGGGAACGCGACGCGGCTGAGTTTTGACTTGGAGTCAATATTGATATCGTATGTACAACGTCTCCGTGAAATGGATGCGAGCGCACAAATATACAGATAGGACAACAAGCATCTGGCGTAGAAACGCGGCTTCATTAAAAAACACTTCCTAATGAAGGCGGATGGGAACCCTGTTTTTCCTTGCCGCAGGAAAGCGACTGCAGCGTTTGAACGGTATTTAAGGAAATAGTGCCAGCTGCTGGACAGAAGATCCAGCCACAAGGACAGAGCTTTGTCATTTAAGAGCCATTTATTTTTTAGAGAATATCGGAGTGGAGGGGTTGGAAAGGGATGGTTTTCTTTAGGAATGACATAAAAAGGTAAAATATAGAGAATATATTTCTCTAGTATTTTAAATTAAGGTTTTTCTCAGTAGTGTTGTGTCACTTTGGGCTTGTTTTTTCACTCTTTCATGGTGCGTTATCGCCGAGGCCCTGGCCCGTAGAACAATACATTATTAGGATATAGTGATTCCAATGATATAATAATGTATTATCCTTATGTGTACTGTATACAGGGAGGGGATCAGACGTGTAAATACCTGTTCAAAGTGACAACAGCCATACAGGAAAAGAGAATTCCATACAGAGAAACATATCCCAAACGTCACAGACAGA
Source organism: Upupa epops (assembly GCA_013397515.1). NCBI lineage: Eukaryota > Metazoa > Chordata > Aves > Bucerotiformes > Upupidae > Upupa > Upupa epops. Next base: position 170,419 of record VZRI01001585.1, read on the forward strand.
CGGAGAAGCAATCAAGGATACGGATGCAACACCGAGTAAGACATTTCGTATTGTAAAGGAATTATTTGCTTGGCTTTTAATTAGAAGAAAAGCACCTAGAAATTAGGATGGAAAATTCATCTTATAGTGGCAGTGACTTGTTTTGAGATTACCTGGATGTCAGGTTCCTGACTGGCTCAATTGGCAACCCGCTTCCAATCGCCTGTGGTAACCGTGGGGTACTAATCAAGATAAATATCACAATTAAACACCAATCATTCCTGATGATGTTTTAGGCGTGGAGAGGAAAAGTTGCCGTAGAACTCCCAGTGCTTTCCACTGATCCTTTTTCCTTAGATCCAGAATAAGCTCCAATAAATGAACCATCTTCATTGAACATCCCATGCTCCCCTTCTCCATAATCTACCAGACTATCAGCACTTCCAGTGGCTTTAATGTCCCCGTTAATTGACTGGAGGCTGCCTTTCAGCGGCTTTTCATCGCTGTCACTACAAAACAAAGAGATGCCTTTCCAAAAATCTAGCTTTTAACTGCGAGCATGGAGACTGCTCTGGTACAGAGAACAAAAACAGCGGGAGGGAATAGCGAGTGAAACATCTCTGGAAGGGTAGAGAATGATCTGACCCTGTGAGTCCTGCCTGGGCTGGTGCATCCCAACTGGTTCACACCAACCTCTTCCCCCCCACACACCCACACTCCCCCACCCCCAGGCAGGATTTGGGGATTATTCCAGCAATGGAATCGGTTGAAAAGGCCAACATAATTGAAAACTATGTGTGTTCTGGGGTTTTTCCTTTGGGAAGGATGGATAGAGAGAGAGAAGGGGAAAGAAAAGGAAATGCTGGGAAGGATTGGAGGGATCTGTTCCAGTGATCAGCGCTGATGTCAAATCTTGGGCTTCCTAAAGAAGGAGCCATTGCCACTGCTGATATTCAGGGCCTATTTATTCCATTTTTCCTTTTGAGGGGGTGGGCAAACTGATGTTGAATAGAGGGATGAGGGAGGTTGTCTCTCACCACATTGTGAGCATCTGTTTGAGTAACACAGGGGGATTTACCCCCCTGTTTTTCATTTGTTCTGCTGTTATCTTACTGTAACGGACAGAGTTCATTCCTCCTCACGGCACTGCAGAAGAGGAATCAAAGCAGCCTGACGTCTCCTGGCTGGACATGATAGTTTGGATGGGAGGATTTGGAATATTAATGAAAAGTTTACCAAAACCATTTAATATTAAATGAGGTCTCTGAAGTCAGTAGCCAATTACTCAACTGTGACCTCTGTTGCTGCCAACTGGACGTCAACCCTTTGGAAAAGTTATCCAGGGAAGGATACAGAGACGCACTAGATCTTCACCTCTTCAGCAAATAATCAATAGAATGTATAATAAAAGCAGCAAAAATTGTCACTGCTGTTCTGCACGTGGTGTTTCTATCCTTAAGAAAGTCAAGTGTGGAGTTGGGAGGTGGAAGGAGGGGTGGGGAAAGGAGGGGGTCAAAGTTATTAACCTCAGGGCTTTCTTACCTTTCTAAATATTTGTTCCATTAGAAAGCATTAAAAATTATAAATAAAGATGAAATTATGCAAGAAAGAAAAAAAAAGGGATCGATTGCAGTACAAATAATGTAGTATATATCCGTGGGATTTCAACACGGCCCTTAAAGGCCAGTGACAGCACTTCTTCCATCACCGATCTTACGATGACGCCTTTTTCTTCACGAGTTTAGGTCACATCGCAAGTTATTTTAAAGCAGCCAAAGAGATCGTTTAGGTTCTCCTACAGAAACTTCTGTAGCGAGGTTCGTTTGGGGTTTTGCCAGCTCTCAGTCCGTTTCGAACGGTTCTTTGTTTGCTTCTACAAAACTTTCCCCCGTTTTAAGCGATTTGGGACAAACTGGGCTTCAGAAACCCAACGAAGACGTCAAAAGTCTTCCTGTTGCCCTCAACGAGCCCCCAGATTCATATATATTTACATTATTCATACAGTGCTCATTAACCAAAAATAAAAAGCAAGTGGAAAACAGCCACTGATACACCGACAATCTCTTGTAGCTCAACTGGGATGGATTTCCGTACGCGGGAAATACCTGTCTATTCCCATCCTCATCCATTCCTATGAGGTTTGCTTTGAAATGAGAAATAGCATTAATCGCATGCTAGAAAAATGGCCTAAAAGAATGGTGACATCCGGAAACAAAACAAAACCCCAGCCAACACAAACGCTTGTTAAAGCAGGTCCTATTTACCTATATTCCCCAAAGATTTCATCTTTTATTGATTGAGCTTCGGGATCTGGATGCAGATCTTCTTTTTCTTTCACTGTACAAATAAAATAAAGCAGAGATCTGTATGGCGTGTTCTGCCGTGGGCTTTCCTGCTCGTAGGTGTGATGGGGGATCACCTGTCCTCGCCCACAGCCTAACCTGGAGGGCAGCAGCTCATGCCACGTGTCTGGTGCGACCAAACCATGGCTTTGGGGCCAGTCCTTCATATAAGAAGTATAGAATGGGTTGGGTTGGAAGGGACCTGTCCAGGTCATCTAGTCCAGATGGATCCTCTGCAGTGAGCAGGGATATCTGCAACTACAGCAGGTTCCTCACAGCCCCATAGTCTAACATGACCCACAGCGCTGAGAGGAGACCCTTGTGTTCTACAACGCCCTGAAGTTCAAGTGAGGTGGAGATTGATCTCTTCTCCCAGGGAACAAGTGACAGGACAAGGGGAAATGGCCTCAGTTTGTGCCAGGGGAAGTTTATGTTGGGCATTAGAAAAAACATTCTTCACAGAAAGGATGATGAAGCATCGGAAAAGGCTGCCCAGGGCAGTCACCATCCCTGGAGGGATGTAAAAGCCATGCAGATGTGGTGCTGAGAGACACGGGCGAGCAGTGACCTGGCAGTGCTGCGATAACAGTTGCACTTGATGCTCTTAAAGGTCTCTTCCAACCCAACTGATTCTTTTTCCCAGGATGGATCCATCTAGCACCGATCTGGGCAACCTGACTTACACTTTAAATATTGATCCTTCAATCCGTATGGCGTTGAGAATTACAGAGTTATTTCTAGCAAAATATTCTGTTGTTAATAAATTCAGCTGCCCATGGAAAGTCTGGCAGTTCACAGGTCAAGCAGCTGTTATCTGGTGGGAAGTGAGCAGGTAACTCTACCAACAGGGGCTCAAAGATGCAGCTGGTGAAGGACCTTGACTCTACGGCTGCATTAAATGCTAGAAGATTCTACAAACAGTATCAAAAGCCCCAGCAAGATCTCTGACCAGCACACAGCACTATCTCACCCAGAGAGCACAGTTTCACTTGTATTCATTAGACTCCATTCTGCAGATATTTATCAAAAGCTACAACCCTAATTGGATGTTCCTGCTCGCGGCTCTGCAGCCTCCAGAGATAAAAGTCTGAAGGATGCTTGTTATTAACATGTGAACACAGCCATAGGACAATAAATCCATTTACCTGAATATTTTCCTCCTTTATTTCTTCTGACAAAGCAAATAGTTAGCAGCAGTAGGGTGAGCAAAGCGATGGCACACATCAGTCCAATAAACCACCCCTGGGTGGAAATTCCATCGTAAATGCCAGCGTAGGCTTCGTGAAACAGAAGAGGAGGCAAAAAGAAGAGAATTAATCAGAGGCAAAAAGGGCATCACCCTCCTACAACACAAACACACACCGTGTTCCTCACCGGATCCGAATGGAATCGGTCTGTCGCTACAGGTTGTGTTCAACTTACAGAAACACAAGAGAGCAACGCGTCGAGAAGGTGATATTTTTAGATGGGAGGGGAACACACAGTCCACAAGGCACAGTACAGACACTTGGGAAAGGCAATTCCGAGAGAGCAGTTCACTCAAGGGATTAATGCCAGACAGGGAAGCCAAGTGGCCACTTGTTAAGCCTCTCATGCAAAAGCAGTTTGGCGCAAGAAATAGAGTTATCCCTGCAGCTGGTACATGCAAACTCCCCCCGGAGTGGCAATGCTTAGGAGGGATCACATCACAGCACTACCCACAGGAGGGAGAACTGTCGGGTAAAGGTTCGTAATCGGCCCAGGGTATTGTGCATCAAGTGGAGCACAGGACTCGGCCGAGAACCGCGAGGGTCGGCCTCAAAATCACAGAACAGGATGCTTGATGCTGGAACACGTCCACTGCACGACATCAAGATGCAACCTCGACACGTATTTACATTCAAAACACATCTTTTACCACCTTTGAAGGGCTTCATGTCTCACCTCTCCCCCTCGTCTCAATTACATCTTCAAAAATGCTATTGTTATCAACCCAATTCTTAGTCACTAGACGAACTGTATAGTCAGTTCCGGGCTCAATGGGGTGAAACTTTTGGGTGGGTTTTACTGCTTCTGAATTCCTGCCGATCCCTTTACCTATGGAACGTACACAGTCAAGTCAGAGCGATTAATGGGGTTCATGCAACGACAGCCCTGTGAAATGCATACATAAGGAAAACAACACACAAAACCATCGCGTGAGGAGCTGCAGCATCAGATGCTCTGATTTCTTTCGCTAAGAGGTGGTGAAGTTAAAAAAAACAACCCCAAACCCCATTTCCCTCCCCCATCTGATTTATTATTATTTTTTTTAATATCCCATCAGATGAAATCAGCAGCAGCCTGAAGTAATCCTGATGTTTCTGAAGGCGGTTGCACATTTCCCAGGATGAAAGTTACTACTGTTGGGGGGGATTAGGGATCTGCTTGAACTAATGCGAGCTTAACAAAATTACTGCTTGAACCCGGATTTGCTTTGTGTAGATAATATGGGGGTTGATGCTTCTCCCATTGAACCCAACTCAGCGGGGGAGAGCAGGTAGCTTGTTATCTGGAAACGGATTCTTCCTCATCTGGTGGAAAAGAAATGAACCCTGGGATTTGTACTCATCTCTCTCCCGACAGTGATTTCCGTGTCCTTTCACAATGCCTGCATAAAGCACTGGCTTAGCTGAGGGCTGCTTTAAAATTCAGCTTCAGGTGGTTCAATGGTCCTGATAAGTTTCAGGTTAGAATCATTAGGGGTGGAAAGGGACCTCAAAAGATCATCCAGTCCAATCCCCCTGCCACAGCAGGATCACCCAGACCAAGTCACACAGGAACACAGCCAGGAGGGTCTGGAACATCTCCAGAGAAGGAGACTCCACAACCCTCCAGGGCAGCCTGTTCCAGTGCTCTGTCACCCTCACTGTGTTGGATGAAGAGATTAACAGGGAAAGTCCAGGGTTGTTTTTATTTGCTGACTGTGATTTCTGTCTGCACTGCGTTAAGATGGTGGGACATTAAACAAGGTCTGTTAAACACAGCATCTGTGGATCACAGCAGAAAGGACACCCACAGAAGTCTGCAGCCTCTCCTGGACCACTTTCACACAAGCAAATTCCACCCTGTGGGATGACATAGGGCATCTCTTCAGTCAACCAAGGGGCATGATATGGGACGGGAGGATTGAGGGGGCTGCCCTGAATAAATAAAACCCTTGAATTGTGCTCAGTTGCCTCATTTATCCCAACTAAGGGCTGAGCACACAGTCGAATTTGGAATCTCCTTGTCCAATTGGCAGTGACAGTAAAACGATGCTCGTTAATGCTTGAACTAGGAAACAAGCAAAGCAAGAAGCTTTCAGAGATGAAGGCTTAGTTGACAGCTGAAGGGAAAAAAAAAAACAAAGAAAAAGATTAAGATGAATCCAAGCACAACCAGAGCAGCAGTTCACGATAAGTTTTCCAAGGCAACGCTACACGTGTGACAACAAGCAGATAAATTAGCAGACCATTGGGACCCAGAGAGAACACATATGGCTGAAATGCTGCCGGTACTACAGCTTATTAGCATAAATTAATCCATCTATCGGTAATTTTTGCTGTGAAACTGAGCTGGAATCTTTAATCAAATAGAAAATTAAGCAGTGGGATACAGCAGGTATGTTTTAACGACGTGCTCTCAAATCCAGACATCCAAAACACCTCGTTGAATAGAAACACTGTTCATCAAGGAACCAGAATGAACATGAAACCCCAAGCAGTTGCGTATAAAATCCCGTGTAACACTTATCCACGAGCTGAGAACCACGTGGTCCTGTCTGTACACAGCACAAGTCTCCTTACGAAGCCTTTCTCTTCCTTTCCTGATCAAAACAACCCTAAGCTCGGTGGTAGCCCACAGCAGTAGTGAGTTGTGCATGCTCTTAAACCAACTTTACCTGTCCAAATCTATCATCTATTTATTCCCAGCTTGTGCCAGCCTCTTGTTTTCAGGGGAACTGATATGACTGAGAAACAACCCCTTTGTGCCAGGTTACTGCTCCGCTCTATCGACCCCTCCAGCTGCTCTGCAATGAGGGTTTGAGCCCAACCTGCCCTGGGATTGGGGATTTCCCAGTGGCTCCCCAAGCTGTTTACTACCTCCTATCCCAAAATGTTTCCCAGTTCAGGTGTCCAGTGAGGGGTGATTATAGGGATTCTTTCCATGCGATTTCTGGACCAAACAGAGCAGGTAGGGAGGAGAAAGCATTGCTAAACTGGGGCAAGCTGGGTAGCTGGAATGGGAAAAAAGCAGTGCAGCATCCTGAAAAATAAAAACAAAGATAATATACGGATAAGGAGAGCTAAAAAAAAGAGAGCTCAACATACTGAAAGGTCAGTGAGCTGAAGAAATTAGCTGCAGAAAATGGAAAGCAGCGAGGTTAGGATTTTAATCTACAATAAGGGAGAAGTATTAGTAATAAAGGCACTTCTCATCTTCCCCTACTATTTATCAGCCAATACCCTGGGACTCCCATGAACATTAAACACTGAACTGCAATTTTACAATATTCCTACTGGGCTCCAAGATTTATGAGAACAACAGAACACACATTTTTTTTTAATAGAAGCTGAGGGTATAAAGGGAAAAACAATCTAAACTGCCCCCAAAGACTTACAGGAGCGCTAGCTCTCCAAAAGTTTGCACATCTGTTATAAAACACAGTTGTATTAACAAAAAATGAGCTGGCAGTCTAATAGCAAAAGACTAATTGGAGGCAACGTCTTAATTACTAAGCATTCCTGTCTAAACACATCTGCTGCAGTACATGGGATGTTGAACTTTCACAGAATGAATGAGGTTGGCAAAGCCCTCTGAGCTCAGCCAGCCCAGCCCAGCACCTGACATCACCCCATCAGCCAGACCAGGGCACTCAGGGCCACAGCCAGGCTGTCCTTCAACACCTCCAGACACGGGGACTCCACCACTCAGAGCTCAGAGGGCTTTTCCAGCCTCAATCATTCTGATTCATCCTATGGAGTGTCACGAGGGTTATTCCCCTCTGGCTGAGGTTTCCTACAAGCCCATGGGAATTGCGTGCTGATTGTCATTGAAACAGATGAAACAGGCCAAGTCCTCTTCTCTTTTTGCTTCTCTGCAAAAATAAAGCTCCAGTTGTACAGCCTCCTCGGGATGAATTTTTCATTAGGGCTCGAATTTCTGGACACACAGTAATCATTGCCAACATGCAATATGTGATTAGTAATCCTCCCGAAACACGGGGAGCTCCGGATGAAAAGCAGCTTTGTGTGAAAGCAGGGCTGCTCTATGAAATGAAATGTTTCTCACTTATGTGAGGCCATCGTTTCGTGTGCTGCTCCCCAAGGCTAACGATCGCTTGGAAATCGGCATTTCCACGGGGAAAGTTAATTAGTTGGAAGGTCGTTTGAGGAACACTGCCTGAAAATGGGAAGTTAGAGACAAACCTCATTTTTCTAAAGGCAGCCAACCTCCTTCTGGGGAATGGAACTGAGATGAAGCCAAGCAAATGAAACTCTTCTTTATCTTGCAGCACAGTGCTAAACATCCTTCAGTCTGGATTCTTCTTCACAGGTCACTGAATCATCCAGGTTGGAAAAGACCCTCTGGATCATCAAGTCCAAACATTACCCCTACTCTACAAGTTCATCCTTAAACTCTATCCCCTAACACCACAGCTCAGTGACTCTTGAACACAGCCAGGGATGGGGATTTAACCACCTCCCAGGGCAGCCTATTCCAGTGTTTGACCACTCTTTCTATGATATCCAGTCTAACCCTTCCCTGTTGCAGCTTGAAGCCCTCTCCTCTGGTTCTGTCTTCTGTGAGAAGAGACCAGCACCAACCTTTTTACAATGTCCTTTCAGGTAGTTGTAGAGGGTGATGAGGTCTCCCTATATCCTCCTCTTCCTCAGTCCCAGCTCCTTCAGTCACTCCTCTGGTTTTCTATCGGTGTTCCCAGTTACTTCAGCTACATTTCAGATCTTGCCCAGGAAAGAGCCTCTTTATTTCACTCATTGTGTGGGAGCTGCCCACGCCAGCAGTGTTGGGTCACACAACAAAGGTGCTATACATGATGCTATAAACTTCTACATCGTTTGCTTCTACCTCTCACTAACTCCAGTGGGCTTGTGTTTAATCTTAAGGACAAACATCTACCCAGGGACTTAGGTGAGAAGAACTACTGAAGTAAGTTTTACTACATTTAGTAGTGTAGTAAAGTGACTAACACAGAGTTAGGAAATGGGTTGCCCAGGAAATTAGTGATAGCACTAGAGGGCACCTTTTCCCTCTCTACTACTTGAAAGGAGGTTGTATCAGGCGGGGGTCAGGCTCTTCTCCCAGGCAACCAGAGCCAGGATGCGACAGCAGGGCCTGAGCTGCCAGGGAAGGGTTAGGTTGGCTGTTAGGAAGCCCTTCCTAACAGAAAGGGTGCTCACAGCCTGGACTGGACTGCCCAGGGCAGTGGGGGAGTCCCTGTATCTGTAGGTGTTGAAAGAAAGACTAGATGTGGCCCTTAGTGCTCTGATCTGGCTGATGGAGTGGTGTCAGGTCCTGGGCCGGGCTGGATGAGCTCAGAGGGCTTTGCCAGCCTCAATCATTCTGTCTTTCTGTGATTCAGTAAATTACAGGCTGGTAAAATCATCACGGTGAGCCCCAATTTTCCTTACCCAGGCTTGTTTTGAGCAGTGATAGAATCATAGAATGGTCTATGTTGGAAGGGACCTCAGGGATTATCCAGTCCCAACGCCCCTGCCATGGGCAGTGACACCTCTCACCAGACCAGGTTGCCCAGAGCCCCATCCAACCTGGCCTTGAGCACTTCCAGGGGTGGAGCAGCCACAGTCTCCCTGGGCAACTGGTCACACAGATAAGAATTAAAAAAGGAGATGGACTTTCTCTTTCCACATCACTGTAGCAGGGATTACTGCAAAAATTGAGTGCAATAGCAGTGATGTGCATCAAGTGTATCAGTGGGAATGAATCCACAGCTTCCACCTCCTGGCAGAACATACTAGGAACTTCTGATAGACCCACAGCTCAGCCTACAAAGGCTCCATCCATTACAGCACTGGAAGCTCTAAAAGGTCTTAAAATGAACAACGAGAGCTTTATGGTTTTATTACTACAACTGGAATGTATTGGCTATAGAGTCACTGAATCAAAACCCAACGAAACCCGGAGCGCTGTATCTCAGAGTTCCATTTCAGAGGGCGCCGTGGTTTCTATCTGTCATTTACGTGGGTCATTTTAAATTATAAGCACTGACTTTTGGAATCAATCTCCTTCTGCAACAAGAGAGATTGTTTTAATTTTGAGCAATCGCTCTGTTTCCCACACCGCAGCTTAAAACCCCAAGAAGGTCACTGGAGAGTGACTTTGAGTTTGCCTTGTATATTTTGCAGCCTAGCACACCCAGTTGAAAAATCTCCTAATAAATTAGTCAGCAAATAATGACAGGGGATTCTAATGGCATCTCAGCAGAGCATTGATATAGGGTGGCTTGAGAATCACAAGGAGCACAGGACTGGGCGGAGAGAAACTTAATGTGGTCCAACAAGGGTCAGGGTAGAGTCAGGCATCTGGGCAAGAACAATCCCAGGGACCAGGAGAGGGGGGGGAAGACCTGGTGGAGAGCAGTGGAGGAGAAAGGGATCTGGGGGTCCTAGTGGCCAGCAGGATGACTGAGCCAGCAGTGTGCTCTGGTGGCCAGGAGGGCCAACAGCATCCTGGGGGGGATCAGGAGGGGGGGTGGCTAGCAGGTGGAGTCTCCTTCTCTGCAGACGTGCCAGACCCACCTGGCTGTGTTCCTGTGCGACTTGGTCTGGGTGATCCTGCTGTGGCAGGGGGATTGGACTGGATGATCTTTCGAGGTCCCTTCTGTTCCCTAAGGATTCTATGATTCTATGACTGGCCCCTTCCACCTTTTATTACTGCTGTTTCTCTACCCTGCAAGTCCTTCACAAGAATCAGTTCTTGTTGCTGCTGAATTAAGACTCGGGAAAGAAGAGAATGAGACTGAAATGAGTGGTAACACTGATTCTTATTGTCCCTTGAAATGTTATCAGGTAAGGATGCAATTCACACAGCCTGATAAGGTTATTCAAAGATGCTACAAAATTCGAGTGGCCACAAGCCATTATTCTGGCTGCCCAATCTGGATCAGAAAAAGGAAATAATGATGTGAAATTGTCTAATTTTAGCTTGAAAAAAGGAGAATCTTTTCCTTCCCTTAATGGAGAATAAATTATAAACCATGATGACTGATTGGTAATTACTAAGTGCCTTCCTGTCTACTACAGTGAGCCTGGAGGCTGCAGTACAGATGGGAAAGAGCTCCACTACTGCAGAAACCAGATCACAGAACCATAGAATTATTATGCCTGGAAAGGATCTCCAGGATCAACAAGTCCAGTCCTCATCCCAACAGCTCCCTAACTCCTAGACCATGGCCTCAGGGGTCACTTCTACTAGTCTTTTAAACAACTCCAGGGATGGGGACTCCACCCTATCCCTTGGCAGCCTGTTCCAGTGCCAAGCTGCTGTGTTAGGAAAGAACTTCTTCCTAAGATCCAATCTAAACCTCTCCTGAGGCAGCTTCAAGCCATTTCCCCTCATATCAGCAGTAATTTGGGAGAGGAGACCTTGCTACAACCTCCTTTCAGGTAGCTGTAGAGAGCACTAAGGTCTCCTCTCAGCCTCCTCTTCTCTAGACTAAACAACCCCAGTTCCCTCAGCTGCTCCTCACAGTTCCTGTCCTCCAGCCCCCTCCCCAGCCTTGTTGCCCATCTCTGGCCCCACTCCAGCCCCTCAATGTCCCTCTGATACTGTGGCACCCAAAACCAGACCCAGGGCTCGAGGTGCAGTCCCATGAGTGCAGAGTGCAGGGGCACAGTCCATGCTTGGATCCTGAACTGGGCTGTGCTGCGTTTGAACAACTTTTCACTTGTTTTATAACTAACTGAAGAGAGCTTGCAACTCAGAAGCGCAGAAGGATGTTGTGCAGCAATGCCCATTTTTCTATCAGCATTGTTCCAGACCTTTATCACTGCTAAAAATGACAAAGCCAGGACTCTCTTTGCTTATCGCATTCTCTTCCTCCTTCCCCATGGTAAGAGCACAGGGATGGTTTCTGATTAAGAAGCAAGGACTGTTGCCTCAGTACTGTAGGCTTTTCAGACTTGCTGAGCACAGTGCATTAGATTTCACTTCAGCTGAGTGAGAAAGATCATCTCGAGCTGTTGCCTTCCCTTTCAATCACTGAGCATCAGTGATTTAGGAGGAGGTGTAAGAGGCACACGAATGCTCCCTTCCAGTCTCTGACAAAGTAATAATAAAATAAAGGATGAAATGCACTGCAGTCAACTCTATCTGAGTTTTCTGTGTCAAATACCTGCCCATGACGATGCTGGAAATCTTCATGCGAAGGCAGAATTTGTTTGGATATCACTGAGAAGAGATTATTTGGATCTTCAGTTTTCTGTTTGTGACTGAGTCTAATTTGTTTGTCCTACTATGGCCTAAAGAGGTGATCGGTGAGAAGAGAGACAACACTGAGCAGCAAAATGAAACACATCTGCTCTGCTTTTCTGAAGAGTCATAGGGTTGGAAGGGACCTCCAAAGGTTGCTTAGTCTGATCACCCTACACCAAGCAGGGCCATCACTCACCAGACCAGGTTGCCCAGAGCCCCCATCCATCCTGACCTTGAATGGCTCCAGGGAAGGGGCCTCCAACACCTCTCTGGGAAGTCTGTTGCAGCATCCCACAACACTCAGAATAAAGACCTTTTCCTAATGTCTAACCTAAGTCTGTCCTGTTCCAGCTTACAACCATGATCCTTCATCATACTATTCCCTGCCCTTGTAATCAGTCTTCCTCAGCCTTCTGCAAGCCCCTTTCAGGGACTGGAAGGTCTCTATAAGGACCTTCTGGAACCTTCTCCTCTTCAAGCTGAACAACCCCACTGTCTCAGCCTGTCTTTGTAAGAGAGGTGCTCTGATCAGTTTCATAGCTGTGAGAAGAGCCACACAGCCACATGAAAACGTTCAGGGATTGCTTGCCTGGAAAGGAAACCAAACTTCTCTAATTCCAAAGGAAGCGTCAAGCCTGGAACATTCTGGAGAGATTTTTCTATTAGTGTTAATGCTTCTCCACACACAAACATATTTTGTCTGTTAACTTACTCCCTTGAGCCATCGTTAGTCCTTCTTCTGTGATCGGCTTCCCGCAGCCTTTGACTGTACAAGCCTTGACGTAGAATTTGTACTTGGTGCTGGAGCTGAGACCCGAGAGCCTCCAGCTGAGTGTGGACTGGTTGGTTACACTGACGTCGCTCATGGGGCCGATTTCATGCGTTTCATTTACTGGAAGGGAAGAGGCAGGTTTGAGTCACATCCAGCAGCTAAAGGCTACGAACATCTTCCTCTGCTCTCAGGAGGAAGGATGAAGCCTGAATAAGCATCTCTCACCTTCCTGCCAAGCACTTAAATGGGATTTATCTCGTCCGTTGTCAATCTCCCAACTGCCTGGTGAGCTATTACTGTTCTTAAAAAGCTCTCTGATTCCAGATATGCACACACTGAGCGGGAGGTAGAAACTACTGTCTCCTGGATCATTAAATATCTATGAATTGCATCTTGCTCTGCTTCCAAACATCTGCAAACTTCTGCTCTGCTGCTATTCGTGGCACAGCTGGCAGCTGAAAGAGGGGGTGCTGCTCCTTCAGTAGATGGATCCACTCCCTGCTCATACTCATGGAGTCATAGAATGGCTTGGGTTGGAAGGGACCTTAAAGATCACCCGGTTCCAACCCCTCTGTGCACACAAGGCTGTTCAAACACCCCATTCTGATGCTCTGGCTGTTGTAGGGATCACAGAAACAGCCTTTGTCATCAGCCTGTGCTTTAAATCATGTTGCACACACCAATCCCTTCCCCCTCCCCTCTGTTTTTTCCTGTCTTTAATAATTCTTAGATTCTAAAATCCAAGTCAACCGAGCACATACTTATCTGATACTGCAAAATGTAGCCAGTAAGGTGGCCGTTTGGTTTCTTGGGAAGTCCCCATGAAAGAGTCACAGAGTCTTTGTCAAAGTTCAGGATTCTTAGAAAACGGGGCTGTTCAGGGACTGGAAGACACAGAGATTAGTTTTACAGAGCGGATTGAACAGGTCTCTCTCTACTCACACTTGTTGAGGATATTAATCTCAACACCTACAGCTCCCCTTTCTAGGGCAGGATTTTATCAAGAGTGGAGATTTTACAGTCGCTTTAAATAAAAAACCAAGTTGCTGTGGTCCAGGGGCAATTTCTATGTCCCTCCACCCCATATTCCCATCTGCTCTTACCTCCTTCCGGGGTCTCAAACGTGATGGGGGAGCTCTCCGGACCATCGCCTTTGGAGTTGTAAGCCAAAACCGTTAGGCGGAATACACTGAAGGGGTCTAGGCCAGGAATCATTCCATAGTTTCTGTCTCCTACAAACGTCAGGAAGTGTTTCTCTGGGTGATGCCTTTTCCCATCCAGCATGCTTTTTATTTTCCACCAGCTGACCTGCATCAAGATTGGCATTTGTATAACACATCACGTCGCACGGGCTGAACAGCAGACTGATTCATCTTCCCAGAAATCACACAATGATTAAGGCTGGAAATCATTCATCATTCACCCCATCAGCCACACCAGGGCACTCAGGGCCACAGCCAGGCTGTCCTGCAACACCTCCAGACACAGAGACTCCAGCACTGCCCTGGGCAGTCCAGTCCAGGCTCTGAGCATCCTTTCTGGGAGGAAGGGCTTCCTGACATCCAACCTAACCCTCCCCTGGCAGCTTCAGGCCCTGCCCTCTCATCCTGGTGCTAGTTTTCTAGGAGAATAGCTCAACCTCCACCTGACTACAACCTCCCTTCAGTGAGGTGGAGAGAGGAAGAAGGACCCCTGAGCCTTCTTATGTCCAGGCTCAACACCCCCAGCTCCCTCAGCCTCTCCTCATCAGACTGTCCTTTCAGTCTCTTCACCAGACACAATCTACCCTCGATCTGGGATTCATCCAGCAGTTTACTCATCTACATACATACACTTCAAGAGAAATTTATAACCTTATAGCCTCTCAGATGTCCGCGGACTCTGTCCCTCGGTATTCCGAACCAGAAGACTTTGACCAGCGTGCTGTTCACAATGTCCACCGACACGCCGGAAGGAGCAGCATCTGGAACTGTAAAACCAGCCTATTAAAGACACTTACAAGAGCTCTTCCACACCGCTCACAGCCACAGGGCTTGGCTTTCCAGCTCAAGCTGTGGCAGTTGATGCAGTCTTACTGCAGGCAAGAAAAAAACCCCTTCATTGCAGCTGCATCCAGTGGGCAAAATGGGCCAATAAACCAACGTTATTCTGCCACATCAGGGCTTTCTGCTGAGGGCTGGAATACAGGTGCACTGGGACGTATGAATTTCTACAGCAGTATTTATGATTTCCTGTTTCAAGCAATGCTTACAGCAGTGAGGAGAATAAAAAAAAGTGATTAACACAGCGCTCAAGAAGGCAATCATAAAGTTGTTTTTATAATCAATTTCGTTTTTACAGCTAAGCTCATTAAACAGTAGGATTTTAATCACTGCACAACACAGAGAGCTATTAGAGTGCCTGGAAATAAAAGCAAAAGGAAGCCTTGATCCACTGACAACTGCATTGCAAGGAAGGGTTTTCCACGGGTGGATATGAAATCAGATCGCTCGCAGACACAACAAGGAGAATAGAGATGCTGCGGGGATGCTTTCTGTCTGTTCTCACTGTTCACCACCTCTTCCCCCTCACGCTCCACAGGGGGGAGAAGATGCACCATCACTACGGATGAAACACCGGGGAGCGCTCGGCAGGCTGCAAACATCAAACTGGTCCGTTCGGGGTTGATGAGGCAGATCCCAGCACGATGCTCAAGGTGTGCTGAGCTCTCCAGAGAGCCCACCTTAGGATCAGCTTCCCAGTAACGTGTTTTTACATCTGTGGTTATCACAGTAGCTTTACTGGCAGTTCTGTATCACCTGCCACCGCTCATGGTACTCTGGAACAGCCAGAGCTTGCTGCAAGTGGAGAGGTGGGAGCAGCAGCTGCTACGCTGGTGTTACTGGGGAGGGGCTGCTCGGGATGGGGTGAGTTAAATCAAGGACATGCTTGTCTTAGTTGGTAAACTCAGCCTGTAGGCCACGGACAAGTCTGTGGACTTCTCAAAGGCAGTTCAAACCGTTCAGTTAGTCCTAAGTAAAGCAACTTAAAGACTTCAGATGCTGCATGAGGTGACAACTGTCTGATTTCAATTCACCAACGGCCCTGCAGATCCGGAACAGGGACTGTTTGTTGCCTCCCACCCCCCTGGCTCCTCTTTGCCATCAGTTGCAGCCCCAATTGCTAAGGGTTTGCAAAGACAACAAGCATTTGTAGTGGGGCTCAGGGAACCTTGGTACCCCGTGTTTGCTGGATACCACGCTGTTCAATCCCTTGCTGACTTAAATCTTGAATCTCTACAAAACTCTTTCCTTTTCCTGGTGCTGTCACTGCCTAACCGGGTTGATTCCTGAAGTGTGGCTGGGCATTTCTTCACTGCAGCTGCATCCATCTGCGGTCCCTCCAATATCTGCCCTAGTCATGCAGTGAGCACCAAAGGAGACAGGCTGCTCCTCAGAGACGTTGGGTGGCTTCAGCAGTGACATTATGCAGTGTCCCACGGGTGTATCGGGGCTGCCGCATCCCACAAGGCGCCTTCAGTAACTCTACGAGCAGGGCAATCCTGCTGCTTGTTCACCTCTCCTAACGGGATGTGATCATTAAAATCCACCCTGAAGCTGGAGCTTGAAGAATACGTGCAAAGGGTGGGTGTCACAAGTGGTTGCTGAGGTTTCAGAGCAGCCCAGAGCATCTCTCATGAAAACAGGGTGGCAAGGGGAGCTCCTTTGTTTGATCTGTCGTGCACGATGCTCTGTGGGCCAGGCAGAGCCTAAAATCAGAGGTGGGCAGGTGCTGAGAGGACCCAAGGTGGTGGTTTAGAGCAGGAGCAGATCCAAAGCAAAGCTTTACAGTGGAGGAAGACTTCTAGAGAGACTCAGGGAGGCTTGAGAGGGGCTGTGCCACCGGGAGCCGCAGAAAACCACAGGACAGAAACCCAGGCTGGAGAAGAGGACCCATTCTTCAAGGACTCAATGGGCAAGGTAACACGCAGCAGACATGGGGACGTGGCATCACCCATAAATCCCTTTACATGACCCAGAGAACTGAGTTTTTGTATTTAATTGCCAGAGCCCTCCACTTCTGACAGTGTTCGACTGTTGAGCAGAGCCTCAGACAAGCTACAGATCTGTATCCCACACTGACTGCTACCCCTCACAGACTCCTTACATCCTGTGGCCTTCAAACAAGTCCCCACATTAAGCCAGCAACTGAGATTAATGAAAGCACAAGTGACCTTTCCAAAAATCCCCTCAAACCCCAGCAAGCTGGCAGCCCTGGCACCGAGCATCCGTTGTAGCCCATCACACCGAGCCCTGGCATTTAAGCAGTCGTAGCCGTGGGCTACCTAATCCATCACCACATATCTGCTCCTTTTGAATCGTAAGAATCCTCCACGCGACGTATTTCTGCATGAAAGCTTCCACTACTCACCATCCTCTCCAGAATAGCCGATGGTAACGTTGGGCTCCGGAGCAGACCCTAAATTATTTACGGCTTGCACTTTGATCTCGTAAGGCACAAAGGTGGGAGTGTTGCGCAGGGTCAGAGAGTGCTTCTTCACCGTCTCCTCGTTCCAGTCAGCTTCGACTCCCCGCTGCCGCCAGCTGACTTTGTACTCCAGCCCCGGCCCGTTCCTCTCCACGGGTTTCAGCGGCTGCGGAAGGAGTTAAAAGAGATCTTGTCTGCCTTTGTTGTAGTAATCATGAAACAGCAGCGGAAGGAAGGGAAGACAGAGTTATTGAGGAGCGTATTGCAGCACTGAGAGAGAAAAAGGAGGAGGGAAAAAGTCCTCTTGGTTTTATTTCTTAAGCGTGGACTTTTCTCTGTCCTGTTCGTTTTAAGATGACAGGAAGAAAACTGCCATGAGTGAAAGAAATGTTGGTGAGAAGCAACGGAAGAGTTGATTTCAAATCAGACTGATTGCTGGCAGGCAGATTTCTGCGCAGGACAGACGTCAGGCTTGGTTTCACCATGGGTCTCCCTTTCTCATGAGGAGTAGAGCCCAACTACAACATTTCTCTTTAGGATAAGGCTGAGTGTGCCCTCAGTACAGATCAAACCTGTGTTTTATCTTGGAGTTTTATGACACACAGCAAGTTCACAGAATCACAGAGTTATTGAGGCTGGAAAAGCCCTCTGAGCTCAGCCAGCCCAGCTCAGCACCTAATATCATCCCAACAGCCAGACCAGGGCACTNCTGGAGCAGCTCCAGCCCCTCAATCTCTTTCTTGAAGTGAGGGGTCCAGCATTGCCCCCAGTACTCGAGGGGAGGCCTCACCAGCGCCCAGTACAGGGGAGAATGACACCCCTAGTCCTACTGACCACAGCATTGCTGATCCAAGCCAGGATGCCACTGGCCTTTTGTGTCACCTGGGCAAAGTCAGAGTATTAAAATGTGCTCTAAACACACAGCCAACTGCTTGAAACGACACCTGAACATTGAATGTGCAGTGACTGTGCTGCTCTTCTTTCTAGGGAGCAGCTGAAAGATTCATCACAGCATGGAGCCCCTCTAATTAACATTAATTTGGAAGGTAGTAGAAGCTGCACAGCCATGAGACCTTCTCCAGTCGAGTTTACTTCTCCAAAAATACACTTCTTTAATTAATAATAAAGCCAAGTGGTCAACTGCACGCACAGACATGATGGGGGTTATTTCAGTCGGGTGGGTATTTCCCACCTCACACCCTACTTTTAATAATTTAAAGTAGATATTGTGTAAATTGAATGTCTAATACCTGACAGCTATTCAGCCTGCACACAGAAGCCTGAAATTGGCTTGCAGGTGCCAGCAGAAAGCCCCACTGATGCTCCTCATGCATGGTGGGTGGGAGAGGTTCCATCGAGAGGTGGTGGAGCTCCCATCCTTGGAGCCATTCAAGATCAGGCTGGCTGGAGCTCTGGGCAGCCTGGTCTGGTGAGTGATGGCCCTGCTTGCTGTAGAGCAGGTTGGCCTGGATGCCCTTTGGAGGTCCCTTCCAACCCAATGCTTAACCTGATTCTATGTCTGTGGGATCTGCAGAAAATCCCAGGTGTCTGCTGTGAGTGCAGAAGGACCTCTGGGATGACTGTGGTGATGGAGCTGGGAGGCTGGTCAGCTTTCCAACGGGCACCACTGGGAGAACTACCCTCACAGCAATGATCCCAGGGAATGAGATTTGCCAGAGATGCTGAAGAGCTAAATGTTTAGAGTTAAATGTTTAGAGTTAACTCTAATGTTTAGAGTTAAATATTTAGAGTTAACTCTAATGTTTAGAGTTAAATGGCAACACCGCTTGACTCTTGTTTTGATCTCCCTTAATGCTGCAAATCTTTGGCTGAAAAGCTGGTCACTGCTGCTCATCTGGCCTCTTAATCCAAGGGAGGCAGATTAGCATCATTTTTCAGCCTTTGTCTGCCAGAAACAGCATGTTCAGTGCCTGGCATTTCCTCCGGTGGGCACACAGGGAACACCATAAATAAATGAATATCCTCTTTACAACATTTAAATGATTCCATGGGATTTCATAAAGCCTGTCCAGCCCATTCCATCCCCACTGTCTCAGTTCTCACTTGAGCTTGTCTGAGCAGTGGATTCCAGGCTGCTCTGTTCAACCAAGCATTGGTCATCGCAGCGCAGAACGCTAGAATCATAGGGTTGAATCATAGCCCTTCCCAGCCGTTGTCCTCTCCCACAACTGGCTTTTCTGACCCTGGGCTACATCGTAGAGCCAAAATCCCCAGTCAAATCCAAGTCATTAGACCTAGAGGGCCATCTCCTTCTGGTGTAATTATAGCCTAAACCCATGAATTCACACTGGGGAGTCGCTGATTGTTCTCTGCCGTGAGCAGCAGCTCGAGAAGTAAATCTCATGTAAATCATGTTTCATTCCAGCCACAAAAAACAGGCTTCTTTCCACAGTTGCTGAAATGTGTGTTAAATGAAGGAATATATCTCTCAAAACTGCTGGCACAGGAGCTGTAAAGCCTAAAAGCCAGGGAATTTGAGGACTGGAAACCATCCTTAAGACTTTGACTCAATTCTTTTGACGCAGCTTAGGAGCTTTATCAAGGCTCCTTCCGTTCTTGATGTAAAAATTCAAGCTCACGTTCCAGTGGAGAAGTGATCAGCGTTGTTTTGAAACCTCCAGGCTGGAAGGGCAGAAGTTATGCACAACCACATGGCTGGTGCTGGCTCCTCCTGCAGAGGAGGGTGAGCCCACAGGCATTTTAAACAGCTTTTTGTATGCAAGAGGCACAGAACTCTCACAGAGCTCTATACAACTTTCAAATTTATTAATAGACTGCAAAGTTAGATGGTAAAAGTTGTCGTTTGAAACAAAACTCAAACAAGGAGGGGAAGCCTGGAACCCTAAATTGAAATCAGTAATGATTTTATCTTTGACTTCAGGAGCATCAAGGATCCTACCTATGGAACTTGCTACTATTTCCTAATACAAAGGGGTAGGGGAAAGAGAGAGAAAGCTAAGGGATCGGCTATTTCTTCCTGTAATTATATTAAAACAACACCCTGATAGGTCACAGAATCAGACTGTTAGGGATTGGAAGGGACCTGAAAAGATCGTCCAGTCCAATCCCCCTGCCACAGCAGGATCACTTAGATCTAGATGCACAGGAACAGTCCAGGCAGGTTTAAAATGTCTCCAGAGAAGGAGACTCCACAACCCCCTGGGCAGCCCCTTCCAGGGCTCTGGCACCCTCACTGGGAACAAGTTGCTTCTCATTTTGATGTGGAACCTCCTCTGTTCCAGCTGACGCCTGGTGACCCTTGTCCTAGCATTAATTGTCCCTAAGCAGAGCCTGGCTCTTTCCTCCCATCCTTTCCATCTTGATCAACAGTCATGGGTCCTCCCTCAGGCTCCTTTTTCCCAGCTCAAGAGCCCCAGCTCTCTGTCTTTTCTCCTCAGGGAGCTGCTCCCCTCCCTTCAGCATCCCTGTGGCTCTGAGCTGGACTCTCTCCAGCAGCTCTGTGTCCTTCTGGAACTGAGGGGCCCAGAACTGGACACACTATTCCAGATGTGTTCTCAACAGGGCAGAGCAGGTGGGGAGGAGAACACGTCTCTCTATTTCCTAACCACCCCCTTTGTAATCAAACCCAGGATGCTGTTGGCCTTCTTGGCCACCAGCACCCATTGCTGCCTCCTGGTCATCCTGCTGTCCCCCAGGACCCCCAGGTCCCTTCCTCCTGTGCTGCTCTCCAGCAGGTCAGTCTCCAACCCGTACTGGTCCCTGGGGTTTTAATTTACCCTCCTGGGGTTGTTCCCACAGTGCTTCAGAAAATGCTGCCTGAAGAGAGAACCTTGGCTTTGCCTTACCTCCCACTTCATCACCATCTCATTCGGTTCAGAAGCTTCAACGTGGATGTTCTCAGGGTTCTTGTCTGGAGCTGGAACCACACAGGAGGCAAAGTCAGTTTGCATATCCTGGGTTTTAGTAGCATTTATTAGTTAAATACAAACCCCCCTCCCCAAATCCTTTCTCATTCCCATGTTATTTAAAGATATCTAAATTAAATCATAGCTGAGATTAACGGCTTGGCTCAGCAAAGCTGCTGTCATCGAAACACACTGCAGTTTGGGTTCCTAAATGCCCTTGGTGGTTGGAGCCACCAGCTACCATGAAACTGTGATGTTTGGATTCCAAAGCACCAGATGTAGGGGGATTATGAGGAAGAGCTGGTTTTCTCTCTCTGAGGATAGTTAGCAGAAGGTAAAGCATTAGTGGGACACAGACAGCTGAGAAGCTGAAGAAGGACCTGAAATGGAAGTAAATTGGGGGATAAAACTAGACACAAAAATGCCAGGGGATGCAGATGCTGTGCTGAACAGTCAGCCTCTGAAATGAAGTTTTTAGAGACTCAATGTTTTCTGTCACAGTGAGAAATGCTCTGTAAATGGAGATTTTTGAGAAGCTCAGTGTTGCTGAAAGGCTCCTCACGAATCCTGATCTTCTCCAGATCACAAAGGGCTGTGATAGGTGTCAAAGATGCAATATCAGCAGAGCTAGAGGTACCCAGGAAAGAAACACCCCACTGACCCTGAAAGCAGCGAAGGCTCTGGCTTTGCCATGCCTGGGATGCCACAGAGCACAAGTGGCCCAGGCTTCTTCACTCCCTCTGAAGCACAGGAGGGCACTGTTCTCCCTAGCAAAACTCTCCAGACTCCTATTGAGCAGTTAATATTCAGCAAAACTAGATGGCAGTGTTTACCAGCCGGAGGTGTCGCGTAGCGCAGCGATGCTTTACTGGGCTGGCTCCTTCCCACAGCGTTCACAGACACCACTCGGAACTGGTAATTCACGTATGGGGCCAGTGCCAGAAGGACTGTGGTGTCATTCCCTGGCACTCGGGTTAGCTCCTGCCACCTCCCTGGCTCCCAGTGGTTCTCTTCAAACTCTATAATGGACTCTGGGGAGGAAAAGAAGAACAGAGCCTGTGTAAAGTATGAAGAGCAGGGAAGGAAATGAACTTCCACCACATTAATTGTCATAGTAATGAAAAGATTTTACTATAGGATATAAATATAAAACACAGTCATAAATAAATGTAAAATAGGTATAATTGCACCAATATAAAATGCATATCATTATATAAAATACTTATTATTATATAAAATACATATTATTACATAAACGTGGCCTTGAGCACCATTTCTTTCTTCTACCAGCCCAGCCTATGATACTAAACCCCTTCCTACCATTAACAGGGCTGTTGTGGGTGGCTCCAGCTTTCCAGGAGAGTCGAACGCTTCGGTTTTGATGCTCTGAGAGCTGAAGGTCTTCTGGTGGATCAGGAACATCTGAGAAACAAAACAGGATGTGTCAGGAGCACGGCAAGTCATTTCTGCTTGTCTTGGTGACTGGAACAGCAAGCTGAGTGAAGATGGTGGCAAAACACCTTTTCATTTCAAAATTGACAGAATTAGGAAAGTAAGAATTGCTTTTTAAAGTCCTTTTTATAACAGAAAGCCAGGCTGGACCTGCTGGTCCTGCTCTCTCCCTCGAGTCCATTACCATCTACTCTCATTACTGTGCTTGCAGCAGCTGATTTTTCCTTTCAAATCAACACTAAGATCTAGTGAATCATTAATAGACATTGACACTGCTCTCGGGAAGTTCTATTAGCATCACTCGGATTTACTCTGACGCAAACTGGGGCGGTGGAAGGTGACTCAGCTCCGACAGGTATTGAACTTGGCCTTTGGAGTATGAGTGAAAGGAGAACATTCATCATCCCAGCCATGGGGATCTGTATTAAAAGGAAACAAGCAAATTCATTACCTGCCAGCAAAACTAATGCTGCCCAGAGAATAGCAGGGTCGGTGGTGGTTGGTGTGATAATTGCTCTGCACCTCCTGGGAGAAAGTGTGGGGTTATACAAAGCTGGAGCTCAGGACTACCTGGTTGCTGTCAGAACTCCATTTGCCATGGTCTTAGCCAGGACTGTGAGGTTAGCAGCACCTCCAAAATGGTCTTAGTCCTGGGAGATGGCAACAGCAGACTCATCTTCAACACAACCCGCTTCTCAAGAGCATCGGGGCAGAAGGGGTGACCCATGGGACGGGTCATTCACCACACTGCCTGTAGCTGAATGAACATGCACATGATGGTCTATCTTCAAGACACTCACGCCTCTGTCTGTCATGAACCATAAAGCACTTAGAAGCATGCTGAGTATTTCCTTTGCTCTTAGTTGCTCATAGTCTCAGGCCTCCACGTGTGTGTTACATAGCTCTTCAGCCACCTGGCAAGTGTTTCAGCACAAAGGAAGCCTGAATTTTTCATTAGAAAGACATAGAATCATCACAGAATCCTTAGGGATCAGAAGGGACCTTGAAAGATCATCCAGTCCAATCCCCCTGCCACAGCAGGATCACCCAGACCAAGTCGCACAGGAACAGATCCAGGTGGGTCTGGAATGTCTCCAGAGGAGGTGACTCCACAACTCCCCTGGGCAGCCTGTTCCAATCAGGTATTGCTAATCCACCAGGACATTCCTCATCCACAAAAAACTCCCAAGGGGGTGGGGGGAAACCAGCTCAAGACTTTTTTCCTCTTCCATAAATCACCTTTTTAAAAGGGAATGAAGTGCTTCATGAAATTTTCATAAGTACTGTAACGAATAGTCTACAAACACTGTGAATTATACAGCGCTGGAGAACACAGCACCATCAATAACGCTCACAGCATCTTCTTCATTTACTGCTCAGTGGAAAATACCAGGCATTTTCAGTGCGACAGATCAGACTCTCTTAGTTCTTGCTGCAATCGCTGCTGAAAATAAACAAATATGAATATATAACTAAAACTTATTGGAATTAAAATGATGCAGAGCTGTCTGTGAAACAGAAGTTTAGCTATGGAGTCATCCCTTAGATGCAAAGGACTGCACATCCCCTTTATTCTGAGTGCTCCTGCAGGAGTGCAGGTAGTCGTATGGATGCTCACACAAGGTCGAGCTTCAGGCTCTCTGCGTCAAGGCTCTTCTCCACTGTGGACTTGCTCTTTGCTGCTGGACAGTAACTTGTGCTCACAGATTCACAGAGATAATTAATCCTTTCAGGTGCTGAACATCCACTGCTCTTCAGAACAGTTGGACATCCAAAGACTGGCCTTCCTTCTTCAGAAACCAGTCCAGGTGGAAACTGGTGTGTGAACCTCTAGTAAAGTTGGGTGAAGGACTGACCAAGGACTTGAGAGCAGAAGCTGTTGCACCTTCCACCCTGGGAAAAACTCCTACAGCTGCTGTGGGTGACTCCTGAACTGAGGAAAAAGTCTGCTTCATCTTGACTATAACAACGAATTAAATATAAACGTGAAGGTTGTGTCAGCATCCCCACCCCAGGAGACCTGAGGAAGGCAGAACCAAGGTTAATGAGTGAAAGGTACCTGCCCCGCTGTGAAATTCAGTTATTGAGGCTCTGTCACTGAACTGGGCAAAAGAAGCAGATAAGCAAAAGTGCTGCAGAGGCTTTTTGGGCTGCAGAGAGCTGCCTGCAGCCGAGGACAACACCCCCTTACCGAGAACGATTAACTGCAATTCGGCGGCAGAACTGTCCAGAGCAGTGCGACCCACACACGTGTAAACTCCTTGATCCTCCAGGGTCACGCTGGAAATGAACAGGGTATCCCTCTCCAGAATTATCCTATGGGGCAGAAAACAAGGTAGGTTAAAAAATCCATGAGGTAAGTGCATGACAGGTAGACACTGCTGTTCTCACACAATCACAGAGTGATTGAGGCTGGAAAAGCCCTCTGAGCTCAGCCAGCCCTGCCCAGCACCTAACATCACCCCATCAGCCAGACCAGGGCACTCAGGGCCACAGCCAGGCTGTTCTTCAACACCTGCAGACACGGGGACTCCCCCACTGCCCTGGGCAGTCCAGTCCAGGCTCTGAGCACCCTTTCCATGAGGAAGGGCTTCCTAACATCCAACCTAACCCTCCCCTGGTGCAGTTTCAGGCCCTGCCCTCCATTCTTGCACTAGTTGTCTGGGAGAAGAGCCCAGCACTCACCTGACTACATCCTCCCTTCAGGAAGCTGTAGAGAGGGAGAAAGTCCTCCCTGAGTCTCCTGTTCTCCAGGCTCAAACCCCCAGCTCCCTCAGCCTCTCCTCATCAGCCTTTCCCTCCAGTCCCTTCCCCAGTCTCATTGCTCCTCTGGACCCGCTCCAACCCCTCAATCTCTTTCTTGAAGTGAGGGGTCCAGAGCTGCCCCCAGTACTCAAGGGGAGGCCTCCCCAGTGCCCAGGACAGGAGGAGAATGCCATTCTCCTCAACAGTATTCCTAACCCCCCTTGGTGAAGGGACATTTCTAACAATAAAGTAGCACGTTCAGCTTCTTGCTCTCAATCATCACTGTCGTTGCATCACACACGCTGCTGTGGGCTATTGTTTGTGCTTTGCAGTAATTTAGCCTCCATGGCTGGAAGCCGGCATGTCTGCCTTGCTCTGAAAAGAGCCACACTGATAGGCATCAACAGAGTGTCTGGCACATGGGATCCTGGCACATCATTAATGAGGCAAAAACACGGCCTCTAAGGCTGAGTTTCTGAAAGGAGTGAGTGAAACTGAGTGTTCCCAACCCATTTGTTTAATATCCAGTGCAGCAGGGGATGCTGGCATTAACCCAGGCTCTGCTCCGCTGCAAGCATGGCGTACGTATGCTTGGCTATCTCCCCATGCTACATGGCCTCTTCAATCTCTCCGGCACTGCAGTCCTTAGGAAACCATCTCTCTTCTGTGGTAATTAGTAAAGACATTGATTGCCCGCTGTGGGAGCCTTCATATGGAATAAAGGCTGAAGGCTATTCCCTTGGGATCACCAGAAACATACAAACAGGGCAGAATCCAATCCACACGTGCAAGTCATAGAATCATTAGGGATCAGAAGGGACCTTGAAAGATCATGCCATCCCCCTGCCACAGCAGGATCACCCAGACCAAGTCGCACAGGAACAGATCCAGGAGGGTCTTGAATGTCTCCAGAGAAGGAGACTCCACTACCACCCTGGGCAGCCTGTGCCAGTGCTCCAGTACCCTCCCTGGGAAGAAGGTCCTGCTGAGATTGAGATGGAACCTCCTCTGTTCCAGCTGGCACCCAGTGCCCCTTGTCCTAGCACCAGAAGACCTTGAGCAGAGCCTGGCTCCATCCTCCTGACACCCACCCCTCACAGATTTAGAGACAGGAATGAGGTCCCCCCTCAGTCTCCTCTTCTCCCAGCTCAAGAGCCCCAGCTCCCTCAGCCTGTCCTCATCAGGGAGCTGTTCTACTCCCTTCCTAAACTCATATGCAGGAAACCCTGCTGTGTTAAGGCATAAGATCTCAGGCAGAATCCCAGAAAGCTGTTGTCCATCAATACTATGAGGACTGTGCTTTGGCCAAATGGGTATAGATAACACAGGAAAATACCAGTTCCACTGAAGTGGAGAGATAAACCCCCAGTTAACTGCATCAGGTCTAGGGCTGTAGGTTGGGGTTGAACTAGGGCTGTAGGTTGGGGTTGAGCCATGGCCATAGGTTTAGGTTGAACCAGGGCTTTAGGTTCAGGCTGAACCGGGGCTGTAGGCTTTGGTAGAGCCAGTGCTGTAGATTTGGGCTGAACTAGGGCTGTGTGTTGGGGTTCACCTGGGGTTCTAGGTTTGGGATGATCCAGGGCTGTAAGTTTGGGATGAACAAGGGCTGTAGGCTGGGTTTAACTGAGGTTCCAGGTTCATGCTGAACCAGGGCTGTAGGTTTGGATTGAATCAGAGCTGTAGGTTTGGGTTGAACTGAGGCTCTAGGTTTGGGGTGAGCCAGGATTTTAGGTTTAGGTTGAACTAGGGCTGTAGGTTTGACTTGAACTAGGGCTGTGGGTTTGGGTACAACTAGAGCTTTGTGTTTTGAGGTTAAACTATGGTTGTGGGTTTGGGCTGAAGTAGGGCTGCAGGTTTGGGTTGAACCAGGGCTCTAGGTTTGGGTTTAACTAGAGCTGTAAGTTTGGGTTTAACTAGAGCTGTAAGTTTGGGTTGAACCAGGGTTGTAGGTTTGGGTTGAATGGACATTCACTCAGTAATTCTGCTGTCACAGAGTAAATGAAAACCAGGATCATTCATCAGCTCTATCCTGAACCTCACAGGGATGCAGTCCTATCCATACAGACATAAAGATGCACCGAGAATCCCGTGGACATCAGTTTGCATCTCAATCTACGAAGTCTCTCCCGTTTATTGCAGCTCCTGTTCCAGCAGCACGCGGCACTATTCCTCTGCGATCAAGAGGACCCCTGCTTCGTCCCCGCTCACCTGCCATCTTCCATGCTGCTGAGCGGCAGCTCATCTCCGTCCTTCCTCCAGGATAATTGAAAAGAGTGCTTCAAGTGGGGGTCGTAGTCAGACTGACACCTCAGTGCAATCGAATGCGATTTCAACACGCGCGGGTCCTTCGGAGTAACGGC
Organism: Upupa epops; assembly: GCA_013397515.1. Lineage (NCBI taxonomy): Eukaryota > Metazoa > Chordata > Aves > Bucerotiformes > Upupidae > Upupa > Upupa epops. The sequence continues at coordinate 197,879 of VZRI01001585.1, forward strand.
GACGCTTGTGGCATCTGAGGGGTGAGGGAAAACACTCGGATTATTAGGAGAGAGAGACAGAGAGAGAGAGACTCTCATGGTGGATGTGAAAAACCAACCACAGGAGCCACGGCCAGGGCTGTTGGTGGTGATGCACACGGGCATTTCGAGCAGAGGATGGTTGGTTTTGAAGGAGGTGTCTGCCAGGATTTAATTCCCTGCCTTGAAAAAGTCGCTTGTAGCTTGGTCTGAATTACAGAGGTAAAGAATGAAATGAAGTAAAATGAAAGGAAAAAGTGTGAGAGGATGAAATGAAATACAATAAAATGAAATAAAACACCATCTCATGAAATAAAAGGAAATAAAAGAGAATAAAACACAAGAAAATGAAGAAGATATAAAAAATAAAAAAATGAAATAAAATTAAATAAAAAGAAATAAAATAAAATAGAATTAAATTAAATAAAAAGAAATAAAACAGAATAAAATGAAATGAAA
>VZRI01001585.1:216040-231204 GCA_013397515.1 Upupa epops
GGCAAAGAGATGTCTCCAAAGATGCTGCAAAGCACTTCAGGGGGAGTGGAATAGTTCAAACTAGGTACCTAGTATATATTATTATTATTATTATTGTTATCATTATTATTACTATTAACATTAATAGTATTATATTAATAATATAATACTAATATATTAACATACTATTAATAATACTATTAATATAATTATTATTAATAATAAAATATTATAATAATACAAATAATATATTAATTATAATAATATATAATATAATAATATAATATTAATAATAATATTATTACATTAATGATATTGTATATATTATAATATATATAATATTATCATAATCATCATTATTAAATAATACCGATAATAACAACAGTAATAAAATTTCCAATAATAATTGAATCTAAATAACAAATTAATTGAAATAATTTAATTTAAACAATAATCTAATAATTAATTAAATCTTTAGTAGCCACTAAAATTAATTTAATGGAATGTATCCTGCTGCTTTTCTCTCGTTAATTGATTTGTTTCTAGGTATTTTTAAATTGTGAGGGTTGGAGAGACCTTACAGTGGCCTCTGGTACTTAATGGGGTCATGGAAGCTGTGGGGATGGACCTTTTGCAAGGTCATGTAGTGGTAGGACAAGTGGTAACGGGATAACGGCTTTCAGCTGAAGGGAGAGAGTTAGGTTGGATCTCAGGAAGAAATCCCTCCCTGTGAGGGTGCTGAGGCACTGGAACAGGTTGCCCAGGGAGGCTGTGGCTGCTCCATCCCTGCAAATGTTCAAGGGCAGGGTAAATGGGGGTCTAGGCAGCCTGGTCTGGTGAGAGGCATCCTTGCCCATGGCAGAGACCGGATGATCTTTAAGGTTCCTTCCAACCCAAACAACCCTATGATTCTTTGACAGGGGAAACACCTTGTCTGTCACTAGTGCTGCTCAAGGTAGACTGCAAAGCACCAGCCCTCCTAGCACCATCCCTCCTAACCCCATCGCTGCACACGGACCTGCCTGGTCTGCACCCAGGGACCGGATGGCTGAGTAAAGTCCTCTAACCCCAGCTAGACCTGCTGGACTGCAAGAGAAGCAGACTTCCCTACGACATCATTCGCTGAGGAGAGGGATATTAGGAAGAACAGAGCACTTCAGGGGCCCAGCAGCTGCAAAAAGCTTTGATGAGTTGAACGTAGCCCTTAGTACGGTTAATAATGCAGGAATAAACACAGTGCCGCGCATTTTGTTCCGAGAGAATCCTACCAGAGACAGCGGGCACCCATCCGCATCGGCTGATGCCTGAGGTGTTAACAGAGAAACCAAAACCCCAGGAGAAAGCAAGAGGCTGACGATGCCTGGACTTACAACGGGAAACCTTCAGCGTCATCGGCATCTTCTGCACAATCGTCCTGAGCCTGGGGAACGCCGCGAAGCAACAATAGTCGCTTCGACTGTCATTTTCCTCCACGTTTGCGAAGTAGAGATCTCCCTTAAGGCTCATGGAGACCCTTTCATCTTGCGGAATGTGCTGCAGATCTAGCAAGAGAAAATAATTACGGCATGGTAACGGCACCGAGCTGCTTCACCAGCGACCGCTGATGCTCTCCCGTCATCCCTCTGCACGCTGAAGGTAACTCCGATGCAAATAAGGCAGATGATCCGGCAGAACCAATGGTTTATTTCCCAGAGTGATGGATAATTGAGAAGAAATAGAGGAATATGTGATTGTATATTAGAAATCATCGATAATGAAACATGCATCATCAAAAAACACTCCGTACAAAGCTCCTGCTCAGCTCAAAGGAAACTGGCAGCACCTCTCTCTGCTACCTGTGACGATGCTATGGAGGTGACTAGTTCCAGATGCCCCCCATGGCCTCTCTCCCGAGCCCTTTGCTCTTCTCTACCCACAATTTTCAGTGAATTAAGGTTGCTGCACTGTCTTCACTGATCCAGCCAGATGCAGCTCTGTGCTAAATATATATGTCAAGAGGAGAGAGGCTGCCTTATAAGATCACAGGTTTCATCTGGCACTCTGTCTCTGCAGGTACTTGGTCAGCACCACAAACAAGCCCTTCAAGCCATTGAGTTGCTTCCCAAGAGCCAGACATTCCTGCAGAGCATGAATGGTGAAGAATAACGAGACAGAAACCCATGAGGAACTCATCATACCTACCTGACACTCGCATTTTTTTCCTCAGCAGCAGGAATCAACCTTTAGTTTATGAAGAGAGGAGAATGGTGCTGACAGAATTGATGGGCTGGGAGGATTTTTATCCTCTCTACTGAGAACAAGGTGGTCCTCGCAACCTGTGGGCTTCATTTACTGATAGACTCATCTACTGATGTTTAAGCTGATAGCTCATATTTAAAAACAGGTGTGTCAATGCACTCAGCAACTTCAACTTTGTGTTATGTTTGAACACGTCCAGAGGAGGGCAACGAGGATGAGGGGAGGGCTGGAGCACCTCTCCTACAGGGACAGGCTGAGAGAGTTGGAGCTTTCAGCCTGGAGAAGGGGAGACTCCAAGGAGATCTCAGAGCAGCCTTCCAGTCCCTGAAGGGGGCTACAGGAAAGCTGGGGAGGGGCTGTTTCCAAGGACTTGGAGTGGTAGGAGCAGGGGGAATGGTTTCCAGCTGGAAGAGGGGAGATTTACACTGGAATGCAGGAGAAAACTCTTCACACTGAGGGTGCTGAGACACTGGACCAAGTTGCTCAGTGAGGTTGTGGCTGCCCCCTCCCTGGAAGCGTTCAAGGCCAGATTGGCCAGGGCCTTGAGTACTCTGGTCTAGTGGGGGGTGTCCCTGCTCATGGCAAGGGGGGTGGAACCGGATGATCATGAAGGTCCCTTCCCAGCTGAACCATTCTAGGAACCTACAAATCGAAGCAGATCTCCAGCCTCCCTTTTCCACCCTTCTTTGTTTCAATCTCCGGACCCGATTTCTATGCACTTGCACAACTCACATTCCTATCAACTACGAATTTGTAAGGAACCTGCCTGGGAAGACAAACACCTTGAGCATCCCTTATCTGAGGAGTATAAACCCCTGTTGACTTACCTATATTCATCCAGTAGATGTGCAAGGGCGGGATGCCTTTAGGGGGGTTGCAGTGCAGAATCACAGAGTCGCCGTGCTCCACATCCAGAGGCTCGATTTTCTCTTTGGGGAATTTTGGAACACCTGCACGAAAGCAAAGAAGGTTCTCTTTGATTGTTGCCTTTAAAATCTTTCCCCTTAATAGACTTCTTGATAAAATATTTACCGTGGAGAAAGACCTTGGAGTCCTGGTGGACAGTGGGTTATCCATGGGACAGCAAGGTGCCCTGTGGCTAAGAAGCCCCACGGTACCTCAGATCAAAGGGGATTCTCCTCCCCCTTGATTTTGCCCTAGTGAGACCACACCTGGAATATTGCATCCAGTTTAGGGCTCCCCAATTTGAGAGACACAGGGATCTAAGGTGAGAGAGTCCAGTGGAGAGCTATGAGGATGAGGAAGGGACTTGAACATCTCTGCTAGGAGAAATGGCTGAGAGAGCTGGGGCTGTTTAGTCTGGAGAAGAGAAGGCTGAGAGGGATCTTAATGTCTGTGAATACCTAAGAGGTGGGTTTCAAGAGGATTCTCTTTTCTGTGGTGCACAATAGGAATAAAGGGTAAAAACTGGAACACAGAAAGTTCCACCACAACAGGAGAAACTTCTTTACTGTGAGAGTGACAGAGTCCTGGCACAGGCTGCCCAGAGAGGCTGTGGAGTCTCCTGTTCTGGAGACTTTCAAAGCCACCTGGCTGTTCCTGTATGACCTGCCCTAGGTGATCCTGCTGTGGCAGGGGGGTTTGGAACAGGTGATCTCTAGAGATCCCTTCCAACCCCTAACATTGTATGATCATTATCTGCCTTTACTGACAGTGTGATACAGACCATTTCACTCTCAGTAAGGAACCTCTGCTGGCATTCTTCATTCATGAAGTGCACAGACCATCGTACAGAAAGCCAAGCAACTGGCTGGTGGGGTTTAACACTTGGCTCTGCTGTCCAGGAGCTTTCCCTGGGCTTTATTTCCATGCATTTATTCTCACGCTGTCTACAGCCCCTTTGTTTGTGCTGTCTGGGAGGGACAACTCAAAGCCCTACACAACCAAAGCCTGAGGGGACAGGACTGGGCACTGACTGGTCCCAGGCTGCTCTCCTAGGAGATCAGAAACCAGTCTGGGAGTGCAGTTTGTCCTGGGAAGTCTTGGCTAAAAAGCTTTTCCCAGGAAGCGACTGCAAGTCAATGCAGGTGAGGACAGATGTCAGGCAGCTGGAGTTGTCCCAGTTCTTATCCATCTCCAGAACGAAACAAGGCTGCACTACTGGGGTTTAAATACAGGTTAAATAATTAATGGGTCCAGGACTTGTTTAATCACCCAGAGCATCAGTGTTGGTGCCAGCGGACTGTTCAAAGCCCGAACCTCACTTGGCAAACCTAGGCAACCTGGCCACTCTTGGCAGCCCAGAGCGCAACCAGACAGCATCCAAGAAGAGAGGTAGAAGATTTTGGCTGGAGTCCACTCCAAGCCAAGCACTGGGAGGCTGCAGCTTAGAGATTACTGCAGAGAAATTAATCTGAATGATATAGCCACTCCTCAAACGTATTTATCAAAGACAGTTTCAGGAGAGATGTCGTCTTCTGCTTTCATTTCAGGCAAGTTCAAACCAGCCAGTTTCAGCTCAGGCAGCTGCATCACCCAGCAAAATTAACAGCAATTAAAGGGCACAGGAATGAAAGCATCCTGGCATCCCATGCAGAGCCAAGCTGGCACAGCAAATACTGCCATCCGGGTGTTTGAGTGATGACAGGGAGCTCTGACAGCGACCGAACTATTTAAAACATCAGTGGTTCTGAGCATCTGCTGGGTGTCTGTGGGGTCACACTGCAGGAGTGAAACCGAAGGAGAGAAACACAAGGCTGGGAGTCTGAGGGGACTCTGCACGTTGGAGGGTTAGTAAACACAGAGAGAGAAGTAATCACAAGATGCTGACTGCTTGAATGCAGATTGTGCAGAGATTTCATCTCCAGGAGAAGTATTAATATGTTATAAATCCACAGGAGAGGCAGAATGGAGCTGATGAGCATTACCTGTTCTGTAGGTGAACTTCCAGATAACAAAGGAACTATAAATTCAGCCCTAGCACATCCAGTACCCTATAGTCTTCAAGCCCTGTGGACTGCTGGAGAGAAGGATGCTTCCCAGGAGGAAAAAGCCCATTTCTGTATATAAAGCTGACTTGTTCTTGGATGCACATCCCTCTCAACAAAACCTCAAGCCAGCTGGACTAGCTGAAGGCCAAGGAATTTCTGACTAAACCAAAAAGACCAGCGAATCCACCTGCAGAGCTACTGGAAACTCATGTAGAAACCCAGTTTGCCCAACTAAATTAGGGTGTGTGGTTCTGTGTCATAACCACTCATCTTCTCAGTCTAATTCTGTAGGCAGCTAATTACAGAATTATACAAAAATCTATTCAGTGCCACCAGGAGACAGGGAAAAGCAGGTGTTTTAGTGTGGTGATGCCACTGGGAATGTGTCCTCTGTTAGACTGATGCTTAGTCTGGCTCGCCACGGATATTCTTCTGTTCTTCCCTGCAAATAAATCCTTCCAGGATGTTCAAGCAAGGGAAAGTAGGAATAGTCAGGAAATTTCTATCTCCTGAAGCTCCTCGCTCCTCAGACACTTTAATTCTGATCTGACTGATTTGTTATACAGATCTATATCTCGTGCAGTGACCAGACCAACATATTAAAGAATCTTAGACGTGACTTATCGTCACTGAGCACACGAGTTGTGCTGAACAGAGCTTGGGCAGCTTCCAGCACCCATCTCAGCCATCATTGATATTCCAATCCATGCAGTAGTTCACTCTGCAATTTTGCTTGCAGCCTTTGAACTGTTTATGAGATAGGAACCTACTTGTTTAGGGGTATTTTTAATTGCTGCATTAAATTGGAGAAGTTAGGATAAGTTTGGCTGCTGGAAGATTGCAGCTGTCGGGGACTTGGCTCTCAAAGCTTTTTGGGTGGAATCAGTGATGGTGGCTTTTTCAGTGTAAATCCCTATTGCCCTTTCCAGAACAGAATCACAGAGTAATCCTGGTTGGAAAGACCTCCCAGATCACCCAGTCCAGCCATCCCCACCTCAACAGAAAACCTCAGTCCCTGAGAGACTGACAAACACAACCTGACCCCCTCCCTGCTGCCCCTCAAGCAGGGTGGGAAGCACCATGGCTACACGGCTAATGTCATCTTCCATTGGGGAGGAGTGGTATTTTCATTATGCAGGAGAGATTTAATGATCCTTTCTGCTGGCATTTCTATTGCTTTCCTGGAACGACTATGATGAGTAAACAGTCTTTTGTCCTCCTTTTCAGCAGCAGCCTTACAGTCCCAGTGTTCTCCTTTTGCAGTGTAAATGTAATTTATGACGAAAAACAGCCCTTCCTGGCTTGCTGGGCTTTTCTTCACTTCACTGGCACGGTGACTTGCCAGGCAGCTTACGTCTTCCTTCAATGCAGCTGGCAAAGCACTGCCACCTCTGCATCATTACCCTGAATGCATAGAGTGATCTCACATGTACCAGTCCCTGCTTCAAAACCTGTGGGTGAATAGAGGGAATTTATCCCGAACTCTTCTGTGTCACTGATTGCCTAATTTACAGCGGATCTCTGCACCAGCAGCTCTCTTTCACTCCAGTCCAGTTGCAGACTTCCCAGCACTTTATTAACCCAAAGGTGCCTCCTATTCCTCCCCGAATCCTGATTTAATTTGCAGCATCTATTTTGCACCATTAACTGAAAGAATTGAAGGCAGTATGAACAAACGTGCCCTAAAGGTGTGGGAGTAGGGGAAATTCCTCCAGTATTTATTTAGTTGCTGAATTTAGGACCTTGCAAGTATCAGCACTTAAATTCCTTCACTAATCACCTCTCAGCTAAATTTTGCATAACTAGCCCCAAACGTAATTAATAGCTACTCCAGCTAGCAGAGACAACTTCTCATTAAAAGCAGAAACTACCTGCTCTGAGTACAATTTGATAACCCCAGATGCAGACATCAACTCGTTCCTGTTTCCCACTTTTCAGCATCTTTTTTAGTTCAATGGCAACGGTGTCTCACACTGTTCTGCTGCTGGAGGTGACTTAGCTGCACTGAAACAGCACTGAGGCCCTGAACTCCACACAACATTAATGAGCCTGGGACATTTTGCTCTAGAGGACTCGCATTAACCCCCCTGCCCTGGCCAGACTCCAAAGTAAATATTCACACTGTGTCTAAAGCTCTGAGTTACTGCCTCACCCTCCTGTCCCTGCCCTGAACTCCAGTTGACAGCAGCTGCACTGTACTACCTGTGGAGCCAGCTTACATCACGGCTTCCACACACTTGAACAGAACCACAGGATAATCCTGGTTGGAAAGGAGCTCCCAGATCCCCCAGTCCAACCATCCCCACCCCAACAAAAAGCCTCAGTCCCTGAGAGACTGACAAACACAACCTGACCCCCTCCCTGCTGCCACTCGAGCAGGGCAGGAAGCACCATGGCTACAGGGTTCTTCAACACCTCCAGGCAGGGGGACTCCACCACCTCCCTGGGAAGGCCCTGCCAGTGCCCAACCACTCTGGCTGCAAAGAATCTCTGCCTCAGAGCCAATCTATCCCTCTCCTGCCTCAACTGCAGACCAGTACCCCTGCTTCTGTCAGCAGGCACCAAGGAGAAGAGGTCAACAGCCACCCCTCCACAACCTCCCTTCAGGTTGCTGTAGAGGGCAGTGAGGTCCCCCCTCAGCTCAAATTGTCCTCTTCTAAGGTCATATATTTCTATTCTGAACCCAATACCAGCTGTGTGGTGTTATTCCCACATTACTTCCACACTACTGTGTTCAGTATCTCGGTACAAATCCTACTTTATCAATGTCTGAATCAGGACCTTGAACTTTGTATCTGTCAATTTTGCCCCACTCCTATAAACCTGGTGCTTAAAATCATCCACATCCTCCCCCACCCTCCCCCTGCGCTGAGGGGAGGCCAGGTTTCTAGGATCACTAGTTGTCACTACCGTATTTTGGAGCTCATTTTTCATTCAGTTCCAGGTCTTCAATATTCCCCCTGTAAATATTTATACCAAACCCTGCTCTCTGCTGACACCAGACTAATGAACTCACACTCAGTTGGATCCCTTCCCCTTGAGCTTTGTGCCACTTGCATGGGTTGCTGTTGCAATCATCAACCACTCCTTCTCCTATCCTTCCCCCACCCCAGCTTCTGATCTCACGTTCCTTGCACTGAAATAGAGAGCACATCATCCTCCCAGCTCCCGGGCACTCAGTCATGGCTGCTGAGCTGAAATATTAGAGTCTTTTGACTCTTAACAGCATTTGCTTTCCAATCAATGCTTGAAAAGAAGCATCATGTACTTCCTAATTCATTATGAAGTTGATCTATGCAGTATTATAGGCATCACTACAAATTTAACTCAGGAGGTCACAGATCATAGAATCCTCATGGCTGGAAAGGCCCTCCAGGATCAACAAGTCCAGCCCTCATCCCAACATGTCTCTAATTCCTATTCCACAGCCTCAAGTGCTCTAGTTACTCGCCTTTTCAACACCTCCAGGGATGGCAGCTCCACCCCTTCCCCGCACAGCCTGGTCCAGGGCCCAACCACTGTCTCAGGACAGAACTTCCTCAGATCATCTACACTCACAAGGTGCCCGTGAGAGCACTTCCCCAAGGGGAGATGGCTCCAACCCATTGTGTTTTCTCTGACGTTGACTTCCTATTCCTTTACTGCCCAATGCATTCTTATTTTCAAGATACTTCTAACCCCATTTGATGACCCCTGCCCTTATTTCCATCGTCCACAAACTACTGCTATCTTCCAATCTCCGCGCTGCAGTTGCTCTGCCGTTTCTTCATTCTCAAAATATTAGCTCTGCCTCTCCAAACCCTTTAATTTCTCTCTTTTCCTGATGTGCTGCCATCAGCTCGCAAATTGCCTCTGCCCAGCTTAGGTGGAGAATTTACCCAGACTCATCAATATTTATGTTTGCTTCTTTACTGTTTGGAAGCATCACAGGAGCACAGAGGGGCTCTAAGCAAATACAAACCAGAAAAGAAGGCATCTAAACAGTCAGGACAAAGCAAATCATAACCCTCTCCTATTGACCACTCAGCTCTCCCGAGAGGGCTACTAGAAGGTTTAGACTGACTTATCCTTGCACCCACCCTCTGAAGGCAAAGTGAGGTGGATGACTCTCAGAAAGCAAAAGCAGGCAGCAAATGCTTTTCAAATCTGAAAACAGCAACCCAGGAGAACCCCACTGCTACCTGAGCTCATCCAGAGTGCCAGTGAAAACATCGGAAACCTGTCAGGATGGGATGTAGAAATGTCTTCACTGGAGAGCAGTCAGGTACCAGAACAGAGGTGGTGGAGTTACCAGCCCCGAAGGGGTTAAAGAGCCATGTAGAGGTGCCCACAGTTTAGTGGGCAGGGTGGGCTCGGGTTGATGGCTGGACTGGATGACCTTGGAGGTCTCCTCCACCCTTACTGATTCTAATAAGGAGCTGATAATCCAGTGGTGTCTGAGCTCCTGCATTCAAATTTGCCTCCTGCCTTCAAACCCCACCACGATATCAAACCATTCCCAGGAGCACAGGGAGTTTTCCCTTCCAGTATTCAGTGACAACAAAGGGACACTTTTTAGCGCACAGGACCTTAGTAACTTGCTTCTTTCCCATCTCATGCGAGGAAACATGGTTTTCACCTTAAAGAAAACCCTTGAGCAACCCAAAAGCAAAGGGAAACGGCTCTTACTGGGAACAATCAGCTCAATTTCTTCCGACATGGCAGTGCCCAGCACGTTGGACGCAAAGCAACGGTATTTCCCTTGGAAGCTGGCGAGGATGCCGCGGTTTTTAATCACAAACGTCCCAGAGTTGTTGGATGCAATTATCCTCGGGTCGGATAACAAATTGAATGGTTTTCCATCCTTAGTCCAGTTAAAGCTGAAAAAGAAGAGGAGTGTTAGAAAGGACAGAGAGCACCGTGGCACAAAACCAGTGGTAAAGGTGGGTAGTAGGGAGAGACAAGGAAACGCTTGATAGAGGAGGAAAGAATCCACTGGTAAAATGACCACTGTGCTACTAGAGCTTGTGGGCATGTGTCTGCTATCAGACATTTTACTCCTGCATAACTGACTGTGACATGAAATGAGCTGGAGGGAAGGACACTAAATGAGCAAGTCCAGCTGTGAAAGCAAGAGCCACAGAGTGAAAGCAATGAGAGGTCTGCAAAAGCGCCGGGTTGGGAGCACTGCTGAGAGTAATCCTGTTCAGTATCTTTATCCATGACCTCGACGATGGGACAGAGTGTCTGCTCAGCCAGTTTGCTGATGATGCTGAACCAGGAGGTCTGGCCAATTCACCTGATGGCTGTGTGGCCATTCAGGAGGATTTGGACAGAATGGAGAGCTGGGCAAACTGGAATCTAATGAGGTTCAACAAGAGCCAGTGCAGAGTCCTGCACCTGAGGAGTAAGGAGAGGCACCAGTACAGTTAGGAGGTGATCTGTTGCAGAGCATCTCCAGGGAGAGAGACCTTGGAGTCCAAAACATAGCATAGTCTGCCCTAGTGAGACCACATCTGGACTATCACTTCCAGTTCTGGGCTCTGCAGTTCAAGAGGGACAGAAATCTGCTTGAGAGAGTCCAACAGAGGTTCATGAGGATGATTAAGGTACCACAGCACCTGCCTTCTGAGGAAAGACTGAGAGACCTGGGTTGTTTCAGTCTGGAGAGGAAAAGACTGGGGGGGATTTAATCACTGCCTATCAATCCATGAGGGCTGGGTGTCAGGAAGAAAGAGACAATCTCTTTTCACTTGCACCCTGTGACAGGACAGGGGTAATGGATGCAGCCTAGAACCCAACAAGTTCCACCTCAACATGAGGAAGAACTTCTTCACTGCAAGGATCACAGAGCACTGGAAGGGGCTGTGCAGGGAGGTTGTGGAGTCTCCTTCTCTGGAGACTTTTCCAGACCTGTCTGGATACATTCCCGTGTGACCTGCCCTAGACTCTATGGTCCTGCTCGAGCACAGGGGTTAGATTTGATGATTTCTAGAGGGCCCTTCTAACCTCTGATAATCTGTGTCTGTAGAACAGCTGGTTCTTGGGACTCACAGAAGCTGTCTTCACCATCTACAGGAGCTACCATGATTGCACCCAGGAGAAATGATGACTTCACTAAGTTGGGTTCTTCTGGTCTCACCATTCTGATGCTACTGGGGTGTGACTTTGCTAAGTGCTGAATATTGGTCATAGTCTTTGCATCTGGAAGTCCCAGGTGGATTGGAATTGGGCTAAACTGATTCAGACACAGTCTGAATTACAGAGTAAACACCTAAATAAACCCAGAAGCATTTCAATGCTAAAAAAGAAACCTCTGTTCAAAGACTCCATTAGAAATGATCAGATCACCTTGATATAACAGAACCATTGCTTTTTCAAAGCAAGTTGGGATTGCACTGCAGAGGAAGAGGACAGGAAAGATTAAAGAGTAAAACCAGCGTGCAAATCCACTGTTAATTTAGAATCATTAGGGATCAGAAGGGACCACGAAAGATCATCTATTCCAATCCCGCTGCCACAGCAGGATCACCCAGACCATACAGCATCCCATGGAGCTTCTACTCTGTTCTCACACACCTGTTGGTCCTACCTGCATTAAAAATCTTATTCCTTTCTACTCTGGTGCAGAAAACCCTAGAAAACTTCAGGTATTTATTTGAACAACCCTTTCTTTGAGTGTCAGTACCATCACCACGGCTGTGAGGATGGCAGGTATGGACAAGCAAGCTGAGAAAACACAAGTGAGGTCTCAATCCAAGGTTTAATGAGCTGGGGTTGGGTGTTTTCTTTGGAAGGTTGCTGTGGAAAAGGGGGAAGAACAGCTGGGACCTCTGCTTCCCATCACACACCACAGCCAGGTAAGGTCTTTAAAGCAGGGGGTGAACTCAGCACAGGCTACAGGAAGGAGACATCTCCCAGCAAGTTAAAAATGGGTTGAGATCTCCTCAGAGAAGAAGAGTCTAAATAGAAACCCAAACCTTATCCTCAGCTTACGATAATCAATCCCTCAAAGGGGCTGTCAGAAGGCTGGGGAAGAGATAACCAACAGGGGAGGGAATGATGGGACGAGGGGTCATCGTTTGAAGCTGAAGAAGGGGAGATTTAGTTTACACATCAGGAAAAAGCTGTTGAATCTGAGGGTGGGGGATCCCTGGAACAGGCTACCCAGAGAGGGGATGGAGGTCCCATCCCTAGAGCCATTCAAAGCCAGGCTGGATGGGGCTCTGGGCAATCTGGTGTGGGGAGTGATGGCTTTGCTTGCTGTAGGGGGAGTTGGACTAGATGCCCTTTGGAGATCCCTTCCAAGTGAACACATTCTGTGATGATGTTACCTACCCCACATCTGCTTTTCCTCCCCTCCCCACAATAAAGTTTGGCAGAGGCTACAAAAGCAAACTCCATTCTGTTTGCCTCTGCAGAGGACAGCAGTACTCACGTGGGCTGGGGGTTTCCTTTAGCTTCACATTTAATTGCAAAGTCCTCATCAAATGGATAGGCAACCTGGGTGTGGGACTGCTCCGTGATGGTTGGAAGCTGCGCAACTGAACACAAAGAGGTACCAGGTTAAAACACCTCGAAGCAAGACTGAAAAGGGACACTGTCAGGATTGTCTTCCTCCTGCAAAGCGTGAGGCTTGTCCTAAAGGAAAAGGATGATGATCACCATCTTCCTGACAGACAGTGCTCTCTGCTCCCCAAACTGAACACTCTTGTGGCCTCAGCAGCAAGGGAAAGGCTGGAGAGCAACCACTGCATGTTCATCACAAAGGTACTTTACCATGTCATCTGCCAAATCACTATCAATATGATAAGAGGAAAGAGCTTCAGGTTGTGCCAGGGGAGGGTTGGATCGAAGATCAGGAAGATCTTCTTGCCTGACAGAGTGGTCAGGGGTTGGAACAGGCTGCCCAGGGAGGTGGGGGGCAGGGGAGAGAGTTGTTGTCCTGGGGGGGTTCAAAACTGAGTAGCTGTGGCCCTGTGGGACAGGATTTAGAGGGCAGGGTGGGGTTGGGTTGATGGTTGGACTGGAGAGTCTTGAAGGTCTCTTACAACCTCAATGACTCTGTGTCTGACCACCTGATGCAAGGGCCATGCTAAAGCTAAAGCCAGAGCACAGGGGTGTTAACTGCTGAGTTTATTTGGTGGTGAAGTCAGCACGAGGCTTTTAAACCAAACACACAGCCAACTGCTCTCTCCATCCTGGATAAAATTGCCTGGAAATCCATGTGTTGCAGAGATGACTTAATCCCTGCCCTGGGCTGCAGCAGAGGAAAAGCCGTTACCAGTCACAGTCACGCAAAGATGTTTCACTAACGTTTTGATTCTAAGGGAATTAAAGCATCGGGGATGCCTGTGTGACAGAGCTGCACCAGGAAGAATGCTCCCCGCCGTGGAGCTGGGGCTAATAGGATCATCACTTTGTTATAAACAGCCAGGGAGGACATTAACAGGCTCTTTGGTTTCTTTTTTAAGCCCTAGAAGCTCAAAGCTGGAGCGAAACGCGGTGTCTTGCCATACCATGTGGTCTCAAAGCTGAGCACTTCCGAGCCCACCAGCTTCACTGATCAGACCTAATTCCTTTTTATTAAAACATAAAATGCTTCATTACAGCAAATTAAGGCCTAGATGGTTCCCCCGTGTAGAGACTTAAAAGCAAAGGATGCCCAGCCGGTTTGTCCTGCACTTTACAGTCCCAGCTCCACTTTTGCTTTATTCAAACAACAAGGAGCCACTGCAGCACCTTCCTCCAAAACAGATCTTTGACTTGCAGCTCTAAACCAAGACTCCTCCAGGAAAATACCCTACAGAGCTGTTTGATTGCCTTCTCCCTCACAGCCAGGGCTTGTTGGCAGACTCCAGAGTGCTAACAGCTGCCAGCAGGTCCACACGATGCCCTGAAGCTGGCCGGTGTCCTACTCAGAGGCTACAGCACCCAAAGCCATGCAAAGACCCCGCACATCTTTGTTCCTTTGGGTTATTGATTTCCTCTCTCCCTCTCAATTGATAACAAACAATATTGTTGAGTTTTGCTTCGTTTGCACTTCTCCTGGTCCATTGATGTTTGAAGAACACAAAGCCTGGGAGCTGTGGGCTCTACTGCAGGCAGTGGGATCCACTGGCTTTCACTGTGTTGGTGCCTCTGAGCCTCATCCTGTGTTTTACACCTCCTGAAACCACGCGGACTGTGTCAAGCAGGCACTCTGAATTCAGACAGCATGCGAGGGATAACAGAGATCCTCCCCAGGGTGGGGTGTGAGGAGTAAGGAAACACTTCTGCAGGGAGTAATTTACACCCAGGGGGACAAACACCTGCTCCTCTTTCAGACTGAAACAGCAGGTTGCAAGGCAAGTAAGTCAAGGTATAGGAACAGCAAACGGGCTTCGGGGAGATTCATGGCCAAACAGAGGGATTTATGTGAAGGACAAAACCAAAGCCTCGCAGCTAGCAGGGCGTTCGATCGCAAACACCAGATATAAGTTATCCGACAACTTTCCTGCTCCATTTAACCAGGTCCAAACAAAGCAGATTACATTTGTTTTCTTATCACATCTGAATTTCCCAGAGGCCTTGTTCCTGCAGAATGAAACTCAGAACTGAAAAGCGGGATTTAATGTTCTTCTTCTTTGAGGAAAGATAAAAATAAAGATAAAAAAGGTGGAAAAAAAGAGGGGACACCAAGAACAACCAGCAAAGTGTTCAGCAAGTAGCTACTACTCACCTGATAAGGGTATTTCAATAGCTGCTGCCAACCTCCATACAAAGAGGAACAGGCATAGAGTGACCCCCTTCGTGCTTACTAGCATCTCCATCACTCTTCTGTAAACAAGGAGCCCAACCAGAATGAGGGATACCTTATGCTTCCTCTTGCCTGTTGCTTCCAAACAGCGGTGCGGATGGGATATGGAAGAGTCTAGTGAAGAGAAAACAATAGCTACGTTAGCCTGAGCTATTAACTCAGCTCTAACGAGGTTACTAAATTCAAGCCAGGCTCCACGAGTTGCAGCTGAATTGCAA
>VZRI01001586.1:9724-43512 GCA_013397515.1 Upupa epops
GTCTTTAGACTTAATCTTGCCAGTAATAAAGGATCAGCATGCAGGATGGAAGATGTGATAAACTATACCCAAGGAGCAGTGCATGTTGTTCCCTTATTCCTTCTCTACATATTTCTTGCTCTGTGTATTGCCTTATTGACTGGAGGGGGAAGAAGGGAAAGTATGATCACACCATACAGTATAAAGCTAATAACCTATGTGTAATCACTACCTAATTCTCCCCTGGTTGATTAGATATCCAAACGCTGGGTTTGAATTTTACGTGCACTTTATGTCTAATATAGAAATGCAGTTGTGTCTGAAGTGGAAATGAACTGTAACTGCAGCTGAAGAGCTGTGATCTTGAGATTGAATATATGATCTTGAGTCATTTCTCCTAAGGTGAGGGTTTCTTTATTTACCAGCCAGGTACCATTTTTCTTTGTAAACCTTGCTCTAGACTTGATGTGATCAGGATTGTAAATTTACCAGTGCATCAAGCGTGTGTCTTGTAGTCGGGTCAATCAGAAGTATAACTTCTCAGCTAGATATGTATATTTCAGCAAGAATCATAGAATCATCAAGGTTGGAATAGATCTTCCAGATCATAAAGTCCAACCATCCACTCTACAACCCCAAACCATTAAACATTTCAGGAACCTTTTGGTATCCTGTTGGCTCAAAATATTTTTATATAGTCTGATTTAAAATGACCGTTTTCTGCCTAATTAGTTCTGGTAAGATTTTTTTAAAATTAAAATGTTAAAGGAAAAAGCTTTTCAGTGACTTTATTCAGTGTATTTCAAGCCTGTTACTGATTTATGGATCTCATTGCATTTGCTGCCTTTTGTCCTTGATTCAGTTTCACTCATTTCTGTGCTTCCATCTTTTCCTGGCTTCCTATGGTTGTCAGTGCCTTCCTGTTGACATAGCTTGCTCTGTTGGTGCCAGTCTCTAGCTGGTAAGAGAAGCAACTGCTCAGTACTGCTGACCAACCCCTTCCCAAAGACTTGACCCTCTGTGTGCAGGAGGTTTTACCATGAGGTTACATTGAAAGGTTGTGGAAAATTTTGATGCCCTTTGGTCTGAGACTAAAAGATTGTAAGAAACCTTAACCCTTGAGGGTGGGTAGGCCCTGAGCCTGACATACTGATGGCAACTGGCATCTTCTTGGAGGACACCGGCAACTTGCAGTATTGTTTTCTTCATTTCTCATTGGATACCTTCCCTGTTTCTCTGGTGGGATAAGAGATGTGGCTGCAGAGGGTATTTGTAATTGACAGACTGTTGGAGTTCTTCATGTCACCCTGCACAAGGGCTGGAATCTGGGCACTAGCAGCCTATGAAAAAAATAGGTAAAGAAGTTGTTCATCCTTAATTTCTGTTCAGGAGTTTAGTTGTGAAACCTTTATCCCTTGCTTCAAACTACATCTAGGAAAAGAATCCCAAATTTACTGGAGTGAAAACAGCTGAAATGATCCTATTGCTTTAGGGTCAGGAGAGATTTTTGAGCTCTTGGTCTGCTTGAATTTAAATGAAATTTAGTGAAATGAAATTTAGTGATATCTAAATGACTAGCATAATTTATTGCACCCTTCATGGTGCACTCCTGAGCCAGGACACAGGAGATTCCAGAGAAAGTGTGCTTGCTGTGTTTGACTGGGCCTTCCTCTGTGTTGCATCTCCCATGGATGTGCCCTTTTAGCTATTCAAAAATTATTGCCTTGTGCTGCCATCCTCACGCTTCAGCCTGTCCGGTGGTTGTGGTTATCAATGCTGTTAAACATTCAGACTGCAACAGGCACTGAGGAAGTTTTGAATTCTTACTCTTGGACCTTCATTTATTCCTTTCTAGAGCTCTCCATAATTTTTCTGATGTGGACTTTGACATTTTAAAGCCTTATCATCATCCTTTATGTTCTTGTATGTTTACTTTGCTGTGGTTTTCAATAGATCAAATTCATGGAGTTTTGAACCTTTTCTGTTGGATTATTTATATGTAGTTTTGGCAAACTTTGTGGCTTTGAAAGGCTGATGGAACAGCGCAGGTTAGGATGTGGGTAGTGAACGTAACAGAACCCATTTGGGATTCCCAGGGGTTAGAACCTCAGCTCGTGTGACTTGTCACAGCATCATTAGCACAAGTGAGGGATGCAGGCAGTGCCTAGCTGACCGTCCAGCTCTCTGGCTGTGTGACCTTTGCTGGACATCATGGCTTGGTGTTGGTGTGCATGACCGAGTCAGTGTAAAGTGGTACACATGGGAGCTCAGGCTTCACATGATCGTACCATTGTGGAAGTACAGGATGTTTTTGAGTAACGTGTCAAGGCAGAGCAGAAAGGATGCTGCCAGTGCCTTGTTTTGACAGCCTAGCCTGGCTTTTCCCTGCTGTAGCTTTGGACCTTTAGAAGAAGCGTCCAGTGTTGTGGTGCTTCCTGAAGCACATGTTTCAGGCCAAATGCCAGAAGAATTGCTGTTCCAACCTTCTGACTGCATCCCCCACAGATGTTTTTCTTGCTGGTATACCAAACTGTTAATGGCTATAACTTGAACCTCAAAAATTCAGGCTTAGGCTGTGGGGTGGCTTCAGCTGTCCCAAATGGGATGGTCCTGCTACATGCTGGTAGTTACTGCTGAAGGAGATCTAATCTGGCTGGAGCTGAAATGCTTTGTTGAAGCATTTCCCTGGAGATCACAGGCTAATGGTTTGTGCACAAAGCCATGCAGCTTTCTCCATTTCTTTTGGAAATGAATAGAGCTGGAACGGAATCATATGCTGCATTGTCATAGCCTAATGCTCTTACAGAGCCACATGGTATTACCCAAACTGCTTTAGTGGACAAATTAGACATGCAGAATTTCCAGATTTTACCTTATTCAGATTTTAATTAACTCAGTGTAATAAGCTGTAAGCACATTAATATCAACAAAATGCCTTGTACTGTATCACTTAATATTCAGATGATAAAACCAGAAATGTTGTTTTCATATAAAGACCGGTGATGCTGGAAATAATAGGGATCTTCTTTACTAACTCACAACATGCTTTGAAATAATCCTCATTTTCAATGGTGGATTTCAAATAATGGTTGTGCTTGTATGAGATTTTGAATATCACATGCATTAATTTTTTCTAAGCTTTACATTTTAAAAATTGATAGACTGGTTTGCATTCACTGGCTTGGACAGATGGTGTGGTCCAGAAGAAAATATGTGACAGCCTACAAAAAAAGGATCACGGCAGCACCTATCACCTGCTAGCAACTTTAATCCAAACAATGAAGAAAGGCTTTCAAAATGCATCCCCTGGTACAGGCCTTTCTGGGCTAAAAATGTTACCTGAACACTCGGAGGTGTACATTTGTAGCAGTTCTACAGGAGCTGGAATTCAGGCTGCAGAAACCCACCCCAGTTCTTGTTCTCCACTGTCAAGAGATGAACATTTGTAACTGTTTGGGCATCTCTACTAGAAAAGGTTAGAAAAGAGTCCCTTACCTGCCACCAGGATTGCTCCCAGAAGCAGTTGGCCCTGTGGCAGGAAATGCTCTAGTACACTGCTGTAAAGTGTTTGAGTAAATGAGAGGGATCAGGGTTACCAAGCTGCTCTGAGGCATGGGACACAAACTCTGCTGTGTCCTGACGGGAACATGACTATCCCTGAATTAGGTACTTTGGCTGTGTGTACAGAACTACATTTCACAGAATCATTAGGGATCGGAAAGGACCTTGTAAGATCATCCAGTCCAATTCCCCTGTCACAGCAGGATCACCTAGACCAAGTCACACAGGAACACATCCAGGAGGGTCTTCAATGTTTGCAGAGAAGCAAACTCCACAACTCCCCATTGGCAGCCTGATCCAATGCTCCATTACCCTCACTGTGAACAAGTTCCTTCTGATATTTATATGGAACCTCCTGTGTCCAGCTTGCACCCCTTGTCCTATCACTAGATGACCTTGAGAAGAGCCTGGCTCCATCCTCCTGACACCCACCCCTCACATTAATGAGGTCACCCCTCAGCCTCCTTGTCTCCAAGCTCAAGAGACCCAGCTCTCTCAGCCAAGAGGTCAGTCTCCAACCTATACTGACACTGGAAATGTTCTGAAGTTCAGGCTCTTAAAATTATTTTAAAAACTCCTCACTTTTGTCTTTGGATTGGATAAGCAAAGAAAAAAGATAGCTTCCACCTTTATTTACTGTAGCAGGGTCTAGTGGATTTTACCATCTGGAGACCTTGGAACATCTTTACTTTCAAACTAGTTACTGTAACCTCTGCTTTGGCTCACTTGCATCATATCTTCATCCTACATGTAAACACAAAAAAGCCTCATCATCAGGAATTGTAAATAAAAATCTTTGTGGAAGACAGTGATTTTAATAATAATTTGAAGTTCCTTTAGTCAAAATACCACTGAAAACGTACTAAAGAGGACATGTGGTTGCAAATTAGGAAAAAACTGTTTCAGATCCTGCCAATTGAGCAAAGCTGCAATATGTTCTCAAAGTCAAGCTGTGTTTTCTCATTTTTGCACATCATAACCAGTAATAAAAATCTTTGGGGCTAAATTAGGTTTTCTGTTTCATTTGAAGCCTCAATTGTTTTTCTGTTGTCAGGAGATGCATCAGATCAAAACAGCCTACAGAAAATAAGATTTCAGTGCAAGGATAACTACAGAATCACTTGGAAGTGTCCCAGATGGTACAGCAGCACGTTTTAGGGGCAGTTTTACTCTCCCCAAAATGCTTGCTTACTCATCCCCCAAATGTAAGCCTTTGAGACCTTTGAAGACTCAAAGTGGTGGTGTAAAAAAAAGAAAGGTATATTACTTTTAAGCTATAAAGCAAAATGTCATGCTCACTTAAGTGTGCATTTTCTTATCAGTCATGTGGTTGGTTTTTTTGAGGGAAAATATTTCTGTTGTGCCACTATTAGAGGTGAATTGGAAGCTGTCACTCATATTCCAGTTCCTAAACAAGGCATGTTGTCACTTATATCCTGAAGTTTGGGTTGTTCAGCCTGAAGAGGAGAAGGCTCCAGGGGGACCATTTAGTGACCTTCCTGTCAGAAGGCTGGGGAAGACTTTACAAGGGCAGGGAACAATAAGATGAGGGGTCATGGTTTGAAGATGGAAAAGGACAGATTTAGGTTAGACATCAGGAAAAAGTTCTTTAATCTGAGGGTGATGGATCTGTGGAACACACTGCCTATTGAGATAGTAGAGGGCTCATCCCTGGACACTCAAGGTCAGGCTGGATGGGGATCTGGGAAACTGGTCTAGTTAGAGATGTCTTGCTTGTTGCAGGGATGTTGGACTAGAAAATCTTTGCTGGTCAGTTCCAATCCTCTGATTCCTTGGAGTTTGTACCTTGTTGGATCCATATGCAGTGAGGGTTATATAAGTGAGTTGCCCTGTTCAGCTGGAGCCAATGTATTTGAATGGAGAGATGATGTCATGTTGTCACTGCTGATGGTCAGGAGGGTTGGTTTGGATTTGTTTTTTGTTTTTGGACTACAAAGATCTAAAATAGTGGTGAGTTTTGTGCTCTCCAGGTAAGCAATGCTGTTCAAACATAAAGGCTGCTGTTGCAGGCTTTTAGAGTAGGACCAAAATATACGACTTTTTTTTGCTAGAAACATTGTGTAACCTCAAATTGAAATGACAAATATGTTAATGTTAGTCCATAAAATAAAAAGTTGACATCAGTCATGCTTTTTACCCTAGATTGCATTAAACATTTGGATTGTTTAGTTCGTTAAACCTTTGGCCAATGAATCGTTTGGTTAATCCCTCTGTTGCCAAGTCCAGTTGAGTTGCCGAAGCTGTAAGGATGTTCATTTTAAATGAAAAAATATTGTCTTTTACAAGGCTTTTATGCCTGTTATTTTCAGTTTGATGTAAGAAACTGGATATCCCCACATCTGTCCCAGAATGTTTCTTCAGGGTTTGAGTTTGGCCAGTAGACACAGGTTTGGGGTATCTAGGTATTCTGTCACAGACTTCTTGTGTGATTCAGTGAAGTGCTTTATCTGTCACAGAATCACAGAGTGTTATGGGCTGGAAGATCACCTCGAAAGATGATCAAAGTCCCACCTTGCCAGAGCAGAGTAACTTCTGTGCTTTGGTTCCCAGTAAGCAATCCATGTACCCCACCACCATCTTCCCAATACCTCTCTGTATTGTAACATGTTGTGAGATGTTTACCTGGGATATTTTTTTGCCATGGTTTGATTGTGGGTGCCTGATCCCTTCTGGCCATAGTTTGAGACCTCTAGTCTTCAGTATTGTATTAGGAAACAATTTTGAACAGAGATCTGGAATCTTCCCCTGCTTTAGAACTGTCTGGAGTGCTTGGGCCTTGGCTGGCTGGTTCATACAGATCTCAGCCAAAGGAAGTACATCACTTTATTTATTTTACTAGTTTGATGTTGCTGATAGTCTTTTTTAGCATTTTGACACTGTTCTGGTTCACAGTGTAAACTGGCTATGAATATTGCATTCGCAAAGTGTCTTTGTAGTAATAAAGATTAGATAATCCTTTGGTGGTATCATTCCACGTGAACATATTGAACAGTGCTTAATTCAAAAGCCCATCTAGGTTATCTGTCATCTGCTGCTCACAGCTGCATCAATCTTTTTGTCTGGTCCTTTCTACAGTTGCAGCTGCATCTCCTGCAAAGCATGATAGACTAAAGGTGTTAGGGTTTACTCACATCACCCAAGAGAAATAATTTCAGGTAGTTATTTCAGGTACAGCAGGCCGTGAAGGAGCTTCACTGCTACGGAAGCAGAGTCTTAAATTTGGATTTAGCCTAATGTGAAGGAAGAACAGCTTCTCAGCTTTTCAAACAATACATGTACAGATGGAGGGCTAAAGTTAGCTCACATAGCTTTCTCTAGTAGCTGAAGTGTTGAAGTGGTAGAAGCTTTATGTTTTCCTGAGTGGGTTGGTGGGTATTGGATGTGGTGATGATCTGCTGACTACCATAATGATTTCTGCCCTAGCAAGGGAGCTCAGTCCTAACTCTTCTGAGTTGGTGACAAAGCTGCTACTGAGCAGTAATTTCGTTTTCGGTGCCTAATTGTGACTAAGATGACATTGCTGTAGCATGTTATTGTAGCAATAATAACCTGGTGATCTTGCCATTGTGGAATTAGCCCTTTGTGTGAAGATGGGCTGTCATGTTAGCACAATATTATAAAGTCATGGTTAGGCTTACTCCTCTCCCTTAGGGAAGCAGGCAACTGTCCTGTAGCCTGAAGCATGTGAAAACCTCTAACTCCCACCCATGTGCATGTAGATTAATTATGCTGTCCATTATGATTTGGAAATGAGCATCCTGTATGCATTGATTAAGCAATGTGTTGGAGATGGGTCTGGCTTCTTGCCTTTCACACCATAAATTGCAGAGATAACTGCTTTTTTGTTTAGCTTCTGTGATAAATTTCTCCTCTGCAAGGTAGGGCTGTTGTGTATGTCAGCTTTATTCCTGGATTCTCCACAAAATACACTGTGAAGTAAGAAATGCTCAGTGCCCTGTAAAGGAAGGCCAAGGTGAAAAAGTTATATTAATAAATTATAAATTTTTTAAATGGATCTACCAGTCAGGCAAATCAGGATCTTTAATTTCTAATTAGTGACCTTGATCCAAAAAAGAACATTTAGATTAAAAAAAAGTTTGTGTTTCAACCAGGTGGAAGCTGTGTTTTTCCTTCTTTAAGGTAGGCAGAGATTATTTCTGCATTGTTCAGCAATACAGAAATTGTACGTGTCAGCCTAAAATGCCTTTAAAGAAGCTGAGATGGAAGCAGTCTGGTACTGCAAGTAGCAGCAGAAAATAATGAATGATTAGAACAGTTATTCAAGATGGATTCAGATTATCATCTATTATATGGAACAAACATCAACAAAACCAAGATGAATGTCCACGGGAATATCTGATAGTGACGCATTAGACCCTCAAGTGTAGCAGACTGCTAATAATCTCCCATGGTTTCATGGACTGATCTTCCTTTAGAACATTTAACCACAATACTTCATATCTGGAAGAGATCTAAAAGGTGGCTAAAACATGCTTTTTGAACCTTGCTCTAAAAATCAAACATAAAAACTTGAATAGCTTTAGCTATTTAGATTTTAATTTAGGTCTTTCAAGACTTCAAAAACTCTATCTGAATTGGATGTTTTCTAATGAAATCCTCAAAGCGAGCAGAAGTGGTTTAGACTATTGTAATAATGCTTTGAAACTGTAAACATAGTAGGGTTTCTGGTTTATTTTAAAATATTTTTTGAATTTTTTTTGTTAAAGATTGGAAATGTAAAAGGTCTTTTCACCGTGGTCCATATCCTAATTGTCACAGTCTGTCCAAGCATATCTGGTCTTATTTTTCCATGGTAGTGTTAATTCTTCTCGTGGGCTAAACTTGTCAAGATCTCAGTGTTTTTGGAATTCAGCATCACTGTAGGCTTTTCAGAAGTAAAAAAATCCATCCTCTTGAAGAAGCAACAACAGAGTCTTCAAATCCGAAGCGGCTTTTGATATCAGTAAAGCCCTTCTGTAGTTTGAAGCCCTAGTAACTGGTATTGTTGTTCATTCTGTAGAGAATGGGTGTGGGCAGATAAAAATACCTGTTTAGAAAGAACACCCCTTAACCTCCTATACTTCCACATGTATCAGCAAGGAATAAAGGGGAGATGGATTAAATTTAGGCATAAATCTTGCAAATTAAAACCATTGTTGTGATACTGTAGAAGGTTTGGGTTAACATTTGAGTCAATAATCTTCAAGATCTTTAGTTTAACTAAATGATTTTGTGATTCTGAGGCATTTTTAGCAAGGCTAGGGCTGCCTGGGGATTTAGAAAAGGTGTCTCTAAACTGGAGCACAGAGTGCAGGAGCTAGTCTGTTTGTGGGAGGTTTTGAAAGTATTAGGATGTCAGAGACCTCAGACATGCCCAACCCTGAGGAGCTGGTCTCAAGAGGTTGATGGGTATCATGTTCAGCAGGCATGATTGACTGCATCTCACCAGTACTTGAAATAAGCTCCTTTCATGGGAACCACAGCCACAAAGTATTGAGTTAGTTTGGTGGCTTGAGGTTTGGGTAACTGCAGAAGAGAGAATAAAACCAAGCTTTAGCAGATGTTGCATCTTGGGATGGAATACATGTTTTTCTTCTGCTGCTGCTTTGCTATCAAGGATCTTCTAATAGTGATTATGAAGTTTGATTAAATCCAATATAGCCATTTCTTTCTAGTGTCTGACTCTGGTTTTTGGCTTTATGGGGTTTTTTTTCTGTTAATTGTGTCAGGATTACAGAGATTTTTTTCCTATCTAGCACTTTTGTCCCTTATTTTTCACATTTGCACCTGCTATAATTGGATTCTAATGTAGCCTCGAGGCAATAAATTGTTCTGTAGCTACTAGTGAGGGAGACATTGTAATTTTTCATAACATGATGTTTATACGTAGCTTTGCTTGTTCCTAACAATTTCTGTTGAATAGATTATTGCTAGTAATTGCATTTGATACACATCAGTCTTCAGTAATAAAAAAAACCCAAATAAAACTAAACCAAATCCAAACTCGAAAGACCCTCTGTTTTCTGCCACAAGATACTGTGGCTTAATAATGGTAGGCTTTGGCTGTGTTGCATGTTGCATTTAGTGCTAATTCAGCCCATCCAGGAAACCAACAGTAGGTGCAGGGTTGGATTCTGGTTATCTTAAATGTTAACATCACTGTTGGGCATGTGGTCACTTCTGTGGCTATGTCTAACTCATATCTATGTGTGGTTGAACAGCAAAAGCTTTGCTCTTGTGTTGCTGTAATTAGTTGAGGGTGAGTGAGTTCCTGAAGGAAACAGTTTTTTCAAAAGGAGAAATGCAAAATAATGCAAAATACCTCACCTGCCTTTTGCAGAAGAGTATGGCCCATCTACCCATGGACTCACCAAGAGCTGGGGAAGATCTTGGACCTGCAGAAGTTCTCCGCTACCCCTCGCAGAGCACTCTAACCTTCAGTTCCCCCCTGACTCCCTTACTGTCTTCCTTACTCATTCCTAACAATGTAGACTTCTTATTTTTAGCTAAATCTGTCTTGCAAAACATGATGGTTGGGCAAGATGCAATTTTGCTTTAATTATGATTAAATTACTTTATGAATTAACCAGAGGATCTCAGGGGATTGGAATCTTTTGACACATGAGAAAATTGTCTTTCTTTAACAAGCTGCTTCAAGCATGCAAGGTAAGATTAGCATTTTTCAGTTACAGCTTCAGGGAATTAAATAATAAGGGGAAGTGTTGTACCTACAATTATATGGTGTGCATGTGTGTGTAAAAGTCTTAAAACTACGTAGACACTGAAGAAATCAGTTGACCTGCTGAACCTGTGACATTTTGCAGTGCGAGTGTGAGTAGGGATTTATATTTTATTTCCCCTTAGGAAATGGCTTTCTAGGTGTTTGAAGAATTTTTTTTCAGACCTGCAGAGGTTGGTTGTCATTTGAGAATATGCAGCAAAAGAAGCATGCTGAACTCAATACACCTCTGTCACCTCTAGGGATAATGACCTGAATCAACTTTTAAAGGAGATGAATGGTAATTTTCATACGTGTAACTTTATTTTATGTAGTGGAGGAGCAATTGTGTTAAAGTCAGCAATTGGATGTTAAAAATTCTATCACATGGTTAAGCATCTCATGAAGGACATGTAATAGGACATGTATCTATCAGGTCTATGATTAACAGATATGTAATATAGTCCTCAAACTAGATATTCTTATGCTTTTACGCCTCAAAGTGCATCATTAAATGTAAACATTTAGTAGATGTACTGTGTCTGATTGTCCAAGACTCAGCAGAAATTAAAGGCATCAACTTAAACAGGGGTGAAACACTGTACAATAGCTTGTGCCAAACTGCAATGGGATGGACGAGTTAATTTGTATGACCCCTGCAGATGCTGTTTCAGTGTGGGCTTGCACCTGCATGCCCCAGGTGGGTTCTGGAGGGTTGCCACTGCCTTGTGATATCAAATCAAATGAAGTGGAAAATTAACAATGTGGGATTTGAGCTATTGTTGTCAGTGCCCCAGCTGTTTGGTGGTTGTTGTGATGACAGGACTCATTTATGTTCTGCACCAATCCATATGGTAACAGTCATTAGTGGGACCTGTAGAAGTTGGGGAGGATTAAACAACAATAAGAAACTATATAACAAACAGAAATTGCTGAATTGTTTCAGTAGTCCTGTTCTAAGGGGAAGGTACATGGTATATGCATAGGCTATATGCATAATATATACATTTACTGATGAATAATTGTGCACCAGAAAAGGTAGATTTCCTTATTTGAAACCAGTCAATGACAGAAAACCTACATCTTTTATCTCTGGATTTATTTGAGACAAATGCTGTGCTTGTGCAGTAACAACCAGTAGTAATGCTTGTGTGCAGGTGCTCTCAGTAAAGCTGGTTTTTGTCACATCATACCTTATTTTAATCTAAGATTAAATGCATACTAACCATTACAACTGTTGTACCATAATGTAAGTAGTCACTCTACACTCACAGACTAAATGAAGTTATTTTAAAACTGAACCTGCTTTGGGGTGACAGAGTAACTAATACAGGTTAACCTGCAAGAGGTGTTTGGTGTTTACAGTCTCTCCATTGTATGTGATGGGACATGTTTAATCATAACTGTTGACATTACTGAGAGGATTCATATAGAAGGAGAGCAAAATCCTGCACTATGGCTGTGATGTAAGAAAACTGTTTCATGTTCTTGTCCACTTATTTTCTATATACTTGTGAGTTTCCTTCTATCTGTTTCTCATTAACAAAGATGCACCTTATGCTCAGGGGAGCTTTGTGCCATGCACAGATTCAACCCAGGGCTCTAGAAGTTTGTGATCAGCAAAGTAAATTGTCTGTTACCTTGAATAAATATTGGCTCTGCCAAATTAAAAATGCATTTTTCCAGTGTGCATTACACTCTGTCTCACAAAATGGTAATTGCTGTTACTGTTATTGCTCTTGCTTGTAGTGAGGCATCTGTTTCGTGTCTTACTTGCTAGCATTCCAATCCCAGTCTGCTTAAAATGTCTCTTCAGGACTTGAAGATAGTATATCCAAAACATCACAGGCATACCTTTGTAGATTTTTATATTGGTACAGTGGCTTCAAAACCTCACAAAGAAGTGGTCAGGTTGAAGTTGGTTGTGTCATGTCCTATAATAAGAGGCAGATCTCCTCAGAAAGAACAATTACTCTGAGGTGCTGCAGGTGCATTTTGCTATTAGGGATGGCTCACTCTCCCAGATTCCCTGTAGTTTTGGAGCCTGGAATCCATTGCTGCCTCTAGCATAGTCACTTGAAACTGGGAATGTGCTATATGACTTTGTACACTGCCATGGTTTTGCATGAGTTCTGAGTGACAAATTTATAACTTTTTCCTTTTGACAGTTAATATTTAGTATTTTTCAAGCTGAAATAATAATCTTCCTTTGCATTTGTCCTCAGCAGCAGGTCCTGCTGCTTTGTTTCTCTGTGTCCCTTAGCTGTTGTTTAAAAATCCTCTCCAGGGTTTTGTCATAGTTTTACAGATTTCAAGGCTCTGGACAACCAGTCTGCAGCTGTATCTTTTTGCAGTTTTCCTTGAAGAGCCAGATGTTCCACCTTTTGAGACATAATGGTAATATGAACCCAGGGATGATATTCCTGCATTGTCTGGAACTAGCATGGAGATTTTTAACCTTCCTTTACTGTTGTCTTCTTTCCTCTCATCTCCCATCAATAAAACAAGCAAAAAACTCCCTAAGTGTAAAAAAATAACATCCCCACCATAAGAGATGAAAACATCTTCATTGATGATGGGTTGGAATCCGTCATGAGCAAATTTGCAGATGACACCAAGCTTGGAGCTTGTGTTGATCTGTTGGAGGGTAGGAAGGCCCTGCAGAGGGACTTGAGCAGACTGGAGAGATGGGCAGACTCCAATAGGCTGTGTTTCAACAAGTCTGTGTCGAGTTCTGCATTTTGGTTATAACAATCCCAGGCAGAACTGTAGGCTGGGAATGGAGCTCTTAGGGAGTACCCAAGTGGAAAGAGACTTGGGGGTACTAGTNGAGAGACTGATGGAGCTGGGTATGTTTAGCCTGGAAAAAAGGAGGTTCGGGGGTGACCTTATCGCTGTGTATAACTATCTAAAAGGTGGTTGTAGACGGGCAGGGGTTGGTCTTTTCTCCCTAGATACTGGAGACAGGAGAAGGGGGTATGGCCTTAAACTCCATCAGGGGAGGTTTAGACTTGACATTAAGGAAAAGGTTTTTTTACTGAAAGTGATCTGGTTTTGGAACAGGCTGCCTACGGAGGTGGTCGAGTCACCATCCCTGGAGGTGTTCAAGGTTAGTCTGGATGAAGTGCTGAGTGGCATGATCTAGATGTTAGGTTTACTTGGTTTATTTGAATTTAGGTTGGACTGGATGATCTTTAAGGTCTTTTCCAACCTTATCATTACTGTGATACTGTATGCAAAATTTGCTGGGTGCTGCAGCTGAGCTCTGCTGGCTTTAGGTCAAAGGGGATAAATCAGTACTACTGAGACAATTATTTTCATGGCTGTTAAGTGCAGACTGCTGAATCTGTGTCTGGAGTGATGTGTTGCTGGGAAGCACTAGGAACCCTTCCCTAGCTGCTAGGTGTTTCCAGTGCTGTGGCAATTGGTTTGCTTGGGAAAACAGCCACTTGAAATGGGGGCTGGATAGATGTCAGAGGTGACATGAATTTGTTTTTTCTTCCATCAGTTTCTTACACTTCTGGAAGGAACAGTGACATGTAATTTAAACTCACATAAAGTTAAACCTGTCCTTCCTAAGCCTCCAAATGTTTTTACCCAGGGCCAATTCACCCGCCTAATTTGCTGTTCAGCCACATAATACAGAAAAGAAGGTCTGAGGGCAGCACCAAAAATGCCATGGTATTTGCAAGAGAAGGCTGCATCCTTTGATTGCTGCCATGAATTTATAGAATGTGTAGCAATACTGAAACAGTTGCTCATTTGTATTGTGCTGGGATTGGACAGTGTTCTGTGAGATGCAGCTTTGAAGTTGCATAAGGGGTATCTGAAATGTCTGTATGACCCAACCAGAAGCACTGGTTGTGCTTTGAGACTTCAAGTGCTTAGGAGACATCAAGACACTCTTAAAACTAGTTCTGTCACTGTATATTTTTGGTATAGATATTAACTGGAGCATTTTGATGCTAGTTTTGTCTGATAAAAAAGGCTCAAGATGTACCATGAGATATAAAGCTCTCTCCACAGAGTCCTTGCCATCAGTACTTGCAGCAGCACTTTTATGTACAGCTGTAACTTGGGTGTTGTGTCCCAAGACAATTTCTGTTGTTTGACAAATTACCAGAAGCTTTAGTGATGTTAGAGTCTTGGTTTCTGGTGATTGGAGAGAGGCTGCTTGGTGTTTCTGTCCTAGCACCTAATAATTTCTGTGTTTCCTTTTTTAGACTGAGTACAAACCTTCCAACAGACTACAACCTGTGTTTTCAAACTTGGCATCAGTTCCAAGTAATGACTCATGCATTGCTCTACCTGTGCCTAAAGCAGCTAGTCCTTCCTCAAGTTAATCATTGAATTAGATTAACTATGCTGATTAGACATCAACCCTGACTCATGTGACTCATCACTTCCATCATAGCTGCCTGGAATGGGATAATTAAACCCCTTTCTAAACTCAGCTGCCACAAGTTGAGTTCTTGCCGTACCAGTTACTGCTGTGCTTTAAAGCTATCTGCAACTGTAAACTGCTGGTGGAGTATGCCTTTTGCCAATTGCTTTTCCTGCCCCGACTTTGCTCTACAAACAGTTGAACCCAATAATTTTCTTTCTAGCTGGTTGTGGTTATAGTGGTTTGTCCTGCCTGGGCTTTGTTTCTGGCCTCCAGGTTTTGGGTACCTGTGTGAGACTGACTCCTTCAAACTTGCTTGGACAAACAGGATATTTTTTTCCCCCCAGCCTAGGCATGTAAGTATTTTTCAATGTAAGTTTGTTTAAATGAAGCTTCTTGAAAAGCAATCTTTGAAGTCCCCAAGATATGGTGAAATGTGTGCTGCTGTTGTGACTGGCACTGGTTGGAGGTGCTGTTGCTGAGCTCTTTGTGGTTGATGCTGGGCTGGCTGCCATCTCCCATGTGTGGGCACCAGCCACCCTTTGTGGACATATGGAGTACTGCTCTTTGATCTCAGTTGGTCCACACAAACATTGAAGTTCGAAGTATGTGAGGAGCTGGAATGAGCAGCTGAGGGTTCTCTAGCTCCCCTGGGGGCTTCTATTCCCTTGGTAGACTTTGTGCCAATACCAGCATTGCTGATGCCAGGCTGTTGGAAATGGCAGTTGCTAGCAGGTGGTATGTTGCACTATCTTCAAGACTGCTACATGGTACTGTAAAATTATTTGAAAAACCCCAAACCAGCATTGGAGTGTCCAGAGGTTTTTAAATGGTGAATCATAGGACTTTTGTGTGTGCCCTCAAAGCCTGAGCTCTGATGCCAGCAGGCCTGGTGTGTTCTCAGGACCTGACAGGGAGACAAAGGGATTTTTTGAAACCTCCTAATATGGCAGGAGTGCCACTTAAAATCGGGAGACTCAATGTTAAAGTAACCAAACAGGAAATGGGACAAATGCCCTCCATTTCTCTGAGGATACTTTTCATGTGTGGACACATTTCTTCTGCAATTTAAAGCTCTTCGCTAAAGAGTAAACCCAACGTATGTTTCAAACCCCATATGTTCACATATATCAGGGTTTATTTATGTGATATCTAAACTGCATTAAGGTTATGTTAGAAAGCTTTCCTATCTAAATGACTGAAGGAAGAAAGCAGGGAGGAACTGTGAGATAGCTGTGCTATCCAAAGTGCAGTGTCGTATCTGTTTTGATTTATTTAGCGTGTGCAGAGATTTTATTTACTCCAGTTTGTAGCAGATCATCTGTTTCAGCCTCTTGCTGAATTAAGTTTTGTTCGTCTGGTGTCTTGTCATCTTACTCTTGTTTTAAAAGTCTGGAGGAATGGAGACCTAATAAAAGCTACCTTGAAATAACAGTGTGGTGTGTTTGTCCTAATTATTCACAGTCAAAGACACCAGATTTCTCTGTGTAAATGTGCCAGACAGCCCCAGACTTTGTTATTTGTGTGCAGGTTAGTACCAGGCTGTAGCAGGCTGCATGTCTGCTTAAGCTATTACTCTGCCCTTTGTGTCTGTTCCTGGCTGCTTTGGGATGGGAAATTAATCCACCTTGCACCATTTACTTTGCTGTAAGTGAATATTCCTTAAAGCCAAGTAACAAACAGTAGCCATTTGTCTGGTGAATTAAATCTAGCAGACTGGGATAAGCTTGGAGCTTGGGTGTTAAGTATTGGATAGTGGGAAGCAATGGGAGATGTTTAAGCTCAGAAAAAGCCACCCATTTCTTGGAACTGCATAAGGCACCATATTAGCAGTTCCAAAGACAGATGTAGCTTTTCTGAGAGGTTTGGGATAAGAATTTCCCAGCTTCTAAGAGGTGCTAAGCTGCAAGTCTCTGGGTGTCCCACAAATGTGAGGCACAAGCACTATTCATGTTCCATTCTTTGCCATGGAACAGCACTGTGGGTTTCCATTTACCTCAAGTGTGTGTTCTGAGGGGAAAGTTACATTTATGTCTCCAGAGAAGTTCTACATTTCTATTTCCTTTAAATTGTGATTATTCTTCCTTTCTACTCACCTTCCTCTTCCTGAAATAATTTCTAATCTGAGGTTGTTTCAGGGCTGTGTAGCAGACCAGTGTTCATTTCCATAGTAGATCTCTGTATTGTGTTTTTACAGTTGGTAGTCTCTTGCTATTTGAGTCCATAAAGCGAAGCAACAGTGGAGAGCATCCATCTGGCCTGAGGCCAAAGGCTGGTGTCCAAAGATTGGCATCCTTGCTCAGGAACACATGAATCAGGAGCATGTTTGCTCCACAGCTGTGGAAAGCACTGCCAAGAGAGTGGTAACGGTAATGTGGCTGGCAAAAGCTGATTTACCAGTTGAGGGCAGCTACAAGGGCTGGAGCAGTAGTATTGTTGGGAGCCAAGTATCAATATCTATGCATAACATATGTTGTGGCTCGGGAGAGTGGAGAGGGATACTGTTTGCAAGGGAGATGCACAGCTTAAACAGACAAGCCTTGTCTCCTCTGGTGGTACTTATCTGAGTGGCTAAATGAGAATGTGCTAGTTAAGTTTTGGAAGGACTTCTGTGCTCTGTACAAGTTTGGTACAACATGAAATGCCATGTAAACTTCAGTTTTCAATCCACCTATTGCTATTTAAATGTTGGGTGTCATTTAGATGTAGAGTGCCATTTAGAGTTACTTAGTTTTGCTTAATTTTCGACTGGTTTAGACTATGAGGTTTTTACCTAGAGTGTGGATATTCTTGGATGCTGTATAAATTGCTGCTCTGTAGCATTTGAAGAGTGATGGATGGGAAGTACCTTGCTTTTCTTTAAAAAAAAATGAACAAGAAACCAGCAGTGAGGTTTTGTTTGCCTTCTCAGAGTTTTGAGTATGAGCATGGTTTCAAGGCCATAAGTTTCCCTTAGTATTTATGGGGAGATTGTGACCTGATAACTGGATAGCACAATGACCAAGTATAGTTCATTATGACTTTGATATACTTTATCTATTGAAGGAGAAAGGAAATATTCGGTGTAGTCTTTCAAAAAAGAAACAAACTGCTAACTGTGTAACACTACTAACTGATGGCCTGTAACAGGGC
Organism: Upupa epops; assembly: GCA_013397515.1. Classification (NCBI taxonomy): domain Eukaryota; kingdom Metazoa; phylum Chordata; class Aves; order Bucerotiformes; family Upupidae; genus Upupa; species Upupa epops. The sequence continues at coordinate 27,520 of VZRI01001586.1, forward strand.
AGTTCACTAATCTGTGGCATCCTATTTAAACACTCACTGGTGTACTTACCAATACCTATTCCGAGCCCTTGTCTGGGCGGGGTAGATGCTCACTGTCACACGTGGCAACGACCTTGGAACTGCAGTGATCCAAAGCAGATTGTTTTGGATGTTTTCCTGTCCTTTTTGGAGGCAGTCATAGCATTCTGTTTTCAGTGAAGTACCAAAGACAGAGATAGATGATTAATCACTAAATCAACACTCACAAGAATCATCATTCAAGATTCTGCAGTTTAGAAGAGTAGAAAGAATGAGTGTTAAGATGGCTGATCTTAACTGTAAGTACAGTTTCTGTGATTTTTTTCGCATCCTTTTTGCCTTCTGCAGTGCTTGGAAATGATGCAACTGCATATGTGGATTGTATTTAACTCTGTGATAGTGAATCCTGTAGCTCGATACTGAACTAAGAATGAAGAATGTTTGTTTATACAACATAAAAATGCTTTTCCCTTATGGACAATAGTTATTTTGGATTCCTAAGAAAACAAAATATCTTTTGGGGCCAGTGGTTATAGGACTGGTAGTCCTGTAGCCCAAGGACTGAATGTTTCTGATATTTCACCACCACCTAATCATTGTTTCAGGGGTTTTTTTTCCCAGTTCTTAACTGCCTCCTCTCGTGTACTGTGATATAAATCAAGAGCAAGTCTTTTGAAACTGGCAGACTGAGGCTGGTCTAAGACTTGTGTAGAAAACATTTTAATCAGGGTAAGATATGTTGCCTCTAATAGGAGCCCTAATAGTAATAGAGGAGGAGCAGCTGGGACCTCAGGGAGTCTGGTTGCCATCTCTCCTGCCAGATAAGTAATTAATCTGGCAACTCAGAAGCTGCCTATTGGAAATGTCTGTGCAAGAGATTAGAGGAGGACAACAATGAGTAGGTCTGGTGTGTTTGTGAAAGCCTCTGAAGTTTTCCTTTCACATGTCAAATTATTCCTTTCTCCTTTAACACCTAAAAGGTAGGGATTTCTGAAGAGCGAAGTGTCACAGAGATCTCTTCTGATAGGATAGTGGCTCAGTTTGGTTAGAGCACTGGTGGCCTTCTCTTCAACTACATGGTCCTCTGACCTTCCCTGCACTGCACGTAGAACCCGTGTGTTGTTAACATCCATGTGGGTTCTTAGATTGACTTCGGTTGCTTAAGAATCAACTATTAGCTGGATTTTAAAGGTACATCTGACCAGACCTAGTGACAGGCTGCTGTTAGAAATACTGATGTCGATCACTTCGCCCTGGCTAGATGCTCAAACCAGAAGCCTTGTGCTGGTTTAGTTTCTTAAGCTTGGCTCCTGTGAGGGCCAGGGGAGTGTGTGTGCTCACATAGTGCAGGGTGTGAGTTAGGGTTAGGGGAACACTCCCCCTCTTCTGGCATCACCCACCTGTCTGGTGATAAAACAATTTCCTACCCCATTTGGCAGCTGCCTTGATTGAACTTTGCAGGGAGGTTTCATCGTAAGTCATTAGCATGTTTCTTTCCTCTTTTCAGATCCAGCTTTCTTCATAGAGCTGCCCTGCTGAAGGATTAAAGTTAAGGGGCTTTAGTCCTCTAGCTTTTCTTGCACACAGGGCAAGGATATATGAGGTTGCCTTGCTGCTTTCTGAGGCATTTGTGATAGAGCATGTGCGTGAAATTAGAATTTAGAAACTGTACATATGCAAATTCCTTTAATCACTTATCTGTGACTTCATTGTCTCAATGTTGTGATCTCATGGCTAAAAATCCATTTTCTCCCATCGGTATCATTTGATTCCTCCCACATCAAATGCCACTTGTGTGTGGCAGAAGGCCACTAATGCAAGTTAGATGTACTGAACCTTGGCAAAGGTAGTATTTCAGATGAAGCAGCATACAATCTTTTTGCTTTGTTCCTTTTAGAAACCTGATTATTATTTTTCTCTAGAGCTGTTGAAGAGAAGGTGAAAAATTCTGAGCAGCTTCCATGAGCATGGTCATGCTGAGAGCAGATGGTCCGTTCTTGGAAGCAGTCCCAAACGATGGATTACTCATCTGATGCAGAATGATTCACCAGAAAATCGCAGATTCATTGGGACTGCTCTTTGACTCCTTCAGAGCTTTAACTTTGTGGTTTTTCTTGTCTCTCTGTTTTGTTGCTCAAACAAACGTTTAATAAAGTAAGTTCTGTTAGAGCCAGAAGATATTTGTACTTTAGAAGCGTAACTAGTATAGTGTGTCTGAACTGAGAGGAAAGAAGGCTTTGTGAGTGTGAGTTCTTTAATTACATGGTGTTTAAAACAAAAATTACATTTCATTGGAGTCATCAGTGAAGAAGCTTCTTTTGCACTTGTCAGTGCTATAACAAGCTAAAATTTCCCTTAAACTACCATCTAGGCAACTTCTTACATGTGTATTACTTTGTGTTTGCATCTTTACTTGTAAGCCGTGTTAACAGAACACGTGTTTGATGCATTCTGATACAGGCTTACAGGATGACAAAACAACTCATAAGAAGCTGAAAGGGTGATTACTATTCATTGTAAATGTATTCAGTGAACCAATCACTTTGGAAGCTGATGGCTCAGGGTGTCACAGAAACTAATCTGGCAGGAGTATTTCTAGCTAAGTCCCTGACTGATACCGAAAGATATATATTATTTTTTCCTTCCTGTCTAATGCTCTGATTTGTCACATCATTTTTCAGTATTTCCTCTCTGCAGACAGCTCCATAGCTACTGCTTACCGTGCAGCTGCCAGTAAAACATCCCCTAATCCATCCTGGAGAGTGAAGAGCTCCTTTGTCAGCTGCTCCAGTGTCACTAAGTGATGTAAATGGGTGTTTTTCAGCCATAATGAATTAGTCTCCAGAATATATTGAGTTTCCACTGGCCTCAAGGGGCAGGAATTGGGAGCAAGTTTCTATAAAAACTTGCTGAAATGACCAAGGTGGTGGAAGCAGATGCGGTTTTCTCAAGTCCAGCCTTTGTGATACTCTAGTTTGATTGCAGTGCTAAGAGCACTGTGGAACGGTTAAAGAAAGTAAACGTTCTTCATGTGCTCAACACTGGATAGAGACAGGTCCTGCACCCTTCCTGAATGCCCTTTGTGCCAGAGGAGTCTGGGCTCTCACAGCTTCCGTCCCACAGAAGTCTATCGTGAGAGATGAGCAAACGTTAGTAAGGTTCTGGTCCCACCTTCATGCCTGCCACCTAAAACCGTTTTCAGTTTACTAATCGAAGGTATGAAAAGAGAAAATGGTGATCTGGAATTGTTTGGTGTTGATTTTTTGCTTTGTTTTCCCAATCGTTTACTGGTCTAGTCTTTGTCTTTGCAGCCTGATTTACACTGGCTTTCCTGCCATGTTCTCAAGAACAAGGTGCTTGAATAGTTTCTGTTAGTGCTGGGGTGACACAGGCTTTGTTGTGCCTGCACAAACAGGAGTGAAAGGGCCTCATTTTACTTTCATTTACCCCAATTTAACTCCATTAGCTACAAGCAAATTGACTCTTTCTTCCCTCTTCTTTGTTGGAAACAGATTTGACTGTAATAATTTGTAATCCAGTGAGAATTTAACTCTTCAGGTCAGCGCATTAATACCACTGTTCTTAAATATAAGACCCAAGAGCAGGACTAGCTGAAATAAGGTAATTACCTGTAAATTTTCAGAGAGAGCTTTAAAAGGACCTGTAATGTTCTTTGAAGCTGTAGCTTCATATTAATCTGTACCGTTCCTTTTAATGGGAGGTTGAGCCATGTTCATATATCATATGAATATATTTCTAAATTCTGTATATGAAGGAAAATTAATTTCCCAGTCTCTATGGTTTCTGCTGGTAGTACCTTGGCTGGTTTTGGAATACAAAGGAATTACCGTCACTCAATAGAGTTCTCAAATGTTTATGCAGTAGTAATTTTACAAATGCATCTTAAGTCTTAATGTTGGTATCTTGAAAGAGTGCAGGTCTTGACTGATGGACCAGCAGTAGAATGAGAGCTGTGACCACGAAGCATCCTGCAAACACCAGGATTGATGTTGCAGGGCCTCACTCATTTAACCTAAAATAATTTAAGCTGTTAATAACAGAAGTAGAGGGCTAGGGAAGTAATCTGGGCTATATATTAATAGCCAACCTATTCAGAAACATCAATTCAAATGCTGCAAACAGGAGTGGACAGATACTTGAACAAACACAATAATTTACGTTTATTTTTGTTCATTAGATGTCTTGAGACTTTTTTCCTTTATTTGCACTTTAGTTGCATGCATTCTTAATCCTGGGATCATCCTGTTACAATCAATCTCAGGTTTAAGCCTTTGGAAAGAATGAAGGGTGGTGAGAGCAAGCATATTCTTCAGGAGTAGGGTTTAAAGCAAATTTTATCATTAATGTTTGAATTGATTCCATATGAGATGATGCATATTGCATGAGGTTATATTATACTGTGTTCCTACCATACTGGATGCAAAGTAAAAAATGTGCAGGACTACTGGAGGAAAGTAGCTGATACATAGCAGTGTAGTTTACTCATTGGGGTTACCTACCTACATCATTGTGTGCTGCCTGCTAGAACAGCCCTGCCCTGCTTGCAAACCTAATCAAACATTCTTACCCTTTTCTTTCTCATCTTTAAAGTAAGTCAGATCCATTACATGGCTTTTTCTTTCCTCCACTTAATTTCCAGTTTCTCCATTAGCTGGATGTGGAAGTTGATCTGACTTGGGTATGATGACTACAGGGGGAATGGTAATGGTGTAGGTGAGTTGCAGGAAAGGCAAAACTATTCAAACTAGATAGTCTTAAAATGTACACCCTTTAAACTTTTAAATAATCTGACTTTGTAGAATAAAACACCGTGTTCTTATGGAATTAAGAAATTCAGTTGAAGTTTTGTAACTTATAATAATGCTTTTAACTTATCAGCTGCTAATGGCTCAGATAGGATCTGGTGGGATTATCTGCAAACTGGGGATAAACTGAAGTCCATTTTTGGTAACTTAGAAATTTGTCCTATAAATTATTCATCCAGACTCTGGAAAAAAAAAGTAATTTGAATACGTAATACCTTTTATTCAGACTGGTTTACTCATCACCATATTTTAATGAAATTAGAAGTGTTTGTTTCCCATGTTTCTCAGTTCTAGTCAATATAAGTGCAAATAAAATGAGTAGTATTTCACATGTCCTCTCATGGACTTTGTTTACTGACAATGGAGTGGCATAATCCTATGCTGTGCTGTACAGGTGAACACTGGGAGCTGCTGGGATCTTTCATTTTTTTAAGTAAAAAAAATAGTCAAGATCAAAAGTGAGATTAACATCTGAATTTATGAACAAGCTGCTTTTGATTGGTTTAGACATGGGAGCACATAGTTACTTGAGCACATCACCTGGATTTTAGGCCTTGCATTCTTTTTCAAGTGAAAAAAAGAAAATCTTTGTTTATTATCTTCCATTTTTTGAAGGTTCATTTACCAAAGATTTATTTCCCCTGAAGAGCTATCAAAAGACACTGGTAAAGCACAATCCTTTTTGTTCAAAACTATGTTGTGCCTGGAGGTTTTGTTCCATAAACTGGGCTCAGTGCCCTGCTACTGACATTGAGTTGTTCCTGGAGGTTTTTTGCCTTCTCATTATTAAACCCAAAAGACCTGTTTCCTTTCACACTGAAGTGAAAGAGTGTGACAGCTGAACTGCTGTAAAAAAAATGATATGGCAAAACAATGGGATGTATATAAGTGTCTAACTTCACTTTCAGGGAGCAAATGTCACATACCTCTCTGCTCAAGTTGGTTCAAAAACCTAATATATGTTAATGTAAGGGTGCTTCCCGGTGAAGGAAGTGTTACGTTACTATGGGGTAGGTCTGGATGTGTCTGTGATCTGTAATATATGCATGGCAGGTAGTAAACAGAAGCATTTTCTAGGGCAGATTTTAGAGTATATATAGTAGTACCTGCCCATTCCCCTGATGAGGTGAGAGAGGGACCCTGCTCCTCTCAAACACAACTGAGCCCCAGAGCTCCCCAGCTTCTCCAGCACCCCTTAGGACAATCCCATAAAGCGCCAGCACCACCAGTCTGCCTTTCCTGGCACATTATTGCAGCAGATCTCTATCTCTTTGAGTCCAAGGACAACATCAGCATGTAGGCCAGTGGAAGTGTTTAGTATTCAAGGAGGCATTAGGTGAAGCTTCAGACTCTTCTGTGCATTGCAGGAAGCACTTCTTTAAAATCCACATCAGTGGGACCAAGGGGGTTCTCTTTTACCTGAGAACAGAGTCACTTGACAAGGTTCAGGTGTGTTTGCTATCCTTTCCTTGTGCTGTGCAGAATGGATTCAGTGACATAAGCAACACTAGCTCAGATTTGTTTTGTCTGTCTTTGTCTACAACACCTATGATGACATTCACGGTCATTTAAATAGTTTCCAGTCAGTTAATTTTTAACTTAAAAGCTGTTTATTGTAGAAAATATCTTTGTTAAAAGTAAAGTGGACTTGTCAGCAGTCTAACGTAGTAGTGTTTTTCTTTCTAATTTTTCTGTAGATGGAGGCAGCATCACTGGTAGGTACTTTGTTATTGCTGCTCTCATTCAGCTGTAATGTCATCTTTAGAAAGGAGATTATAGAATGAGATAATGACACTGGTGAGTAAGGAATAGGAGGAATTTGTTAAAGTTTTAAAGAATTGGTTTTAGCCACAGATAAGTTTTCAGACTAAACATGGTAGTGATTGAGGGGGTTATTAAATTCAGCAGCAAGTCAACATTGACAGTCAAATCTCTAAATAAGTGGGAAGGAAGTCAGAGATATCTTGTTTGCTGATTATTTTAAACTAAGCCATAAATCCTAACACTTCCCTTTAGCTGTCCTATTTATTTCTCTCTTGATGGGTATACATTAAAGTTGCTGAATCCCTGCCTTAGCCCAAGTGAGCATGCTTCTTTGTAATCTGCTAAAATGGCCAGCCCTAATATTTTCTAGGGTTGCTACTGCTAATGGATTTGGACTTTACATTATTTTCTTCCATGGCCAAGTATGTTTCCATTTGTGTAAGACAACTGCATCTTTATATGGCTCAGTTGTTTCCCCTTCCTAAGTGGAAGAGGAATAATAATAATAAAGTGTCAGTTTTAATCAATATCGTCAGACGTTATGGGAATTGAGTTCTACCTTGCTGCTAATATATTAGGTATATTCAGCTTTATCTTGTCTTGCAAAATTGATTTGCTACTTTTCAGTTCACTTGGCCGTTGTCATGCAAATTGTGGCATTTCTTCCCCCATTGACTGCACAAACTGAGATTAGATTTGAAAATTCAGTCTCACTAACCAGCTGCTCTGTTATTTTTCATTTGATTTGTCCTTCCCTTACCAGTTCTCTTCCCTTATTTTCACCTTCTCGACTGGCAAAGCACTGATAATGCTGTCTCTAGGGAACAGGGTGGGAATTGGCTGCATGCAGCTGGGACTGAAGCCTGAGAGCCTGCCTGAGCTGTGTTGCTCTTTTTGTGTTGTTCTTGCTCATGGCCTTCTAAAGTCTGATGGGAGAGAAGAAAGTATAAATTACTCTTTGTAAGGTGGTGGGGTGCAGCAAGTTTGCTGATGATACAAAGCTGGGAGGAGTGACTGTCTCACCAGACATCTGTCCTGCTATCTCACAAGACCTGGATACACTGCATGGGCAGAGCGGAACTTAATGGGATTTAACACAGGCAAGTGCATCTGGGGAGGAAAAACCCTGTATCAGCACAGGCTGGAGACTGACCTGCTCAAGATTAAGGGAGGTTCTCCTCTCCCTCTACTTTGCTCTGGTGAAGCTGCACTGAGTGAAGTTGCATCAGGAATACTGTGCCCAATTCTGGGCTCCCTAGTTTAAGAGGGACAGGGATCTACTGACACGGAGACAGTCCAGCAGAGAGCCACCAAGATGGCCGGGGGCTGGAGCATCTTCCTTATGAGGAGAAGCTGAGAGGGCTGGGACTGTTTATCTGGGAGAGGAGGAGGCTGAGGGGAGATCTCATCAGTGCTTATAAAGCATCTAAAGGGAAAGCTTCGGAGTGCTGGGACCAGGCTCTTCTCAGTGGTGCCCAGCAACAGGACCAGGGGCACTGGGTTTAAATTAGAACACAGGAGATTTGGTTTGAACATAAGGAAAGGCTGTTTTACTGTGAGGGTAACAGAGTCCTGTCATAGGCTGACCAGAGATTTGGTTTGAACATAAGGAAAGGCTGTTTTACTGTGAGGGTAACAGAGTCCTGGCATAGGCTGACCAGAGGAGCTGTGGAGTCTCTGTCTCTAGAGGCATTCCAAACCTGCATGGACAAGTTCCTGTGTAATCTGCGCTGTGGGGGGTTTGAACTAGATGGTCTCCAGAGGTCCCCTGCAACCCCTTCCTTTCTATGATTGTATAATACTTGGAATGGTAGGTTAGGTGGCTTTATTTTGTTCTACTCTATGGATCTGGGGGGAGGACTTGGATGCACTTGCTGTTACCCTGGATGACCTGGCATGTCAAGCAGATAATTTTAAACTGGGTTTAAAGTGAAGTTGTGTATGCCTCCTTCATGGTAGCATTTGAGGCCAGGTTGGATGAGACTTTGAGCAACCTGATCTAGCAGAAAGTGCCTCTGTCCTTGGCCACAGGACTGGAACTAGATGATCTCTTATGTCCTTTCCAACTCAAACCACTCCATAAATTTAAGACAGAAAGAGATGACCGCAAAATGAGTACCAGAGCAGGGTCTGTGCTTACGAGCATTCCTTTATTTGGGCCGCTTTGTCAGAGTGCTGATGACAGTGTTTGATAGCCATATTCTCACCTACCTGGTACTGGGTTCAGGGTAGATTGCAGATAAAATATTTAGTCTAGAAACAGCAATTACCATAGACTGAGTTTGCGGTGATTTAAGCTTTCATCAGCTCTGCAAAGCACAGGTCGGTGGTTTAGTGGCATGTAATGGTAGATCTTATTTCCAACGCCTGAGGCCAGGGAATGGAGGGAAAACAGGTGGGTTTCTTTAGTTACATGCTTGTTACTGAGCCTGTTTCATCAAGAAAAATGTTAGAAACTTGAGGAAAGGAGCAGGGAGCTTTCTTTTAAAAAGAAAGGGGTGAGTAGGAAAGGGTAGACAAAACCAAAAAAGGACAGAACTTCTCATTGTGCTGCTGAATTCTTCCTTTTCACCCTAGTTGGGTTTGGCCACTAATGTAACCTCAGAACACTGCAGAATTCTGTGTATTTATCTTCAGTGTTTCTGCGTAGTAGGGAATGAGGGTTTTTTTGGTTTTGTTTTTAAACAGATAGCCACAAAGATCTGGGCAAACTGGGACCTAATTATTTCCTTTTCTCTAAAATAAGTACAAATATTGTAGGAACTGAGTTCCCTGTGGCAATGTGTGGGCTTAAGTCTAGTGGAGGAGTACAGTACAACCTGTTCCTTAACCCTGGTGATTACCTGACCACACCAATACTCCAGGGTTAGGGTCTTACCTGGAAAGCTCTTCATCAAGGGTCTTTGCTTCACTGTCCTGCATGACTTGTTTTTAGCCTCTTGTGGTGTCACAATGTCAGCAATGTTCAAAAAACCTTTTAAACTGTTTTTTCTTTTATGGCACTATTATCAGCATGACTCAGTCTATACATAGTAAAGGTTGTAGTTTAGATCAACATCGATGTTTTCTCTTACATATAAAATAGGCTGGACCTCTTTATAAAGTACAGTGTAATTCATTCTTAATGAGGGTAGAACAGTCCATGCTTGTCAGGTAATTAATACTGTATGTAATGTGTTATTGCTGTATATCTGCTTTCAGGTAAGTGTGATGTGTCCTTTGTCTCATTCTTGGATTCACTTGCAGTAAGTAAGTACCTGTGGTGACGCACATGAACTAAATGAATGAACAAGTCTTTGTGAGTGTGTGCTGCACAAATCTTTGTGACCCAGTAGGAAGGAGCCGTTCTGACACGATGAGGCTGATACCCTGTTTGTGGCATCTGCAGCTACTTGGTTTAAAAAAGCCTAGACTGTACTAGGTCTTAGACCAGTGTTTGTTTACTCGTATTCTCCCCAGGAACGGTCATTCTGTAGATGTTGAAAGCAAAGTGATTGGCTTCATCCTTTGGCTGAATTAACAGTTAAGAAGTTGCTTTTCACTTAAAAGATACTCAATCAGGTTTCTAGGCAACCAAGCCTATTTTCACTTGCCCCCACTGAGAAGTAAGAACTGATTCCTCATGCAGGGAGGTGAGATCATGATGTATTTCAGCAGCCTTTACTTTCAGCTGAAAATAAAATGTAGCCCTTGAACGTGAAGGCGAGTCAGCTTAGGAAATAAGAATATTAAAAATTTAAAAACCAAAAATACCCACAAACAACAACTACTAACCCAACACTACACTGGGAGTGATAAGGAACAAATTTCCACTAATTAAGGGAGTGATAAGTATCTGCAGGACTGGTGCCTGTGAGCAGGAGCTCCATACTCTTCAGGCTTGCTAAAAAGAACTGTGATGTCTTGGTCCAGGTGTCCAAGAGAGGTTGGAAGAGAGTGATTTTTTTCCCAGCTGCACTCTTCTCAGCTGATGCTTGGATCAAGCAAAGGCAACTTTTCTCCTTGTCTCCACAGTCTGGTGGCCAACTGTCGGTGCTCCCTCATTTCTCATCTACCCATGCAGAAGATACAAAGACCTGGCCTGCCTTGGCATTGCAGATCACACAAAGACTTGATGAGGGCAGAATGAAAGAAGGGATTGAGAAGACACAGATGTCTCAGAGTAGCATTTAGGCAACAGTATGATAGCTGAACCATCGTGTTTGGAAGAAGAGATTTGGTACTGCCCCTTTCTTAGGGGGATTTGCAGGTCAAATGGTTAGTGTAATGGTGTTTGCAATTTTTCTCTTGGGGATGGCAAGGCAATTCAACACTCCACTGACTTTTTTCCTGTTCTGGATGCTCTTCTATGTACTGATGCTTTACCCTTCATTCCCATCAATTTCCTTTTAATATTGAGGCCTTGGTACATGTCCCGAATTGCACAAATTCTGTCTCCCCACTGACAAAGCAAAAGCAAACTGGACTGGTTCTCTGGCCTGCTTTCCCTCCAGCAACTGTGCCTAGGTAAATGAATTTATCTCAAACTAGTAGTGGCGTATGTTCAGTTAATGTCCTGCATATTTTATAAATCCTTCCTTAACAAGCAATTATTTTATCCATGCCAACTGCTGTGTAATACAGCTGCAGCAGTTACAGATATTGGCTTGCTGCTCACACACACACAATTTTTTATCAAGCACAGTGACCTGCAGGGCTACTGCGTGGGGACAGCAGATGAGCCGCTGCGCAGGTGCGACTGGCTCTGCTTTCTTTAACTCTTCCCGAGCAGCAGCTTCCGCCAGTGGTTTAAAGACTTGTGATTTCGTGGCTTCTCCTGTAATCTAGAAGACAAAGAGGGATGGATGTTGTTAGGGGCAGGGCTTTTGTTGTTCTGTCTGGGCTTGTGTTTATCCGGGCTTATTGACATATTGGTATTCATTTACTGTCTTAGAGAGTCTAAATTGAGGGCAAAGGGTTAAATGTTATCACAAATTGTAGCTGTGTTTGAGTATTCATCACCCTTCTCAGGTCCTCCTTCACCTCCCCCCTCTTCAGCTCCTGCTGTTCTGTGCATCCCTTCCCTTGTGTTCCTCTGGATGGGCCTTGCTTTATTTGTTTAGGCTGGATGCTCTTCCTTTAATTAGAAAACTCTGCTTCGGATATTGCCTGAAATATATGGTTTATATTAATTTCGGTGCTGCAAGAGGAACCAATAGCTGTAAATAATGTTAACGTTAATTTACACTCCCTTGCACCTGCAGTGAAGGAATTGTAGTTGCTATTCTTCTGTAATTATATTTTCACTGACAAGTGCTTTAGTTATTGTAGCTTTTCAATTAGGGTATCTAATCAGCAATTTTTTTTCTATATCTTCATGTGTTTATGTTCTTGATGCTTCTTTGCCAATGTAATTGACCTAACACCCCCAGGAATATCATGTCTTTGTTGGATTAGTTGCTTTTACTATGATGCCTTTTCTTGCCTGTAGTGTGAACTGTATCTTAGTTTTTGAACCTAAGCAAAGTCACTCCTTGCCCCCTCTATCAGTCAGCATTTCATGTCTCAGTTAGAAAATGTTCTGATTTTAGCCTTAGCCCCAAACTTTTTTCTTAAAACTTAAAATGCAATTCCCATGTAACTTGGTTTTCTAAAGGCCACACAGAGTGGCTGGGTGCAGAGCATGGAATTCAGCACAGCAATTGTATCACAATAACATTCTCTTGTTAGTAGAGATGGAGAAGCTTGTTAGTCTGTTTGAATTTTCACAGCAGGAAAGCAAATGGAGTTAGGAAGTGGATTGTGTAGAAAGAGTTGTAGACAAAACAGGCCAATTAAACGTTCACCATGGGAATTGCTTTTCACTTACTTGTTTCTTAGGTAATTTTTTTCCATACTGCTATGAAACTGGAAAAAGGTAATGCAGAGGTGAAGCAGTGTGAGGCAGCTCAGTGATATTTTAAGCCACATTTGAGATGCAAGATACAACTCTCTGAATAAATAATTGTTCTTCTATTTCAGTACTGATTTATAATCTTGTCAGTGTCTGTAGTGTTAGATGTTGAATGAAGTTGTGTGTTCAGCGGCAGCTGAAGTGACTTTCAGGTGTGCATTTCAGATTGCAGTGTTTATACCTTTGTTATAGATACAAGAAATCATGATGATGGAATTCCTGCTTGCCAGGGTTATTTTATTAATCTTACAGTAAGAACTCATGAAATGTGACTTTCTGAGACACAACATTTAATAAATAGCCCTAGCATTCTGCATCTGGAGTTGTGGGCCTGTGTCAACCCAAGATGCCCCATTGAGTGTTGATTTTGCGGAAAGACAGACTGATGGGTTTTGGGGCAGACATGTGGAAAGAAGGATTCAGATAAGCCAACCATTATGCCACGGGTTGATAATTTTGAAATTAAGGGTTCTTCTTAATGCTGTTTGATTGAAGTAAAGGCCTGATGACTGAGGTACAATGAAGGTAAGTGTGCAGTCTTGCATCTGGGCAAGAACAACTCCAGGGACCAGGATAGGTTGGGGGCTGAACTGTTGGAGAACAGTGTAGGAGAAAGGGACCTGGGGGTCCTCAGTGGACAGCAAGATGACTGTGATGACTATGAGCCAGCAGTGTGCTCAAAAGCAGGGGGTGGGGTGGTGGTCCGGGAATCAGAAAAGGAGTTGTTAGCAGATCAAGGGAGGTTCTTCTCCCCCTCTACTCTGCACTTGTGAGACCACACCTGGAGTATTGTGTCCAATTCTGGGCCCCTCAGTTCAAGAAGGACACAGAGCTNTTGGAACTGGCTGCCAGGGGGGTTGTGGAGTTTTCCTTCTCTGCAGACATTCCAGATCTGTCTGGACATGTTCCTGTGCAACTTGGTCTAGATGATGCTGCTGTGGCAGGGGAATTGGACTAGATGATCTTTAGAGGTCCCTTCTGATCCCTAGTGATTCTATGATTTGCACTGGTGATGAGATGTAGTCCTTTATGAAAAGACCTGAGGTATCATTTTAACCAGAAGTGCACGCAGTACAGGATATGATGGGCAGGCTTCTTTTATCCATGGTATTCTAGCACTTGTGTTTAGACGTTTTTCCAATTGTACCTGCTATTGGTTCCTTTTTACATTCCCTGGTCACAGCTATTAAATGATGGAAAGTAGAGGTAATATATTGGAGTCCGTCAGTACAAGAATGACACTGAGGTGCTGGAGTGTGTCAAATAGAAGAGCAACAAAGCTGGTGAAGGCAGCTATGCTAGTGACAAGAATAGCAACAAGATGTCTGCAAATAATTCGCTTTTATTTACAGGTGAAGATACCTACTGTTATGGGGAAAAGCTTTACACTGTGTTTTTTTGATACGGGATTTGTGCCATGTTCATAAGAATGCAGTATCAAAGACAGTGACCAAAAAAAGGAGTTTTTACTTTCTCCTGCCTTTTTAATAGTGTTGGGAAAATTTTGTTTTCTGCATCTGTTATGCTCTGGTTTTCCTTGGTTTTATTAAATAGAAGTGATAATTTAAGGCTTTTATTCTTTTCACAAAAAGCTATACTATATTCTCTGCTTACTGAATGCAAATGTCTTACTTTTTTTTCTTTCTTCAGGCAGAGAAAAGCGAGAGGGTTGGTAACACAACACATTCAGCAAGGACCACAAATCCTGTCTGCACACAATGATAAAACATATCCCTAAAAATGTAAATTAGTCTTCTTAGTCTCTAAGCTAATTTTCATGTGTATAGTGGAAACAAAAACATAGTAAGGAAAGATGTAGCTGTTTAACCAGATTATCTTTAAAAGGTGACAGAGATATATTCTGGCTAATAGCCAGCTCCTGGGTGAAATGTCTGCCTTAGAGAGCACATTAAAGTCTTCCCTTCTCTGAGCAGCACTGTGTTTTGTAATCAGGGCAAGACAAAGAGTTTAGTTCTATTTTGTTATAGTGTGATAAACGGCAGGGCTTGATTTAGCCATCCTGTTCTTCACATGGCCTCCAGGGGCCATTTGGCTGCTTGAATAGGACCTCCAAGAGTCCTTACTGTGTCAAGACCTCCAATTACAGTACTATTAACAAAGGGTGTGATTGACTGCTTCTCCTTTTGGACAATAATTTCTTTTGATTTCCTATTAATCAAGTATTCCTAGACATTGTAAATTTAAAAAGGAACTAAGTGTTCACCTTGGCTGTATGCTTTATTGACTGGGAAGTTCACTTAATATTTGTTAATGAGCCTGTGATAACTTCTAAGGCAGTTGAGCTTGGGTAGATAGAGCTATATTGCTTCTGGTGGAGATGATGGGGCAATGTTTTGTACTGAGTAGAAGAAAGGAGTTTTCTTACTGTGGCATATTCCACTTACACATAAAAAGCTAAAACTTCATGCTGTAAAATGACACTAGGAATGGTGTTACTTAGTCTGGGCTGACTCTACCAAGCATCTGTACTGCTGTGGTGGAGAAGAGCTCTTTTCTAATTTGTTTGCCTTCTTACAAACACTTTGTTGTGCTGAGTGGCTGAACTCCCTTGTGGATGCCCATTCCTGGCAGTGTTCAAGGCTAGTTTAGACAGAACTTTAAACATACTGGTCTACTGAAAGGTCTCTGCCTATGGCAGAGTGGTTGGAACGAGATGATCTTGAAGGTTCACAGACCATTCTATGATTGATAACGTGGTGTGTGTGTTGCTCTATGTGTGCTATTCAAGTATAGAAGGCCATTATTTCTAATTGACCTGTGTTAATCAGCTACATATATTGGTCAGTGGTTGCTCTACAGCTCTGATGAGGACTGAGTTAGGGATAAGTTGAGCAAACTGGATGTACAGAAATCCATGGGCCCTGATGGGATGCACCCATGTGTGCTAAGGGAGACGGTGAATGTCATTGCTAAGACATTGTCCACCATCTTTTCTAAGTCATGGGGATCAGGAGAGGTGCCTAGGGACTGGAGGTTAGCAAATGTCACTCCAGTCTTCAAGAAGGGTAAAAAGGAGAACCCAGGTAATTATAGACCAGTCAGCCTCACCTCCATCCCAGGAAAGGTAATGGAACAATTTGTCTTGGACCCTGTCTCTAGGCACATCAGGGACAAGGAGGTCATTGGGGATGGTCAGCATGGATTCACCCAGGGGAAGTCATGCTTGACCAACCTGATAGCCTTTTATGAGGGCATAACCGAGTGGATAGATGATGGCAGAGCAGTGGATGTGGTCTGTCTTGATTACAGTAAGGCATTTGTCACACTCTCACATAGCATCCTCGCAGCCAAACTGGATGATTGGGTAGTGAGGTAGATCATGACCTGGCTGCAGGATAGAAGCCTGAGAGTGGTGGTCAATGGAACAGAGTCTAGTTGGAGGCCTGTATCTAGTGGAGTCTCTGAAGCATCGGTACTGTGACCAGTCCTCTT
>VZRI01001586.1:44345-87534 GCA_013397515.1 Upupa epops
TGAGGGATGACCTCATTAATGTCTGTAAATGTGTGAGGGGTGGGTGTCAGGAGGATGGAGCCAGGCTCTTCTCAAGGTCATCTAGTGATAGGACAAGGGGCAATGGGTGCAAGGTGGAACAGAGGAGGTTTAATATAAGTATCACAAGGAACCTTGTTCACAGTGAGGTTAACAGAATTGGAACAGGCTGCCCAGGGGGGTTGTGGAGTCTCCTTCTCTGGAGACATTCAAGACCCGCCTGGATGAGTTCCTGTGCGACTTGGTCTAGGTCATCCTGCTGTGGCAGGGGGATTTGACAAGATGATCTCTGGAGGTCTCTTCCGAGCCTTGATAATTCTGTAAGTATTTGTCACCCTACAAGTATTTTATATGAGAAAAGGCAGGAAAACTTTTCTCCTTTAAAAGGATACAGAGTAAGGACCAGGACCAGCTTGTAGTTGTAGTTGTGACCTCCAAGGCTCTGTTATGAGATATGTACTTGCCCTGCAAGGTGGTTAACATATTATCCATCATGTCCAGTTTAACGATCCTGGAATGGGAGAAGTACAGTATGGGAAACTGTTGATATGAGGAGAGTGATTTGGTGAAAATTTTGGTTTAGTTCGTGTGATTTATTGGCTCATTTGGTAGCTTCTGGGTAACTATAGACAAGTTTTCCTTCGGTCATTCCTAGTTTGTGTGCCTGCGCTGTACTGCATGCTGGACCATCACATCTGATTAAACTAAGGAGGGGATGGATCCCCACCCCTACTTCCTGTAAATCTTTATGCTCAGTCCTCTAATACACCTGCATCTTGCTAACTTTGAATTCAGCGTCCTTATATCAATGTCTGTATTTCCATATGAAGCCAATCTCACTTTAGATGTATGTTTATACCTTTTTCATCGTAGTTGGTTATGGAACTTAAAGTAAGATGCAAGTGTTGGACGTGTATTCAGAAGCATGTCTTTATCTGTAGCAACAGAAAGCTTCTGTTAAATGTCATAAATATATGGTATATACATTTGCAGATCTAGCATTAACTGCAAATTCTGCTTCTTTTAAGCTATCCATAATAATGTGTGAAGCAGGCCCTACCTGACACCTAATCATTTATGTAGATAATGAATTCATAACTCAACTGCTTTAAAAGTAGATCTAAGCTATTAATGAGCATGTATCTTACCCACATCTAAAGACTAGGAAGTATAATTATTTTAGCATTTGATAGGTTCTGCTTATAGATTGTCTTAAAAATAGGAAAAATTAATGTACTGGAACAATTCTGAAAGGCCCATGAATAATGAGCTGAGGACAAAAAGCCTGAAACATATCTAAGGTTATGTTAATGATGATAAATTACTGTGAGAGGTTTATGAGAAGCCTTTTAGCATCTATGAACTACAATTATTGCACATCCGCAAAAGCACAGAACCTACAACTGATACATCCCTTCCTGGATGAAGATTTATCCTTGCAACATTTGTTGTGGTGTGCCTTAGTGTGTGTGCAACACACACAGCTTGCTACTGCCTGTGATTTGATACAAACTCTTATGGGAAAGCTTTTTGTAACTCCCTACACATGTCTTACATGTGGTGATACACCCACAAACAGCTGACAGTCAAAGGCCTTGTAGCCTAAAGACCAAATCCAGCCTGCTTGTTTTTCACTCTGATATCATCTTCTCAAACTAAACTGAAAGTAGTTGGTTGAGTTTTTTTTAAAGCAGCTAATGTGCATCCTTCATCAGTGTGTGGTTAAACTGGATGTAGAAATTGTGGCCTGAGGGAAAGCTACAGAATATAAAACCCTAGACTAGGTCCCTGTGATTATGAGTCTTAGGGTGGCTTTGAATATGAAGAGGTGAATAATCATCTGTTTTTTCTGAGCTGTCTTTGTCTTCTGGCACTGCCAGCACACCCAGCAGCCATCAGAGTGGCTGGTCTCATGTTCAGTCAGCTTGGGTTTAGGAAAGCCAGCTCTTCATAGCTACCTTCATCTTCACAGTGACTTCCCTTCTCCAAGCTGTGCTATTCTCTTCTCGGCCGAAGACAAGGCACTGTGCCAGAGACAGTCAGGAAGAAAGAAAAAAGATTCGGAGCTGTCATTCATTATTTAAATAGTAGAAACACCAACCCACATGGATGAAAAGCAAGGAAGTTTTTGGGTTTTTCTTGCTTTTACGCCAGGATTGTTTCAATCTCGGCCTTCACAAGGGGGTTGTTATAACTACACTGGTTCTTTTAATCTAGTTGAGTTAAATTGGTGAGAAACTGTTCAGTCCTTTTTACATCACTGATGAAACAGGACCCATCTAGAAAGCAGAAAGAAGGACGATGAGGCACATAAGGTACAGGGGTACAGGAACTTGACAGTGTGAAAATACTAGATTGTACTTTAAGAGCAGATTACTGGAGTCTTAAAAGTCACTACCACTAAAACCGCACTTTACACATATAAACTGTTCAGCCGGGGATTCCTGCGACTGGCACCTGAAATGCCACCTGCTCTGTGCTGGTGCACCTTGTGTTCACTAAGTCTCTTCAAGAGAAAACTGGTGAGGGTTGAGCTGCTTCTCTTTGCAAAGGTGGAACCAAGCGTGTCTGGAAAATGCACCTAATCCTACAGGGAAAGTAGATTTAGCAGTTCTGGTTCTTTCTATAACAGTACGGAATCCATGAAATTTGTGAAATAACACTGTGATATCTTCAAAGCAAATAAAGGATGAAGTTCTTTTTTTCAGCCAGGTATGATGTTGGGAGAATTCGTTGTTGAAGTATTCTAAGAGATTATCTGCCCCAGGAGGGTTTTCTGTGGGCACATTGCCCAGGGTAATGCAGAGTGTCCATTCATTTCCAATTCAGACAAAATGCTCCTGCACTGCTTCTTTCAAGTCCAGATAATGGAGGCTTTGATTTTCTTTCTAGAAAAGTGAGAAAAACTTAAATCTAAAAGAAGGATGTGAAATATCAGAAAACTTTAAATCAGTGGGTCATCTACTGTAGGACAGTAGTGGTACCATTATTTGACCCATTGTCTCCTCATGTTAAATGGCTGGTGACGGTGGTGAATTTCGTTAAAAATTACTACAAGAGGCATTGGAAAATTAAGAAAATAAAAACGGTGGTAGTTTTTTAAGAATGCCATACTGTAGTGTGTTTTTACAGTATATAAAATTACCAAAAAAACCCCTATTGAAGTCATACTAAAGACATCACAAATGAGAAATAACTGAATGATTCAACTAACCAGTTTCAAATCAGCCGTATCAACTCATTGCACAATAATGACTTTAAATATCTTAGTACTTTTGAGTTATCAGGAAGGTTCTGTGTAGATATTAGTGTTTTCCTTCTCTCTCTGTCTCTGTTAGCCTGGTGGGGGTCAAGAAAGAAAATGTTTAATCTTGTCCTTGTATTTAAACACTGGCTTGAATGCAAAATTATGTAGCATAGCTCAGAAGGGGAAAAAAAACTACAAAAGGAGGTTTTCCAGCATTGCTGTGTCTGCTTGTCCAAAGCAAGTCAGTATGGTTGGGTTCATTAAAGTTATGAGGACTAATGAACTAGTACTCATAAAATACTTCGAATTTTTCAGTTTAAAAAACACGGGAATATCATAGCAAGGAAAAAAGAGGCAGTATTCTCTGTTGAGAAGTGAAGACTAAGAAGCCAGATATTTAATTTTTAGAATTACCTTCTGACCTTCTGTTTCTATAAATTTTTATAGAAAATAGTAGCAGATTAAACAGTTGAGACCCAGCCTCTCAAAAATGGCCAACTTTTAGTTGTTAGTTCTGATGGTGAATTTGCTCTTACAAGCTTGTTTCACTCAGAAATGTTTGTGTTTTGCACATTATTCCCATTACCGGTACCATGACTGCAATGAGTGAATTCCATGGGAACCGCAGTGGATGCTGCATGTCACTAGGTCATATGAGTGTCAGTGTTCCTGACAGTTTGGGGCAGTTTCTTTAAAATAGAGCACTAAATGATGACTACAACGTACTTGACAGGGTGGGCTAGCAGAAGCAGAGGTGACTGCTGGTGATCTGTGCTACCTTAGCAGCTTGGCTTTGCAGTGGCTGCTCAGCCAGACCCCAGCAGCAGTGGCTTTACATGACAGTAGAAGGCTCTAGGAAATAATCTGTACCCAGAGATGCAGGGAAAACATCCCCAAACTAACTTTCATTGCCTCCATGATGGTGAACATGGTATCTGCAGGGCCCATTCAGAGGGCTCTAAACTAGATTCGAAGGGAGGTGGTATAGTTGATGGGTGCGTACCCGTGGGACAGAACTCTGGTCTTAATGAAAAGTAGGGGGCCTCTTGCTATCCTAGGGTGAAATTGGAAGACTCGGCTCACTCCCTGAAATGCCTGTACACCAATGCACACAGCATGGGGAATAACCAGAAGGAGTTAGAAATCTGTGTCCAGTCAGGTGATTATGATCTGGTGGCAATTATAGAGACTTGTTGGAACAGCTCGCATGAGTGGAATGTGGTCATGGATGGCTGTGTCCTTTTCAGGAAGGACAAATCAGCAAACCAAGGTGGTGGAGTTGTTCTTTATGTGAGACAGCAACTGTAATGTACTGAGTTCTGTCCAGGGGTGGATGAAGAGAGTGTTGAGAGTTAGTGGGTGCGGATCAAGGGGCAGGCTGGCATGGGTGACACGGTTGTGGGAGTTTGTTACAGGCCACCAGATCAGAATGAGGAAGTTGGTGAGGTCTTCTACAGGCAGCTGACAGCAGCCTCACAGCTGCAGGGCCTGGTTCTCATGGAGGATTTTAACTACCCTGATATTTGCCAGAAGACTTACCCAGCCAGCTATGCCCAGTCCAGGAGGCTCCTGCAGTGCACTGGTGACAACTTCCTGATGTAAATGGTGGAGGAGCTAGGACAGGAGCGCTGCTGGATCTTGTGCTCACCAACAAGGAGGGTCTATTGAAGCAGTGAAGGTTGAGGGCAGCCTTGGTTGCAGTGACCATGAGATGGTGAAGTTTAGGGTCTTGTGTGGTAGGAACAAAAGACATAGCAGAATCACAACCCTGGACTTTAGGAGGGCCAACTTTGGCCGTTTCAAGCAATTGCTAGTGAAAATCCCATGGGACAGGGTACTGGCAGGTAAAGCGGCCCAAGAGAGCTGGTTCTCATTCGAAGACCACTTCTTTGAAGCAAAACACAAGAGCATCCTGACAGGAAAGAAGCAAGGAAGGGAGCCAGAAGACCAGTGTGGTTAAAGGCGGAGCAACTGCACAAACTGAAAAGGAAGAAGAAAGTCTATAGGTCATGAAAGGACGGAGTGGCCACTTGAGCTGATTATANTAAGTTGAGTAAACTGGATGTGCAGAGATCCTTGGGCCCTGATGGGATGCACCCGCATGTGCTAAGGCAAACGGTGGAAGTCATTGCTAAGCCACTCTCTGTTATCTTTTCTAAGTCATGGGGATCAGGAAAGGTGCCAAATGTCACTCCAGTCTCCAAGACGGGTAAGAAGGAGAACCCAGGTAACTATAGACTAGTCAGCCTCACCTCCATCCTGGGAAAGGTGGTGGAATAATTTGTCCTGGATGTTGTCTCTAGGCACATCAGGGACAAGGGGGTCATTGGGGAACAGTCAGTATGGCTTCACCCGGGGGAAGTCATTCTTGGCCAACCTGATAGCCTTTTATGAGGCATAACTGGGTGGATAGATGATGAGAGAGTGGTGGATGAAGTCTATCTTGACTTCAGTGCTTGACTTCATTTGACACAGTCCCACATAGCAGTCTCATGGCCAAACTGAGGCACTGTGGACTGGATGATTGGGTAATGAGGTGGATCGTGACTTGGCTGCAGGGCAGAAGCCAGAGAGTAGGGTGGGACAGAGTCTAGTTGGAGGCCTGTATCTAGTAGCATCCTTCAAGGATCAGTACTGTGACCAGTCCTCTTCAATCTATTCATTAATGACTTGGATGAGGGATTAGGGTGCACTGTTAGCAAGTTTGCTCATGACACAAAGCTGGGTGATCCCTTCTGATCCCTAATGATTCTATGATGACAGAAAATGCAGTGATGGATGCTATGGAGGAGATACCCACAGCATTATCTCTGCAGCTCTAGTAAGTGCTAAGCTGCTAGATTGGCAGAAGGAGGGAGAAGTACGTCATTGTCAAAACGAGAATTTCCTGAACTTTGTTTCAAGTCATTTATTATCATCACCTCTGTGTGTTCCTCTGTGTATATGTTTTTCTTCTGTTGAATCAAGTTCAGTATAGTTACAGTAGTGTTGCTATGGTGACCCAAAGTGACAGCTGCTGTTTTGTGCCTCTTGGAGGAGTGCATCGCAGCAATGGTCATTCTCCCAAGGGGAAAGAGTTGGTATTAAAAATAAACCTCAGAAGAAATCAACAGGTAGTATATAAAATCCCTTCTCATTAACAGTAATTAAGCAAACCATCTACGATTCTCATGAGGGAAAATGACAAATTTTAGATGAAAATATGTTGTACTCCAGGACTCTAAAGAAGTATTGTTTTTGTTGTGAGGAGGATGCAAAGTCTTCACATTTTGTTATGATAATTTTCTGTTTACATTTCACTGCCCAATCCCAGTGTCAGTGATGTTTCTCCTTGGGCTGAATCCTGAGGCGTTCTAAAGAACACACTGTCCTCCTTTCAGATGAAGCTGATTGAAAGAAAGGTTGTATTTTAAAATGTAATTTAAAAATCCAAACACCATAGCTGCCATTTTTGAGCCATTAATGCATGTGCTCTAAGGCCACTGTAAGGTCTCGGGGAGCCGCCTTTTCTCCAGGCTGGACAATGCTTTCAGCTTATCTTCAGGGCAGAGGGGTTCCATCCCCCTCATTATCTGTGGCTCTTCCCAGACCCGTGTGGGCAGGTCTGTATCTTGTTCTGATCTTGTCACCATTGCTGTTACCCTGATGTGAGGTAGCCTGGTGAAATTTTAGTTTTCTAATGTCCTACACTGCTGCATGAGTGTAGGTGTCACTTGGAGCCAGTTCCCACCATCAGCTTTGTCATTGTTCTGTCAGGTATGTCCTACCTGGGACAAAGAAGGATTTCCAGTAAAGATGATCTTCATAGCTCCATCCAGCTTCCTGAATTTGAGACACTTGTTATATCACCTTGTAGAAATGGGTAATAAAAATACAAGGATTTATCTTTGTCTTGCTTGAAGCTGAGGAACTTACAAGTGTAACTGGTTCCCAGTTCTTGGCTCACACGGCTTGTGTTCCTCTGCGGTCCAAGGTGGGAATAAATGTTTATGGGATTACATCCACTTTACCCTTCATTACGATTACGAATATTGTTAAATGTTTTATGTGAATGGTAATACCAGAGATGGTGGTTTACAAAGGAGTTGGTAGAAGCTTTGTCATCATCACAGTAAAAAAACTAAATGCGAATTCTAGTCCAAAATAGGTATCCTTCGGATAATAGCTAGACCTTAAGATATGAGGTACTCAAATAACATGATCTGTGAGATGAGAGATAAAATCTGTCTCTTTCTAACCTATTAAGTTTTCAGTCATTACTGGGGATGAAGTGATGGTTGTGGATTGTTTTGTCAGCTAGATTTGACATTCTGAATATCAAAAGGAATAAATCAAGGTGGATTGATTACAATGTATTAAGAACTTCACTGACAGAAAATAATAGTAGAAACGCTAGAATAAAATCAGCCTCTGGAAGTTGAAGCCAGGTAGTCTTAAGTGTGAAATGATGAACACTTTCAAAAGTGAGAGGGCTAAATATTGCAGAAGTCTTATCAAAACTCACAGAGTTTTCTTGGTACTCTTACTAGCTGTGTGAGTGCAAAGGTTGAGCTCTGTGTGTTTGAGCCTTTTGACTTCAGAGAACTTTCATCCCTGTATGACATTCACAGTTCCACTCTAATCTTGATTAGATGCTGTCCCCATTGATTTTTCAGTGAGCTGGGGGCACCTGCTTCTCTAGCTGAAAGATTAATTACACAGGCAGACAAAAATGTTTTGAAAGGTGAAATTTACCTGTTTCGCAGTGGCTGCATGAAAGCAGCTATCCTGGAATCTGTTGGAGTTGTCTTCAGAAATGAGTGTCTTATGCTGTGCTCAATTCAACTTCACTGAGTACTTTAACCCAGCTACTTGCTGTTTTGTTTGGTTTTGCACCAGAGTTTGCATCTAGTGGGCAGAGCTCAAATACAAAGAATAAATAAAATCTTCCCCATGTCTCAGTATCCAGCCAGAATCAGTCACTGGACTCATAAGAGAGTTTCCTTCACCAAGGATGGGTAACTAATTAAGATTTTAATGTAAAAAAAAAATTGTGATTATTTTTTTTATATAATGACTGGTTAGGCACTTCAGAAATTAATATGTACAAAACTGTCTTTACGATGAAATGAGTGGTTTTAGGAAGGCTGAATTGCAGTGAATAGCTTTTGATTTAAGAACTAAATGATTCCTCCCTGCCAATGAGGGGTTTGTACGCTTTACTTGTATATAGAAAGGAAATGAAGTACAGTGTTCACGAGTGGAAGCATCTAACATGAGAACAGAACATGAGAACTGCAAAGCTCATGAGATACCAAAGTTCTTCCAGTAAAGTTTGTGGTTGGCTGTGCTGCATGCAGATACAGAATTAGTGTCAATATTGCAATTGCATGGTGTAGTGTATGAGGTGAAAGACAGGCATGGTTAAAGTTCCTCTAGGAGCTTCATGGTTCTAATGTTTTAACTTCCCTGTGCCTAATTTCTTTTGTGTTAATGTTAGCTAATGTACTTTTTTTTTTTTTTTGGTAAATATCTGTGACTAGAGATTTGTGTCAGTCATTATCTTTAATTGTCTGGAAGCAATATGCTCAGTAAAGCCTGCGTTGTAAATGCTGAAGTTGCTTATGATGTTTTACTGATTGTATACAATTATTAAATTGTATTGCCAGGGGAAGGTTTGTATTCCTCTTAACATCTGACTTGAGTAAATGTGTCATTGTGTATGGAGCAGGATGCTTCATCCTTTGCCCAGGGAATACCTTGGATTTTCAGAGATTAAAGGGACTATGCAGCTTTTAGCATGCTGAGACGATTTCAGAATGCATTATGTGACTATGAGTGTTTTCTGGAAATACATTGTCACTGATAACTTGCCCATATTTAATTCAATGTGTTATTTTTTTGTAATAATAGTTAAACTCCTTCTACATCATTCTTAACTGAAGAATCTGGCAAAATATTTTTGGTCCTTACTTCTTGGCCATGGATGTGTAAACTTCTTTTCAACGTGCTAGCTTTTCATGGTTAAATAAATTATCTTCAAACACTGAGTAACAATCTCATTGAGAACTGGAAGATGTGATAGTCATATCTGCTCTATCTCATAGTGTGGCAGAATTAAGCCCTAGTGTTATTCAGCTCCATTTTGCTTACTTTACTAAGCTGATTCTTTCAGAGAAGAAGTCTTTTGCCCAAGATGGGTACAGTGTTCCCTCCAGGGTTACAGCTGGCTGCTCACTGTAGAGGCAGTGGGTGCAGCGTCCTTGTTGCAGTCCTCATCTGTTTACTGTGGCAAACAACTTGAAAGGTCCTATGGCACCTGCTGTATGAGATGCCAGCACTTAAGAGGAAAAATAGGACATCTGTCTTGTGTGTTGGAAGAGAAGAATGGGTACACCTTGACTTCTCAGAGAAACCAAGTGGTCACTGACTGCTCGTTGTCTGGGATGGGTGGCAGACAGCATGAGGTAGGGGCTCAAACACAACATCAAGCTATGCTATATTCATCTTGAAGATTAGATAGCAAATGACTGCAAGCTACTGTACTGGCTTAAAATGGACATGGGATTTGACTTTTCAACTAGTGTTGGGACACTTGTAAAGAGAGCAAAGAAGGCTGAGGGGTTTTTTTTTTCTTTTTTAATATAATAGGCAGAAAATGTCCTCAGGAACATCTGTGTTTCCATGGTTACAGGATTGTGTCCTCATGTGGACTGTAAGAATGATGATAAATGAGTATGATGATCCTGTACTACACCTGGAATGCTGTAAGGGAAGCTGGAACATGTCATATGTTTAGAAAATACTAAGTTTCTTAGATGAGGGAGCACCTTTATACCTGCTTGCTATTCTTGGACTACATGAGAAACTAGAAGCTTTTCATAATAAATATTAATAACTAGAAAATGTATCACATGATTTACAAAAGCTGTAAGTGCATTCTTTCTAAAAAAGGTCATATTTTTAGTAACTAGAAAAACGTAAAGGTTATTTTCTATGCTGTTCACATAAGTGAAAAATCACTAGAAAAAAATGATTAAAACTTCATCAAAACCCTGGAAAACCTGTTTGCATCTTTCATTGATTTCAGTGGTTTTTTTAGTGCTCCAAAGATGAATGTATTGGTTATACTGTAATTAATGATCTTTTTTTCTCAGTCTGGAAGAATTAGCAGGTAAAGCCTGCCCAAGCATGATTCAGGTGGTGATGGATAAGATTTTGGCAACAGAAATCCATAGATTATATCCTTTGAAAGCACTAGGAATATTCTCAAACACTGGTGATCTGTAATCAGCTGTGTAGTCCAGAAAATGCATTATGGAATGTTTGCTTCATGTGCTACTGACTAATGCAATAGGAATAGTAAGAAAGAGAGTGAGAAGGAAAGCAATGAAAAGAGAACAAATTGCAGAACTCTTGGCCTCTGGAGAGTGTATTTAGAATTTACTCCACCGATAACCCAAAGGAATGCAATTTTTTCCAGCAAGCATAGAGGTGTAAACCAAACCACATTACTGTCTGTATCATGCTAGATCATACATTTCTTTATAAATAGCTGTAGAATTTTACTTTTTTTTTTTTACCCATGTACTACAAAGATATGCAGAAGATACAGTTGGTCTTTCTTATGTGGCTATGCCAATTGAAGTTGAATCTGGAACAAAGCTGGGTTAACAGTAGGAATTGCATTTTTTCCTGAAATGGGAAGTTGTGCTGCTCTTTTTCAGAATGAAATATTACAGGGTTACAGTGTTGACAGAAGGAGCTGACATGATGCTGCTGAGGTTGATTGGATTATGAAGGGATTAAGTAGTAATGGGATTGGAAGATACTTCTTGAATGAAAAGACAGCTGTAGAGGATTTTGAAAGGAAGGTTTATGAGGTTGAGTCAGTTCAGCCCTGTGGTCATGGCCTTGCCTTGAATCAAGGCACTGTATGGAGGCAGGCAGCTCTCAGAGCTTGTAAAGGCCAAGAAGCAGAAATACAGGCAAAATCAGAATCTGAGCCCTTTGCTCAGGGGTTTGCACAGACTCTAACACAAGTGTATTCATATAAACTTTTTTTTAAAAAAACTTGTCTTTATGAAATTTTGTCTTCTAAGCAAGAGAGAAAGTGTTAAATGCTCTACAGTAGAAGGTCTCTGTTAAAGATACATTATCCTGCATTCATCTACATAATCACTAAACATTTGTGGTAACACAACAATGTTTATTCCTGTAATTAGTCCCTAACTAAAAGGAATTAATGGAGGAGCAATTAAACAAAGTACAGACACCACATACATGGTCTTTCTTTTTGTAAGTATTTACAGAGGGCAAAAATACCCTTACAAGCTGGAGATGAAACTTCTTTAGTGATATCTTGCGATTGCAGTAATCCCAAGTGCATTTGATTGGATCAAATTTTGAGAGAGGAGGAAAGAATGGTGTAGGGCACTTTCTCTCAAGCAACATCAAGTATTAGAGTTAATTCATGATTTCTGAAGGTGATCAAAGTGATGAGATGTGGTAGAAATGGTGGACAGTCTGTGCCTGGAATGGCAACAGCCAGGTGATAAACCACAAGTCTGCTAATACATCTTAAATCTGGAGAAAGATAGACAACTGCAACATAGAGAAGTCTTGCAAATGGAAATGGCTGTCTCCTGTGCTATGGCTAGTAGGGGGAAGAAGAAAATTAATTTTCAGTATTTTTGCTGGTCTGAGGTCAACTGAAAACCTGAATGCTTAGCAGACAGTGTGTGTGTGCCCTAATTTCTGTTAAGCTGTTAACTTTGCTCATTCCTTCCTATTTTCTTCTTCAGACTAGTATTTTTCTTGTATGGCCCGAGTTTGTAACTGGCCAGTACTCATGTTGGTCTGTGTTGTAGATAACAGAGTACCATGGATATCCTCATGCAGGGAGGTGCATACATGTTTTTGAAGGAACCTGTCACTCTCAGTTCTTTTTTGGCAATCAGTGATGCGAAGTGCAACTTTTCAAATCATTTACTGCATTCAATTTGAATCATAGCCTGAAATCATGTACAGTTTGTCTACCAGAGATGAGATTTCTGCTTTCCAAGGGTAAACTTGCTCTCTTTAAAATCATTCCAGATTTGATCAGTTTTATTCAATGTCAAACAGGAGTTGACACTGCAATGGGAAAAGCACTCATCTTCTACAGTATTTGGAGACTATGATAATCAAATTCTGTAAAGAAAACTCTGCTGAACAGACACCTACATTACTGTATGCTTTATGTATGAAAGCCCTTGTCTCTGTTGTTTTTGTGCCCACAGTAACAGAACATGATAATCTAAAATACTTGGCAGTCCTAATTTTCAGTGGCAAACATCCTCATAAGCACAAGGAAAGGAATTTTGTTATAGACTTCTAGTTAGCCAAGCAATTATTTGCCATAGATGGTTCTTTTTTCTTTTGTTTTTTCTTAATCGATGTAAATAACTGCCTCTAACATGGGAGATGATCAAATTAAGGATTATATGTAAATTTTTTTATCTCAGTTGACACCCTGTGGCAATGAGTACTACAGGTGGAATGTGGTATTTAAAATCTCAGGTCAGTTTTCAATTTTACAGTCTTTGAACTTTACTAAATGTCTCTCTGCATGTTGTAAGAGGGTGAGCAGGGAGCTGTGCATTGTCCACAGACTGCAGTGTATGTTCTCATAATTCCCTTCTTTATTTCATGTTGTCTGTGAAAAAGTTCCCTTTTTCCGAAATATTTTGGTTTTCTATATATGATAAATTAATGGAAACATCTTATCAGGAGTGGGCACCCAAATATGATGTATGACCAAGGTCTGGGGTTGATTTGGCCTGAATTCCTACCACTTAAGCACAGCTGTAAATAGGATGTTGCCTACCACATGCTCTGTGAGTGCAGGATTGCAGGACCAGAGCAGAGGAGGTATCTGTACCTGACAAGTCACAGTTGCTATTAGTTGCTTAATGTTAATTAGCTATTAGAACCACAAAAACAGTAACGGCGTGTGATGGTTTTGTGACAACTGAATCTTTGCCAGCACCAGTAAGATGGATGTGAAACAAAAGGTGAGAATAGCTAAAACCCTTGGTAAATGCAAGACTGAAATCATACAGCTGGCAAATCAAATGTGGTCACATCCAGTGTTTCTGTTACCTTGTACTGTTTTTCTGATTGCGTCCTTTCTTCACCTAATTACCTTGTCGTGTTTTATTTTAAACAAACTCAGTTATTTTAAACTCCCCATGGGTGTGTTAGTTTTTATTTTAACATACAGATCTAGGGAGAGAGTGTTGCAGACTAATTGCCATTTAAATGAAGGCTTGGCAATGTTTGTTATTGAAAAAACAGAGTGTGTGAATGGAAAAGGGGTGAAAAATGTTTGCCACCCTTCTGACAAACAGATGCATGTCTCACATAACCTTTAGGCCAGACAGCTTGGAAGTCGAATGAGCTTGAATTATTCAGAAGCCAGTGAAGATGAGTTTGATAGTGAGAGCATGTATCGATCTGCCAGCATTCTTTCTGTAGCATTGAGCTTCCAAAGTATTTAATAACTTTAAAAAATAGGTTTTTATTTTGGGTTGGTGGGGGGAATTGGCTGACTTCTAAAAAAATTTGTTGTATATTTGGTAGATTCTAATCTTACAAAAAAGACAAACCAGCCAAAAAAAACTGAATTTTTTTTTCTTAGGGTGCCTAACAGTGCATCTGACACTGCCTTACATCCTTCTGCAACAAGATCCATTTCTTTCATACAATTACAAGGTTCTCTTTCAGATAAGATACAGCTTTATTGAGTTTCCCCCTGTGCAATTACAGTTCTCAAGAAAAGATTACTACGTATGAGTAGCCTGGATGGTATTGCAGCTTGCAGTGGAATGCGAGAGAAAGATGCTGCAGCGTAGTGGGGATTTTCTGGTGGTGGTCTAGGATATACTGGGAGAAACTTCAGGAAACTTCAGCATTGCTATGGATCAATTTTACTTCATGTCCAGAACCAACCTAATTCTTGCACATGCTAGTGATGTGTTGGTGTTTCTTTCTTGAATAAGGAAAATGCGAAGACTCACCATTGGCTTAAAAAGAGCTTTCAGATTTTGAGCCTTTGGAGAGAGAGGACAGGTAATACTCATTTTTACAGCACTTTTTGAAAAATAAATTTATATTGTATAAATTGCCAACAGTTGAGGAAAACCTGCTTTACTTTTTGGCGGTGTTTGTTGGATAAAATGCTCCTGATCGTTGTATTTATCAAAGATTATTACATGTTAGAGACCCAATGAGGGGCTCATTCATATGCAGACACAGTGCTTCCAGGATTAGCATTCTGTTCCCAACACCAACTGCACTAGGATTGCCTTGTGGGATTGCTGCTCTTGGAAGGGGAGGACAATTATTTTAAAGCATGTGCAAGGCACACCTATATTTTTTAGTTCTATCGGCTTCAAAGACTTCTCAGAATATCTGTCTTAATTTGCAATTAATGTGTAGCTTTGTGTTTTAGAATAACTGTCTTGGTGAAAACTGCTTTGAATTCCCAGGCCTCCCCCATATTATGCTCGCTCAAGTTACAGGCTTATGCAAATATTTTTCATTCTGTCATTACTCTGTAAGCTTGAATATGCAGTCAGTCTTTAGAAGCCCGGTTTAGCTGCTCATGCAGGAGGCTCTGTTTTGGATAACTGTGCAAATGCCGGAGCACAACACATTTTGACACATAGCATTCTTTTTTAATTCAGTTTATGCTCCTTGTTTTAAGCAATTACTTGATGCAGGGTAGTCGTGTCTTTTTAGAAGAAAATAAAGAAAAACGTGTTTTCCCTGGCAAAAGGGTGCTGCAGCAGGAGTCTAATGCCATTTCGATAATAAGATGAATCTGATAGAGCCAAATAGCCCTAAATTAATGGCCATTTTTTATAGTAAAATAAGCAAGTCTAGAAAACTCTGGAAGAGAACAATACTGTGCTTTAATTAAAAATAAGGCAGCTGCACAGTTTTGTCGTGTGTTGGCACCCTTATTATTTCTGTGTCATTGAAGTGTTTGTCATTGAAGCATAGCTACAAAATCTTTGCTCACCTCTGCTGCCAGACAGGTGATACTGCCAGGGACAATGTAAATGTGACTCTGGGCAATTACTAATGTCCCGTGTAATGGCACTCGCATTTATATTATTTCAGGTATTTTTTAAAAAAAAGCTTAACAGTTAGCTTGGTGTGGTTTGTCCACTATCAATAAAGCAGGTTCTTTGCTGCTGCTGCTATTTTAATCTCTGGAGTTCTAGTTGAGTTTGGTGGAAAGTTACTGCCTACAAATAGGACTATCTTAACAGTTAACTTTGCCCTGCAAGGCAAAACTTGCAGAGATGGACGTGGCACGTCATCGTTATTGCAGCTATCTATAGTAACTGGGTATGGTATTGCCAGTCTTGACTGTTTTCTGATTTGAAAAAAGTCTGGATTCGCATTACTTCCGAATCCCGTGCTTTCCTCAGGTGCAGGTCTCTTCAACTCACAGCTACATGTCACAGTGTTCTAGGTTAGGAAAACCCGGTTTTGGTATCCCTTTGCTTTCCTTTTGTTCCCTAAAATAGTACATGTTTTGTTTTAGACCGTTGAGGAGGCAGAAAGACCCCCACTCCAGATGGTTTCTCTGCAGCTCAGAGAAGCTGGGGCCATTAATGACCCATTAGAGTGGGCAAAAGACAACGCCCCGGGCAGGAGCCATGGAGGCAGCTCAGAGCTGAGGCCGAAGCTGGGTTCTATTTTATCCTCACCGCAGTAAAAGACACTGTTCGGGGGTGAGCAGTCTCTTTCTGGTTCTTCCCCTTTTCCTTTCCCCTGTGGGCCAGCCGAGTGACTGGGCCACCGCTCGACCAGGAGGGTAGGAGGGGCGCCTGCCCCACCCCACTCCACCCGCTGGGGCTGGAATGGACCCCTCTGCCCACCCAGAGCCGGATGCGGTGGAGGGGGGGAGTAGGGCGTGGTAGGAGAAAGCCCTGCCCCACTCGCATGCTGAAGTGGGTGGGTACGGGGAGAAAACATCAATATTGATTCCTCTCCGCGTTTTGCGGAGCGGTTACACTAATCGTCGCAAGCCTGAAGATGCCGGAGTGGTGAGCTAAGAGAAAGAGGAAAAAGCCCCAAAAGCCTGAGATCCTGAAGGAGGGGGGAGTTCCCTGACAGTTTGTTGCCACGGTCGTCGTTGTGTGCTTCCACCACGCGGTTGGGCCATGCGGCCGCTGCCATCCTGATCAGCACGAAGAGAAACGTTTGTCACGGTTTGCCGCTGAGACCGCTCGTGTTAGAGGGAATATGGACCCCAGAAGGACGTTTGCTGGTTCAGCTTAGCGGAACTGTTCATGCAAGACAAGCTGAAGATTTGTAACTCTTAAACCTTTGGCAGAATGTCGGGAAACTGTGGTTTGAAGTGTTCTAGGGGTGGGTCACATCGCTGTGCTGTGTGTGCCCCTCCAGGGGATATGACCTGAAGCCAAAGACCGCTCCAGAATGCTTTGCCCATTTCTTTTTCTCAGAATATATGTGCATAGTGATAGAGTTTTCCTGCTTTTTGTGCTTGGAGCCATTCAGTAAAGCCCTCCCCGCCTCCCTGCCGCTGTTTTCTCTTGCCTGATAGATTCTATTTGAGATCCCTCGAGACCAGGCTGCCTTTCTGGTTTTGGGGTGTTCTGTTTGTGGGTTTGGGATGTTCCTAACCTGGCATACTCAGCTGCTCCCATATCTCCCTTTAGCTAGTTGGATCCTTATCAAGAACTCCCTTTGTGGGGTTGTACTTCCTCTTGTTATCCATTGCTTCTAAGGGGCTTGCACAACTGATTACTTGTCAGCTGTGTCAAAAATAAAAGTTGTGGGCTTCGTTTCTTGAGAGTAAACCTACTTGTGTCACTGGTGCTTGATTGTGTGTGAATTCAGCATTGAAACGTGGTTGTAACATCACATATTTCTGCATTTTTAGAAAATAGTAAATTGTCTAAAGTACAAGAGGTCATCTTTTTCCCTCCTTACCCTTGAGCCTGATTGCTCCACTCAATAGTGAGAGAACCACAAGTCTGAATCTTA
Organism: Upupa epops; assembly: GCA_013397515.1. Taxonomy (NCBI): domain Eukaryota; kingdom Metazoa; phylum Chordata; class Aves; order Bucerotiformes; family Upupidae; genus Upupa; species Upupa epops. The sequence continues at coordinate 61,657 of VZRI01001586.1, forward strand.
GTATAAGTCAACTCAATTTTAATACAACTTAAACACTCATCAGTCAATTTATCATCTCATTAACGTCAAGGCTGGCACTTCTATAGAGACAGCTGTTGTGTGTTCTAACCCTGAAGATCCCCACAGTCTCTTTGTAAATAAGAACAGTTTTAAAAGCTAGTAAATACTAATGGTGTTTCCACTAAACTTAATCTGTTTAGAGGATTTTTTACATGTCTCCTTTGTATACAGTCTAACATTTGCAATCTGGCTAACAATTCTTCACGCCTTGACTAAGAAATAGTTTCATCTATGTGAAGGGGGCTTCATCTATGAAATAGTTTCATCTATGTAGGGGTTTGGGTATGTACTTTTTTTCCTCTGCTTTCTTCCCCTGCAGTGTTTCAGTCTTTCTCTGGAGGTTATCTAAGCCGAGAGAGAGCACGATGCAACGGGCAGGGAACAACTTTGGGTGGTGGTCTTTCGTTCCCATCTTTGTTCTATACTGTTAGAGCCCAGTGTCTCCACAGTAAGACATTAGCATCGGGGGAATGTGCAGATACCCATCTTTGTTTCTGTAGGTGTGTGTTAAGCCCCAGTAATGAGTAAACTGTCTTTATGAAATAGTATAGTGCTTGCAATTGGATGCAGGCCTTAATACTGTCTTCAGTCATTACCTCGTTGGTGGAATTCACATTAATAAATGTATTTTTTCCCTGAATTAGGTAATTTATGTCACTTAACTTTTTTCCCTGGAAAGCACTGTGCTTCAGTTAAAGATCCACTGCTGCTCTCCATGCACACAATGCCTTTGTTAGTAACTGACAAATACTGCTGGAATTGGAGGGGTTTGTCCCGTAAAACTAGACACCTAGCTACAGACTTTATTGAACTGGCATTCTGGAAGCCAGAAAAAAGACTCCAGTGAGCCTTAGCAGGTTTGCTCCAATTAACAGCAGGCTCTGTGAGTAGGCTTAAAGATGGAAAAATTAGAGAAAAATCTCTTATGTAAATCACTTTTCCATTGCCCTTGTAGATAAAACTTTCTTTCATGTGTAGACAACACAGCATCATGTTGTCTTCTGACCATTTAGGACTGCTGGCATCCCCTAAGTGTGCAGCTTCATCAACTTCTGAGAAAGGTCTGTATTTCCTGTAATCATAAACATTATTATGTGAAATAATTGTGAATATGGAACCAGATTATTTCATGATGTTGTGATTTTTATTTTTTTTTTGAAGGTAAATGGGATATGAGAGTGCAGTGTAAAGAATTGTCTGATCCACCAAAAAGAATAAGTAGTACAACTGAGAAAACAGGCTTTATGCACAGCTATGTGGAATCTGTGAAGAGTGTGCTGAAGAGAAGTTGGTGCACATGCAAGAACAGTGTGTCAAATGGGCTCTCTTAGAGTTCTATGTGGATAGTAAGGGACTGTCTAGACTGCTTTAGGTGCTTTGTATTTCTAGGTTCAGCACATTCCACTGGACTCCTCTGCTACTGAGGCACCAAGCCCGTGGATGGAGACTGCGCTGAAGTTGGTTATCAGGCCATTTGAATTTGTCTGGGTCGTGCTAATAATACGGATAATCATTTGAACATTGCTTCAAGCTTTACTTTGGGAATTGGCTCTTATAAGTCTCATTTTATAATTAGTTTATTTGTGTTCTCTTTATTATTAATAAATCATCATTAAGCAGTTTCAGCTGACTCCTTTGATCGCAGTGTCTGATGATTGAGAAACAGATTCATTCCCCATTGGCATTTATCAGGCAGTGTTGTGGCCATGCGAACAGGCATGCTTGCGTGGCTGCCATTTGAGGTATTAGCAATTCTGCGTATTATCACTTCCCTAATGAAAGTGCTGTTCATATGTGGTTGTTCATTAAGTGAGTGGGGTGAGGCCATTAGTTGGTGAATCCTGGTGGCATGACCTCACAGAACTCTGGCAGTGGATATCAGTGCTTTATGGCATCTGTTACCACTGATTTTTTTACGTTTTGAAAATTATTTATTCTTAAATCTCCAGGAAAGATGTTTTAATCAAGGGCAAAGGAAACAAATATTTTGTTTCTGAGAAACTACAATTTTGGAAACATTCTTATGATGAGGGGGGAAGAAAAACCCAACTCCCAAACAAATAAGCAGAGGATTCATGAGAATTATAGAATCATTGGGGATCAGAAGGGACCTCAAAAGATCATCCAGTCCAATCTCCCCTGCCACAGCAGGATCAGCTAGACCAAGTTGCACAGGAACACATCCAGGCAGGTCTGGAAGGAGACTTCACAAACCCCCTGGGCAGCCTGTTCCAGTACTCTGTTTCCCACACCATATAGAAGTGCCTTCTGATATATAATGGAACTGCTGGAACTTGCACCCATTGCCCCTTTTCCTATCACCAGATGACCTTGAGAAGAGCCTGGCTCCATCCTCCTGACACCCACCCTTCACATATTTGTAGACATGAATGAGGTCACCCCTCAGCCTCCTCTTTCTCCAAGCTCAAGAGACCCAGCTCCATCAGCCTTTCCTCATAAGGGAGGTGTTCTACTTCCTTCATTATCTTTGTTGCTCTACGCTGGACACCCTCCAGCAGCTCTGTGTCATTCTTGAACTGAGAGGCCCAGAACTGGACACAATACTCCAGATGCAGTCTCACTAGTACAGAGTAGAGGGGGAGAAGAACCTCTCTCAGTCTGCTAACTACCCTCCTTCTGATGCGCCCCAGAATACTGTTAGCCCTCTTGGCCACAAGGGCACATTACTGTCTCATAGTCATCTTGCTGTCCACTAGAACCCCCAGGTCCCTTCCTCCTCCACTGCTGTCCAACAGGTCAGTCTCCAACCTATCCTGGTCCCTGGGGTTGTTCTTGCCCAGATGCAAGACTCAACACTTGTACAAGAACTGAATGAGAAATGTTGAATAGCTTAACAGATCTTTGGACCTATTCTATGTAGGGATGTATCATAGCACTGAAATTTCAGCCTCTTCATTGACCATTGTTCTTTCCTTACGTTTAGCTGATGTGAGATGCTTCTCATTGCTTGCAAAATGTAGGAGTGAAACCTTCTTTGAAGAAAGCTGGTGGCAATGAAAACAGAATGCTTGTGGTACTGGAAAACCCTTTGCTACCCCTTTTGGATGCACAGAGGTGCCAGGTACATTGTTGAACCATCTCTCCCTTTTGCTGTCGAACGACGAGCTTTTCTTTCTCAGTACGCATTCTGTCATAATAGAAGTAGAAATTAATCTTGTTCTTTTCCTTAGATTCAAATACCACCCCTTTTAGCAAAAAGAACTTGCTCAGCTCAAGATCTCTGTGGCATGAAATAGTTTAAGGCAGTAAGAATGTGTAGAAATTTGAACTTCAGTGTGACCTTTGATGTAATCTTTCTATGCTATAGATTCGTTATATATGGAATGGGGAATAACAAGTGTTGTATCACATTCTTAGAAGCACTTTGAAGTTGGATTCCCCATTATAAAACATTTTCAGATCCCTGGAGGAAAGACAGTAGAACTTCAAGCTACTGGTTACGTAATATATTAAGGTTTATCAAGGGTTTAGGGCGGTAAGCTTACCTGAAGCCTGTCTTATCCTTATTCTGTGACTGTGATGTCTGATTTTTGTGCAGATGGGGGTAATGTGAAAGCCAAGAGAATTATCTGTAGAGTCTGTCAAACAGCTGTGGTGAGGCACTGCCACCTGACTTCTGCAGTACAATGTAGGCAGTTGTGCTTTGTCACCCATCCTAACTTCTGCATCCCCGTTAGCCCAGCATAATCATAGCTGGGAGAGTAGGGCAACATTCAAAATTCAATGAAGTTTATGTGTGTTATGTACATTAGTGGTGGCTTAATAAAAGAAACAGACCTGAAACAGCTCCTCTGCAGAAAGACTGTCATTCATTCTGTCTGCTGTGATGGAGCAGGAAACAAGGGTGTGACCTCACCTGTAACTGTGTGTGTGGCTGTGGCTGCAGGTGATGATTCCCAGTAAAGCACGAGACAAGGAAGACAAGGGTGAAAAGGCAAGGGCACCAAGAGCACAACTGCATACACAAGCAGGTAATGCTATTTGTACTGAGCATCAAATGCACCTTTCAAATCACTCAGTAGCATTTTATGTTTGAGGAGAAGGTTTTGTAGTCCCTGTAGCTGAGCAGATAGACATAGTGTAGCCTTGCTTTCATCTTGCCTTATTGTTGTGTGTGTTTTAATAGCTTTGAGCGGCTTCATATGTTAATGCTACAGTGAGCAATGGAACAGTATGTGCAACTTAAATCATTTAAATGATTAATGTTTAATTTGTTCTTGCAATTAACTTATTCCCAGTGGCAGTGGCAATGGTTTTGAGATACAGCTTGTTTGTATCGTTGAACTGTTGTTTTTCATTGCCATAAAATGCAGTGTGCTCTTGAGTCAAAGTAAGATTAGTTTGACTGCACACTGAGAAAGTTCAGTGTAATTGCAGTATTGCTTTCTAAACAGCTGCCTCACAGAACTTCTGTTAGCTATTTAATGCATTTATTTATTGCCAGGGAATTAAAAAAACCAAAGCACTACCAAGCATGTGTAATCTCTGAATAATGATCTTTTTAAATAACATATAATACAGGGGTTTTTTTCCTCAGTCTGGTTTCACTGAGACTACTTAAGGATTTAAATTATCTGGAGATAGAAATTCTTCCTTCGGAGACAATGTTGAGTCCTTGGTAGGACTGAGCTACTGAAGTCTGCTGCAGCCCTGTCTTACAGATAAAGGAGCCTTTTTCTCTACTGATTCAGTAATTTTTCTCTCTGAAAGAGTAGGAGTGCTTTTTTTGTTCTTCTTCATGGAGTATTCTAAATCTGTTATTTCCTGTCTGTATCAGGAAAATCTTACCAGTGCCAGCGGCCATTAGCAGTGACGAGCTGAGCCGAACCAAATGTACAGAAGTGGTACCCCTTTTCCTTAGCTCTGAATACTGAAGCAAAGGGAGTATCCTCACCTGATTTTCAATCAGCTTCTACCAAATTGTACAATTTCAGCAAAGGGCCTTAAAGCCCATTCAGTCAATTTATTTATGTCACATGTTGGCAGTTTTTGAGGCAATTGGAGCAACTGCCTATCTCTTTATAGCGTGGACATACCAAACTTTGAAGCAGTTCCTATTAATGTGCCTGCAGCAAAGGGGAATTTCTGGCCACAGAAGCAAGAGAGAACCACGTTGCTGAAGAATCATGTGCTCTCCAGGAAAGTAGAGGCACAGACTGGAATATGTACCATTTACATATCCTGGGATTTGATATTTAGATTGTTCTCTGAGAATTTATAGAGTTCTAGAATGGTTTGGGTTGAAAGGAACCTTAAAGATCATCTAGTTGCAGTATCGTAGCTGGTACAGAAAAATGCAGGGGACTTGCCAGCTTTTTTCTTATTTGTAAATGAAATGAAGAAGCAGGCATGTTGTACTAATAAAGGTTATTTATTAAACCTGCAATCTGGCCATTTGTTTAGCAAAAAATAAATCACAATGAATATGCATAATGTGCTTACTCACAAATTCTTTGATGCGGAAGCAGATGAGTATCATCTGTTCTCATGCAGGAACAGAATGACAGGTTCATCGTAACATTTGTAGGGACTTAAAATGTAGAACGTGCCAGAAGAAAACATGCCCCTCTGATTTGTGGTGCCTGTGGGAGCCATTTTCTTCAGTGGGTCATTTTATTTTGTAGTAATTGGTTGCTATCATTGATCTGAGCTGCAAAGCCACCTGGTATCTTACTTAAGCACCGTGTTTACTGTCTGAGATGACACAGTCTTTCCTGTTTGAGCCAACTCCTGAAAGTTAGCTGGTTGTCTTACATGAGGAGAAAGCACTGTGTGCATAACATGCCTCTGCGGCTTGGCATTCTAAGAAAACCATCTTTACATAAAAATAGAAATGGTACGGTGATACTTATTCTCAGAATGTTTTCCCTCACAGAAACAACAGTCTTGCTCTAATAGAATTATTCTTTTTAAATAAACTGTCCTGATCTTGAGGCTCCATGAGAAATGACGTGCTTTACGTTGATTGAACAGTTTCTTAAATGACATCAGGCCTCTTTATTCTGTACTCATTTACTTGAAGAGGGTAGAAATAAAGATTTAAAGAAATGCTGAAATCAGTGGACTTTGTTGAGTAATCAAATGAATGTTTCTGACTTGATTTGGTCTGTAGTCCAATAAACGTCTTGTGCTTTGAAACTATGATAATAGATATGCAAAGTGATTAGCCAAGCAATTAACAAGCCATCATATTTATTAATCACAGAAAGACTTAGCAAGCCACCATGTTGGCTTCATGCTGCTTACTAAAACCCGTCATCTTACAGTTTTAAAACATTTTGTGAATTGACAAAGAGTGGGATTAGTGTGTAGTGGCTGAAGCAGAGGACACCACAGATTTCTCACAGCCCAGTGGTTAGACAGCTGTATTGGCAGTCAAGTCCCCAGGTTTATGTGGATCTAAACACTTTCAGATATGGTCAAATGAAAATTTACTAATAAAAAGGAATTCAGCTGTGAAATGAATTTACAGAAATGAGCTAAGCCACAGTTTCCCTGCCTTCAGTCCATGCTGCAGCAACCACCTCTTTGTGTTATAAATCCTTGTTTATGGGTTTAAAAGATAGAGGCAAGACAAGGTGACCCAGATGTGCACAGGGATTAAGAGGATTTTTATGATTTTTTTATTTCCTCTCTTGCAATAATTTCAAAAATAAGAAGAAATCTTCTTAAAAAGACAATAAACAGAAATATTACCTTTACAGGTAGTCTTAACGTGTGTGTGTCCTGAAGCCGCATTCGGTCATCGGCATGTGTGCATAACTAAAAGGTTTGTCTCACGCAGTGCAAACCAAAAGCTTTGTTGCATACTGTGTGTTATAAAGTAAAGGAAATGTAGTTATGAATCTGGCTAAGTATTTTCAGCCCAGCATTACCCAGTCTTATTCTTACAGTGACTCCTTCCTATGGCTCCTGTGGGCTCTCAAGGTCAGCTGTGTGCATACACTGTTAATGGGCTTTGGACACCGATGCAATCAATAGCTGCTCATGTGCTATCTCTGGCCAAGGACTTCCCTCTGCAATTTCCATTCCATTGTACTTTTTTTGAGCTAGTTTAATGTAAAGTCAATACATCTCACAGAGAAACAGATGCACAAAGGAAACAATCACTGACTGATTTTGTAGCGGTTATCTGTCTTACTATTTGCTGTTCTCACAGTGATCATCTGTTTAGCGATGCACACAGCATGTTGGATACAAAGAACAGAACCAGGGGGTTGATGCTGCCAGACTAATTTATTCTGGCAGTGTTAATTTTCTGAGTTACCTGGAAACTGCTGAAGACAGACTTAATTAAAATTGCGGCATATCTTTTTAAAAATACATGTTAATGACCTCAGATATTCAATTCCAAGATCATTCACTCAACTTAATGCTCAGCCTGCAGGAGAGAACTAACCTATTTGAAACCTCCCAGGGACATTTTTTTTTTTATCTGGTTCCTTAGAGGAAGACCTTCTGACAAGCCAGGCATGGCTATTTTGCAGAGAGCCTGAAGATCTGGAGTCTGGCTAGTAAAATACCTGAAATAGTGGCCACCTCAGAGTAGGGTTTCCAAGTAGGTATGTCCTGGTGTGGCAAGAAAGATCCATTTGCCACCACAGGCTTTTTGGGATTTGTCTGTGTAAAGGAGTTCCTAATTCTTTGTGGTTCTTTTTTCAAAGGGATGGATGAGGTGTCACCAGCAATGAGGACTTATCTCTGCCCACCTGTCCTGTGCTCTGGCCAGATGTGGATGTCCTTGGTTGTGATGCTTGACAGAGTGAGTCAGGGTCTGGACTGCAACGCATCACTAGGTCCTTGTGTAGAATGCCTTCATAGAGATGGCCACCTTCAGCCTTAGGCTGTCTGCTTTGCTCTCCGCAGCAGAGTGGATTAATTGTTAATGCTCGAGGGTTAAGTTGGACTGGATTCCTTATAAAGGGAACTGATCAGAGGGAACACATCTCCTGTGAGAACAGACAGAGAGTTGGGGTTATTCATTCTGGGGAAGGTTCTGGGGTGACTTTATTCAAGTCTTTCAGTATTTAAAAGGGGCTTGTAAGAAAGTTGTGGGCAGAACTTCTAGTAGGACTTGTAGTAACAGGACAAGGAATATGATTTTAAAGTAAAAGAGTAGACATTTAGACTAGATCTCAGGAGGAAATTCTTTACGATGAAGATGGTCAGACACTGGCACATATTGCCCAGAGAGGTGGTAGATGCTTTATGCCAGAAAATGTTCCAGGTCAGGTTGCACAAAGTTCAGCGCATTCTAATCTAGCTGAAAATGTTTCCGCTCGCTAAATGGTGTCTAGAGGTCCCTTCCAACCCAAGGCATTCTATGAAAGTCTGTGAGACTAGAGACAGACAGAGGATGTGTCTGGCTGGACACAGTCACTTGGCTGGAGAAAGCAATGCATGAATTCTGCCATTGCTACCCAAGTAGATATTTTAGTGTGGTGTAATTAAATCCTTAAGGGCAAATGTTGAGTACTTGAGGCTGTTGTGGGGAACATCTCATTGCAGTTCTGTCCTGTGTCTGTTGTCTGTCTTCCAGTGTGTGGGCTATTTCAGAATGCTGTCTAACTTCTTGAAAGACTTAGGCATTAAGGAATCTCAAAGATGCCTGTTTCCATCTAAACTATCGACAGAGACATTTTAGAGGATATTGCATTTGTGTGTGCTGGGGACCGATTTTGGCTTTATGAAATAAAATTAAACCAAGTTGATGTGGTTGTCAGTTTTACACAGCATTGCTCTTTTGCAGCAAGCCATTTCCTATAGAAAACTGCATCTTCAGCAAATTAGTTTTATTTGAGAAAGCAGAAAGATCTGACTGCTGTAGAGGTTAGAGGATAATTTCCTCTTAAAGGATTTGCTGGTACATCTACATGAATATAGAACAGTAAAAGCTTCATAATTTGTGGCCCAGAGATGTTTGACTCAAGCGTGCAAGGCATGCTAACACTATCCATGGACATTTGCTGACTTGCTCTGAGGGAAACAGGCCATCTGCTGAAGCAAAACCAATTCCTCCAGGTTTTCTTGATGGTCTCTCATGCACATAATAGTTGAGTCCAACTCTACTTAGTACAGCAGAGCTAATGGGATCTGCGGGTCATAGCCTGTAGCAATCTTCCCAACCTTTGTAATTAAAAACTAAGCATTTGTCTTCTCCTAGTTCCTAGTTGTAACTGAGGTGTCACATTTTCCTTTTTCCTAGTCGGTGGTTTCTGGCTGCTTGCATGAACTTCCTAGTCAGCATAATTAAATAATCAAAACGGCTGCTTCTTTCTCTATAGCTTGCTCTCCTTCCTTTATCCAGTGTTTTCCAGAATTTAACAAAGCGATAAAAACAGTAATTAGTGCTCTAATTGGTTATAAATGATAGTATAACAGACTTACTGTTAAAACAACAACCACAAAGCAATCTGCTCTTTGAGAGTCTTTCAAATTCCTAGTACTGAGCCATTCAAAGTAGCAAATTTACTATCATAGTAATTTCCTTCAAAATAATATCCCCTGTAAACATATTTTCTCCTGACAGCTGTGACAAGCTGCTTTCCCAGGTATGAAGCTCTTTTGGGTCTGATTGCTTATCTGTCTTCTGATCTGTAGTGTTGATTAATGGATCATGTCTACCTTTAATTCTGCATTTTTATTATTTGCTGTGCATCAAATTCATAAATCCTGTCGTGTTTTGTTTTTATTTTCTTTTCTTTCCCTTGGCTTCTCAATCCTGGGATAAAAATTTTCTCAGCCCCACAAGACTGTTTCTTTGTCTCCTGCAGCTGTTAAATTATTAATGAAGCCACTAAAGGGGAGCAGGGTGGTCAGGCAGGGTTACTGGTATCAGAAGATGGGCAGGGGAGAGCTGAGGGAGCCCCAGGCAGCTGACCCGGGTGCAGATGGCAGGAACATACAGATCAGTGACCGCTAGGTTTCCCTATGTTGAATTTTTTGCTGCCTGAGGGCAGAACAAAAGGGCACTTTCCAACAGCAATGAGGGAAAGAAAACAGATGGATGGAATATGTGAGAAGAGTTGTGGCAGTGAGAATTCACGCTTTATGGAAATCATAGTTGAGCATTCTTGATCATCTTGTTAATCATGCTCCTGAAAATTGATAAAAACATTATTTGGAGTCTCCCCTTATAAAAGGCATAGAAAAGTAGTGAGGGAAAGACAAATAATGTTTAATGCTTGCACACTGGCTTCTGTGCTGTGTAGTGCTAATGTCTTTTATTGACACACAGTGTTCTCTGATTAATGAGCAATGATGAGGTAATCTAGAGAGAGGTCTCCTTCCACCCACCTAAAAGCAATAAATACAACCTTTGGCAGAATCCTCAGCCTGCCTATTTGCCATAAAACCCTCGAGAAATCTCATGTATCTGAGACACAGCTGCAACAACCAGTAATATTCACTGCAAGGGGGTTTATTTTCTTTTTTAGAGAAAAGGATGGTGGTGCTTACTGAATTATTTAATTTTATAGGTCTCTTATAAATGTGTAAACCTTCCTGATAAGCTGCTAACATTTGATAATGTGTTGGAAGGGTAGATTTAGTTTAAAAGTACCACAGTTTATTGTGCAATCTCCTAGGAAAGGGGAGAGAGGCTTCCTCCTGCTCCCCACTACTCTTGTAGGTTCTAGCACTGACTCTCCACTCATTTGGGCTATTATGTGGGGAGGGAAATAAAAAAGTTAGCAGTAAGTCATTGCTAAAAGGCATAATGTCAGTTTAGAACGGTTTCTTTTTTCCAAAATATGCTGATTCAGGAGGAAATGTGCCCAGGAAGGTTGACTCAGCTCTTCTGAAGCAATATACCCCAGAGGGTATCCCACCACAAAAGGATTTTATTCTCAGTATCTAAACTAAGGTTTTCATTTGCTTGACATAATTATTGCGACTGCCTTGGCATCCTTCCTAAGGCTTTTCCAAGCCAGAGTCAAAATGTTCTGACTCGTTTGCTGAAGCGTGTGCTATCACTTTCTGCAACCCCAGTCCTGGCAGCGGCTGCAACTTGGCAACACTGCCAGTATTTGCAGATCCTTTGGCACTTTTTTGTTTCATGTAAGGTGTTTCTTTTTGGCCTTTGTCTGCAAATACTTATTTGAGCGTTTTTACCAAACTTTGTTGTCAATCTGAATGGTTTCATTTGTAGTTATGAAAGAAATCTTAATCGCTGCATGGTGCTGATGCTGGGAGAATGCCCCAACAGAGAAAGATTTACTGATGAAAAGGACACTAGAATTGAAGGTGTGGCTGTGCTCTTTGACTGATATAAAATCTAAATCATGCAGTTAACTATCTGTAGGTTTTGCTTGTGTCAACTCACGAACCCATTGAAGTGGGTCTAAGAAAAGCATTGGACAGGTGGATACTGGGCTGTAAAATGAGATTTTCATGGGTTTTGGCCAGTGCCTGTTAAGGTGTGTGCGTGCTGGCTAGGGCATGGATCTGGTCCTTGCTAGATGCTGTTTGGAAGGGCAGAACCTGCCCTCTGCTGGGTACTGCAAGTATTAAGCAAAGAACGGACAGTTCTATGAAGGCGTTTCACACAAGTCTAGTATTTGCATCTTTTGCTTTGCCTGCTTTGGTTCATCCGTCCCAAAGCTACCGAGTTGGTCTTCCGTGTTGCAGCATGCTGACGACTTAAAAGTGCACTAAACTGGCACTAGCTCTAGCTCTCCATGGTGCCTTAAAGGGGACTTAAGGCAGTTGTAAATTAAAAATGAAATCTGGATGTTTTTGTATTAAGTAGGATGTGTTGATGGTGTCTTGGGCCAGTGGCCAGTGGTGAGCTTTTCATGTGGCTTTGGAGTGAAAGGTGTTGTATAATGCTGGAGCTAAGTTTCTTAAAAAGTTAAGCAGACCACAACCAATGTAAAGGAGAGGTGGATATGCAGAGCCTGACACACAAATTAAGTGTTAGGAGCAAAGAGCCAGCTGGAAATAGAACTGGGCTGATCCTTGTCCCATGCTGAGCGTTATCTGTTTGTAGATTGTTTGTGTGAGCAAGCTTGTATTTATTAAATGAGAATTTGGGTTAGAGTCATTGCTGAGAGTGATAGAGGCCACTGAAAACCAAAAAGAACACACAATGATGGTCAAAGGCTTGAATAGCAAATATTCTTGCAAGGAGTTTTTTTTCTTCAGAAGGAGCCCATGCTGCTCACCTCTCTCTGAGGTGCTGCAGTTCCAGAGCTGACTGAATCATATTGCTGGTCTGAGTTGTGACCAGAAATCACCCTTTAAAGTCAAAACCAAAAAGTGTGTCCAGCCTGGTTTGGGTTTTAAGGATCACTATTGGGCGTTGTACAGCATCATAGAATCATTAGGGATCAGAAGGGACCTCAAAAGATCATCTAGTCCAATCCCCCTACCACAGCAGGATCATCTAGACCAAGTCACACAGGAACATATCCAGGCGTCTCTTGAACATCTCCAGAGAGGGAGACTCCACAACCCTCCTGGGCAGCCTGTTCCAATGCTCTGGTACCCTCAAAATGAAGAAGTTTCTTCTGATATTTATATGGAACCTGCTCTGTTCCAGCTTGCACCCATTGCCCCTTGTCCTATCACTAGGTGAACTTGAGAAGAGCCTGGCTCCATCCTCCTGACACCCACCCCTCACATATTTGTAGACATTAATGAGGTCACCCCTCAGCCTCCTCTTCTCCAAGCTCAAGAGACCCAGCTCCCTCAGCCTTTCCTAATAGCAACATATCTAAACTAAATGGAAGCTGAATCTTGTTTTCTCACCTCCTGCCCTCCCCCACACGACAAAGCAGATTTAAGAGTTTGCTTTAACTGTCACCCCGTGTTACAAATAATGTCGGTTTTCTTCCAAACAAGCGTCATGAGATTTTTGTGCTTTAGGTAGGAGACCCACTAGTGCAAAACAGTGATAAAGCTGGTAAGGTAGTCTCCACTAGTTATGAGTATTGGCATAATTCAAGTTTAAGATGGGATTAATGCTAAAAGAGAAAGAAAAACAATTGTCCAAAACAAATGTTTTGTTAATTAATTGCATAGAATCGTAGAAGCATTAGGGATTGGAAGGGACCTTGAAACATCATCTAGCCCAAGCCCCCTGCCACAGGAGGATCACCTAGACCAAGTGGCACAGGAATATATCCAAGTGGGTCTTGAACGTCTCCAGTGCGTCTGAGGGCCCCAGAACTGGACACACTACTCCAGATGCGGTTTGACTAGTGCAGAGTAGAGGGGGAGAAGAACCTTCTCGATCTGCTAACCACCCCCCTTCTGATCCACGCCAGGATGCTATTGGCGCTCTTGGCCACAAGAGCTCATAGTCATCTTGCTGTCCACTAGGACCCCCAGGTACCTTTCTCCTGCACTGCTGTCCAAGAGGTCAATCCCCAACCTGTCCTGGTCCCTGGGGTTGTTCTTGCCCAGATGCAAGACTCTACACTTACCCTTGTTGTACCTCATTACATTTCCCTCTGCCCAGCTCTCTAGCCTACCCAGGGCTTGCTGAACGGCAGCCCAGTCTGCTGGGCAGCTTTGTGTCATCAGCAAACTTGCTGACAGTGCACCCTAATCCCTCATCCAAGTCATTAATGAATAGGTTGAAGAGGACTGGTCCCAGTACTCATCCTTGGGGGACCCCACTAGACACAGGCCTCCAACTAGACTCTGTTCCATTGACCACTACTCTCTGGCTTCTGTCCTGCACTCAGTTCACAATCCACCTCACTACCCAATCATCCAGTCCACACTGCCTCAGTTTGGCTGCGTGGATGCTATGTGGGACTGTGTCAGATGCCTTACTGGAGTCAAGATAGACCACAACCCCTGCTCTGCCATCATCTATCCACCTGATTATGCCTACATAAAAGGCTATCAGGTTGGTCAAGCATGACTTCCCGTGGGTGAAGCCATACTGACAGTCCCTAATGACTGATGTGCCTAGAGACAGCATCCAGGACAAATTGTTCCATCACCTTTCCTGGGATGGAGGTGAGGCTGACCGGTCTATAGTTACCTGGGTCCTCCTTACCTATTTTGAAGATTGGAGTGCCATTTGCTAACTTCCTGTCCCTAGGCACCTCTCCTAATCCCCATGACTTTAGTCATGCATTTAGTTTTATATTAGCTGATCTTTGAAGACATAATTTAGCCCATTCTTTAAGTCAGGATCTCTTAACAACACCATCATAGCTATTGTATACTGATGTGCACAGCTTGTATGTGCCTGCTCCTGTGTCTGTAGGGCTAGATGTCTTAAGCTTTCTAGATCCATACAGATGCTTGCCTCTTGAGGATGAAGTTTATTTCAGCAGAAGTGAGACACCTTTGGTAATCACAGCACAAATGTTCTTGTATCTAGCTGTGGGAAGGGAGAATAATGAGGCAGTCATTTCCTCCACTTGCTTCTGTGTTATTCCCAGGACAGAAATTAATGACTAGTAAACAGCATCGCAGGGGAAAGGGAATGTAGAAGTCCTGTCTGTGTGTATCTGTTGGGAATACCATATAAAGCTGTTCTGGTGAGTTAATTTGATAAATACTTTAGGAAGTTACAATTGAGAAATTACAGTATGCTTAATTCCTCTGTGCAGCACGCAGCAAGCTGGGTTGGACTCTTTGTCTGTCTTTGGCAGCTGTAGGAACACAAATGTGCCCTCTGCCTTGTTTTCTTATCCAGTTACTGAAGTGGCTCGGAAGTGAGACTGAAGATCCTGCTGGGTGAGCTGCTGGTAGAAATATTTTAGAAGACTTTCAAAGTATAGATGGAAACATGGAGAAAATGTTTTGAACAAGTACATGAATAAATATATTGGGTTAAAATGCGTCAATCAAAACCAGCCTTTCAACGGGGAATACGTGAATTTTAGATGTCTGAAGTGGTTGTAATTGTCTTAGACGCACAGCACTACAGGAGTGGTAGCTGTAAGTCATGTGAAGTGTAATTACAAGCAGGTATAAGCCAGTGTAGGGAGTCAAAATAGCAAAAATTAACTTCAAAATACAGCAGTGAGAGTAGAATCAGAGACTGGGCCACAGGTAGCTGCTGCCAGTCCCACCACAGGGAACTGTTCACTTGGCTTACTTGTGCTGTAGAACTACTTGCTGAAGTGTTAAAACATCACTTCTCTGTCTTTATCTGCCAAGGAAATGTACAGATTTCTGGTTGAAGATTGGTTTTGCATGTTTTAGCAGCAGCATGTTCAAACAAGGTAAAGGGGTAGCACTGGTGGTCTAAATATCAGCAGATGTCACACACAGGACAGCATGTGAGAAGCCTTATTGTGAAAACAAACTGTTGGCCAGCTAAGATGATTTACTGCACAAGGTGAGAGATGCTTCATTCTCATGCCCTTTTCAGCGGTTCTGTCATTCAAGTTTTCATTCTGAGTGTCCGAAAAAAGGTCATGAACTGGATGGTGCTTGGGCTCTGACTCCTGCTAAGGTTTATTTCAGGATAGGGAAATAAACACTGCTTATGAATGACAGATGTTCAGAAAGGAAAAGTTAGATGCAAGACTTGAGGCAATAGTTTTTATATTTGTGAACACAAAGGGCAGAGATAAAATGTACTTCTTGATCACACTTTAGATTCCTTGTGAGAAAACATTCAAACCCAGAATAAGCTGTTTAAACTGGTGTTCATAGATGAATAGAAAGTCAGTAGGTGTTTGTAATTTCTCCAACACCATTTCATTCTCCAGGCTTATACGTTGTTATTTGGTTTTTTTGATAGGTACAATTGCACAAAAAATAAGTGATTGATCAGAAGTCACTAGTTAAAGGGCAGCTAGTGAGGGTACTTGTGAAGATAGATTTCTTAGTCCTGCTCTGGAGCACATGTATGGCTGCACAACAAGCAATTCTGTTTGCTTTAAAATAATGTAGCAGCAAAATTTAGAGGTGTTTTCAAAGAATAAAGGCTCAATACAGAAAGAAAATGAACTTGCAGCTGCTTCCAAGGTAAGGAGGGGAAAAAACACCAGACCTGGGAAACAGATTCTGGGGCAATACACAACCCTTGATTTTTAAGATAGACATAACTGATTTCTAATTGTTCATATGGGCTCTTTCCATTTGCATCACCTGCAAGCTACAGCTACCCCTGAATCACATCGTGTGAGCTGCTCGCAATCTGTCCTGAGGAAAAGAACAGACTGACCCTACTGGCATTTAAACCTGTGGATTTAAGAAATACTTCTCACAAGATTAGACCACTGAGCCATTCCTTCAGGCTATTTAAACAATTTTATTCTCAGAAGGACACAGGAGTGCAAATATTATTGTTAACTGTACTTGGAGATAGGAACTGTGTATTTCTATTGCTGATGAGTTTGTTTTATCAGCCACTTTATTTTTAAGGGATATTTTGAAGAGATAGCAATGCTTTGCAGTTTTGTGATCTGAGATTTGGGTTATTCTTTCTCTTTTGGATCATTTTTGATCACCAAAAAGTTTCCTTTCCCTTTTGGTTATCTTTTTCTCTTTCATGTGCCAGGGGAAGGGCCACAGGCAAGAGATTGTCTGGGCAGCTGCTCAGTTTGTCCTGCCAGGTATGGATCTAGTTTTAATCTCTGGAATGCACGTTGGCTACAGCAAATTTGCAGGATCTTATGGTAGGGAAAAATGTCAGTGACAAAATTGGTGCATTCATTTCACTTACTGAAACTGGGATATAGACTCCCATTACGACTAAGAAGTCAAATGACTGAACTCACAGTATTGGTCTGGTATCTTCTACGATAGGGTCACAGTGTTGGTGGGTAGCTGATGTCATCTACCTGGACTTGAGCAAGGCATTCTACAGTGCCCTACTAGACTTCTTTGTCTCTAAAATAGAGAAACATGGACTTGATGGGTGGACCATTCAATGGATAAGGAATTGGCTGAACAGTCACACTCCAAGATCAACAACTCAATGTCCAACTGGAGATCTATTACCAGTGCTATTCCTCAGGGGTCAGTTTGGGATCCAGTGTTGTCTAACATCTTTGTTAGCTACATGGACAGTGGCACTGAATGCCCCCCTCAGCAAGTTTGCTGGTGACACAAGGCTGTGTGGGGTGGTCAACAGGCTGGGGGGAAGGGGATCCTTGACAGACTTGAGAACTGGGCCTGTGCAAATTGTATGAGGTTAAGCAGGTCCAAGAGCAAGGTTTTACACTTGGATTGGGATAATCCCGAGCACAAATACTTGCTAGGAGGTGATTGAGAGCAGCTCTGAGGAGAAGGACTTGGAGCTGTTGATAGATGGGCAGCTCAACATGAGCCAGCAATGTGTGAGGGCAGCCCAGAAAGCCAACTGTGTCCTGGGCTGAATCAAAAGAATGGTCACTACTGTTCAAGGGAAGTGATTTTCCCCCTCTACCCCGCTCTTGTGAGACCTCACCTGGAGCCCTGTGTCCAGTTCTGGAGCCCCCAGTACAGGGAAGACGTGAAACTGTTGGGAGTGAGTCCAGAGGAAGCCACAGTGATCAAAGGGCTGGAGCACCTCTCCAGTAAGGATAGGCTGAGGGAATTGGGTCTGTTCAGCCTAAAGAAGAGAAGGCTCCTGGGGAACCTTATAGCAGCCTTCCAGGACCTGAAGGGGGCTACAGAAAAGCTGAAGAGGGATTTTCATGAGGGATTCTAGTGACAGGACAAGGGGGATGGTTTCATGTAGGAAGAAATTACTCCCTGTGAGAGTGCTGAGGCACTGGAACAGGTTGCCGAGGGAGGTTGTGGCTCCTCCATCCCTGGAAGTGTTCACGGCCAGGTTGGATGGGGCTCTGGGCAACTTGGTCTGGTGAAAGGTGTCCCTGCCTGTGGATTTGGAACTAGATGACCTGTGTTGTCCCTTCCAACCTAAGCGACACTGTGATCTTTGCCTTATTCGGTGTAAGTATTCAATGGTAAAGGCAAGGAAAAAGCTTATAAATCTTGATAAAACTTGTCTTTAATTCCTCCAAACATTTTATTTTTAAAAAATATTTTTCCTCAAGCAGCTCATGTTTGTTTAATATCCAGAACACTGGCCACTTATATACGTTTGGTTTCATACTTGTGGTAATATTTTCCAAAAATAATAATATACTGAGCTGAGAAAATAGTCTGCCTCAAGCACACAGAGAATAATTCAGGAACATTTGTCACTATTGCAGCAACATATTCGTGCAATACCTTTGTGGCATGCTGCTTTTTGTTTTAAATAATTCTCCTTATTCCAGTCATTGGGGTCGTGCTGGGTTTGCCTGTTGCTGCAGGGCAGGATTTGTAATTTGCTGACAACAGGGGGCAGAGCGAGTTTATGTTTTAAAGGAAGAGAAATCGCTGTCAGAGGAGTCAATGATTATTTTCTTTCTCAAATGTAAGCCTCATCTTATTGAAAGAGATAATAGCAAGCCCTTCTTTCTTTAAGTCTGCTGTGCAGAACTTGTGGATGTCTTAAGCATTTCAAGGGCAGGGTTTGCTACCTTGGATATTCTTTTGTAAAGCATATAAAGCAGTTAATCTATAAGTTTGTATTTATTTAGGTTGATTCAAAATCTTTTTATTAACTGTTTATTTAATTTTAGCCACCCCAATATGGCCCTGGCAAGCTCTCAGCATACTTCTGGCTGCCTCGACTGTCTAAAGAGACTTTTGGCAGGGTCCTAGGTCTGGGATTTGCACGCTTTTTCCATCCTAACAAGCATGCTTGAGGCGCCTAACCATACTTAGAAAATAAAGAAGGAACAAACTTCACTTAACCATGAAAGGAGTAGGAAGGGAATCTGTTGCTGCCGTTACTACCTCCACACGCCTTGATCTAATTTGGATTTTGATGCTCAAGAAGTGGCAACCTGGATTTTATTGCACTTAAAGGCACAAAAGCATCCTGAACTGCCTTTGTGATTATTACTTTATCTTATTTAAAGGGCAGAGCATAGATTTGAGAGTACAGTAGTTCCAGTTTTTTTAATATTCATAGTTATCTGACAAGATAACATGTTGGTGCCAGAACAGACTGCAATCCTAACTGTATATTTTGAAGGGTTTTTCCTAACATTACTAGTTGTTTACTGTGCATTCAGTACTACTGACCTGAGTTTCATATTAATATGTATTTGAACAATCACATATGGAAAATAATTGCAGATCCCATAAGGGCCATGAAGAGCAGCTCACAGATAACTCAGTGCTTCATAGCATATAGCCCTGAGTTTTCTCTCCCTTACTGATGGACTTGGGTTTCCACATCTATCTGATGTACAGTCAGCACATTAACTTCTTCAGTGTTAGCTGACCCCGACTGAATTATTAGGGGCTTTGTAAAGCCAATGGCTAAGGGCAGTCTTCATGTAGAAGATGTTCAAAATCCATGTTTGTTCTTTATATGGAAATGTTTATACAATATAAACTTCTGCTTAGTAAAGCAACTCTTTTTCATCTGGACAGTCTTTCCATACAATGCATCATGCCAGACAATAGATGAAGTGTTTTAATGGTGGTAAGCAGTGTGTGTGTGTATGTATATACATATTCAAAAAATATATTTATACATATTCAACCACATGTGAAATGTCCTTTCATTTCCTGCCTTTTAAGGGAGATTGTATCACATAGTTACCTACCCCCAGCAGGATATTTAGCTCCCACACTTGAATGCCTCAGAGCTCAGTTTTTTAAATAGCTGGGACACAAATTACCTCCGCATTATGAATGGCCCTTAGAAGCTGTAATTAAAATTCTGCTACATATTGCAAAAAAAACCACCAAGGAATTGGCTTCGAAATGGTGATAGTGTGTGTACTAGTTGTTTAAAGCACGGCTACTAATAATGAATTCCTGAAGACAATATGAATGGTAGTGTTTGCATGGTCTCTGTGTGCAGCAGCAATGTGGTGTTTTCCAAAATAAGTTTTACTGTTTCAAATGACTGCAGATATGAATTGCAGATATCTTTGTTGTTCACAGACTTTGCTCAAAAAAATCTGTTTGTTGTACAGTTGCTTTCAGGGACTAAGGGAAGGCAAAGGCAGCACAAGAGTCATCTCTTTCTGTCATATTTGTAATTGGCATGTAAATAATGTAGATTACATGCCAGTATTTCCTTCTCAATTTCAAGGAGGACTAAGAACAGCCTATACCTTTACCTACTACATGAACTGACTGCACATGGATTCTCTTTATTTAACCATCAAGTATCTTACCCTGTTTACCATAATCACAAGTGTGTGCCTTTCTACATTTCACCTCTCCAGGGCATCCAGGTAGTGCAGACACTGCATGAACCTTTGTTAAATCAGTGCAGCATATACCAGCTTGACCAGGTGGACTAGCTCCTGCTGCTAAGATACGGATAAAAAAGACCATTAAAGTGTTTGAAATACATATATGCTGAAGTGTCCTAGTCTTTGGTGTGAACTAGTATGTGTTTAAGGATTTCCCTGGATAGGAGTGCCTGTGTAAGAGCTGCTGTTCCACAGTATACATTTGCCTTTTGCTCTAATATTAATTTTACCCAGTTATATTTTGTTTTCTTGATGCACTGACACACTGAAAATTCAGATGTGGCCTACGTATGTAGACTGCAATTTGTGAGGGTGAATTGTCAGAGCTGGTTCTGTAGAACCATAGCCATTAACATGTATCCTTGATGATTGTATCTTGAGCTATGAATGGTTTTACTTCAAAGACAGTGCTGTATGAGAAGATTTCTTATGAAGCATTCATCTGTCACTAAATACAAATGAGTTTAGCTGTGGATGCTGAATGTATGTCATCCCAAACAGTTCCAAAATTTAATGTGCGTTTTTGCTTTTGAACTAGAAAAGCCAACTATAACTAGAGGAAGCAGTTTTAATTGCACATGTGCACTGCTGCTTTCTTCTGAGAAAGACTAGCTAAATCCTAAACAAGCTTTAGTAGGACTGGGTGAGAACAGCTCTTATATCTGCTGTTGACCTCATCATAGTTATGGATTTGGATGCCTGTATCATTATCTCATGTTGGGGTAATTTGAAACAATGAGGTAAGTTGTTAGTTGTTATATGCAAAGTCTGTCACCTGCATACTTTTAAAGTTAAAAAACGTTTACCTTCCTCATGACTCAGAAGCCAGTTTGTTAGTTCTTTCCTTGATTTTTCTGTAGTGGCATGTTGAAAGATGTGACTATCCGCACCTATGACTTTATCAGAAGATAAGGTAAGTGTGGTTGATCTCACTTTGTGGGCAAGCTGGAGAGGCTGAAGCAGTGGGGGCGATGTTTCCAGAGGTTCATTTAGTAGCTTCTGAAGAGTTCACGCACCCCTGCCTTGAAAGGAGTAACGTTTTTCATCAGGGACAGAAAACCAGCAAAAGCCAGTAGTGCTTCAGCAGAACATGTGCTGTGTGTTGTGTAATACACAATGTCCCATTCATAATGTTGGGCCTTTCTAAAAATGTATTTTATTTCAGACAGTGTTTATTGATGCAGATGTACATGAGACAGAATCTCAGAACAAATACTGAAGACATTTCAGAGAATCTCAGAAAAATACTCAATGACTGATTCTGACTTTACTATGTAGGTATACAAAATAATAGACGAAAGCAAATGTTACAGTATTGCCTGTTATGTGTTTGCTTGGTAGCCTTTGACCATCAGTAAGTTGAATATCTTACTCTTGTATTGCAGAGGCACCTTGGCACCTTGCCATTTCTCTTCTACGCAAGTTCACCTTTTTGATTCTTACATTTAAAAAGTCAATATTCAGAAAACAAGAGGCAAAAATAATCTGTTCTAGTTGCCTAATATGGGCATGGATACAATTTAATCAGCAAAGATGTGATTGAATTTCAGATAAAGTAAACACCTGTTTCTCCGATCCTGAACTGCTTGGCTTTTAAAAATTATTTTTCCACATATTTTTATTCTTTTCCTCTGCACACAGAACCGGAATGCTAACAAAAATAACTTACAAGGGTATTCATGTTCTTCTCCATAAGCAATCAGAGCCACAAGAGTGTTTTATTTGAAATGTGTAAGATTCCCGAATGAAGCTCTGGGGTTGTAACTGGAGCAGAGCACGCTCATGGGTTTGGTTGTGCATCCAAAGGTAGGTAGACATCTAGTTTATTTTCACCTACTGATTCTGGGAGTGGAGTGAATGAGAGAGCTATGTAAGGCAAAGTCTTAGCAATAGGTCTTCTGTCAAGGAATGCTGGCTTGGTTTGGAGCTGGACCAGCCACTGGTGTAAACTGTAGTGTGAGTGCAGCAAAGTTAAAAATGCATCACCTCTGGCCACAGTGATAGCCATGTTTCCCACCTTCCACAGTGCCTTGCTCCATGTTCTATCTGTTTAACAACTTAATTTCCTTTCTTTTCAACATACTTATCAACAAAATGCTTTTCATCATTTCAGGCTATTTTTATCCTCTTATCATAGTTATTTCCTTGGGTAAATAGTTTCCTGGTGCTGTGGTACAGTGGGTACAGGCTGTGTGGGAGGCAACAGGCAGTGCTACAGCCATCCTTTTTCTGTCTGCTTCAAATAAAAGAACTCCCACGTCAGCAGAATGGTGCCTTGAAGGGATCAGAGAAAAAAAAAATTACAAAAGATTTAAAACATCGCAGAAACCCCCAACCTACTAAATTTTATGGATGTACAATACATTCAAGGAAGCAAGAGGCAAAATACCTATTTTTTCCAGTTTGCCCAGCACAATCAAGTGTGTGCGCTTCACTGACTTTCACGTAACTTTTTCCTCACCCCACAGCTGATTTAAGAGTGATGATGCCTCGGTCTATGTACCTGGAGGGAGAATGCTGCACTGTGGACGTCTGGTTACTGCATTTAGGGATTCTGATATTTTGTCTAAAATAATCAAGGAAGATTGGCCAGCAGGAGAATGGAAGCCATGGTACCTGTTGTTCAAGCTCCTGTAAGCATTTGATCCTATATTTGCCCCATTATGTGCTATTTGCTCTAAGTGTACTCTGATGTGTGCTTTTCAGCTCAGTTATTTTGGAGAGTTCTGCATGCTGTTCTACCTGTGAGAGGAGGAACTGTTTCCTCACATACTTATTTTGTGGTGGGGGTTATTTGCCAAATTGTATAATTTCTGGGAATTTGAAAGGGGTGTGGAGAAGGGAATTGTATAGATGTCTCTGCACATAAGTGGAATAAGCAGTACTTGAGGTCTTGAAAGCTTTCTCTATAAAATAGTCAAACCTACCGTATAAAGGGAAGAAAAAGCCTGGAGCTGTGAGATACATCGTATTTGATATTAAATGCTGTCTATGAGAAGTGAGTTTCCATGCTGAAAGGTGTGAGATCACAGGAGTTGCAATTCTGACAGAAGGTCATTTGATTGTGGCTGTATGTGAAGGTCCTTTGAAATAATTTGGCTGCAGATAGATTAGTTTTGAGAAAAATTAAACATTAACTCTCTAACGAATGTTAATTTCAATGAGAATTTGGTAATTGTGGCAATGTCAAATCTGGTTGTGACGTATTCCTTGTGCCTGATCAACTGTCATCAACTTTATCCATATGTAAAATATAACTTCCATTTTAGTAGTACCTGGATTTCTAACTTGTGGTTAACTTTGGGAATCTTACATCAGTAACCTAAGGAGTAACTAAGGAGTGCTAGTGCAGTTTCCCTGTTTCCAGGGTTCAGCCTGATCTGTTCTGGCACTGCAAAGAGCTCCATTGCTGCTGAATTTCATTTCATCCCCTCAGTTTATGCCTTTCAGTTATGCCATGCTTCTACTATTCAGTATTCATAGAATCATTAGGGATGGGAAGGAACCTTGAAAGATCATCTAGTCCAGTCCCCCTGTCACAGCAGGATCAGCTAGACCAGGTTGCACAGGAACACATCCAGGCAGGAAACTCCACAACCCCCCTGGGCACCCTGTTCCAATGCTCTCTTAACCTCACTGAGAAGAAGTTCCTTCTGGTATTTCTATGGAACCTCCTATGTTCCAGCTTGCACCCACTGCCNAGTAGAGGAGGAGAAGAACCTCTCTCAATCTGCTACCACCCCCCTTCTATCCCTTTCAGGTTGCTGTTGGCCCTCTTGGCCATAAGAATACGTTGCTGGCTCATAGTCATCCTGCTGTCCACTAGGACCCCCAGGTTCCTTTCTCCTACACTGCTGTCCAACAGGTCAGTCCCCAACCTGTCCCGGTCCCTGGGGTTGTTCTTGCCCAAATGCAAGACTCTACACTGACCCTTGTTGTACCTCATTACACTTGCCTCTGCCCAGCTCTCTAGCCTGTCCAGGTCTCACTGAATGGCAGCACAGTCTGCTGGGCTGTCGGCGACACCACCCAGTTTTGTGTCATTCAGGGTTAACTCTGATGTTTGTGTGTGATCACAGAGGTTTTACATCCATTTTGTGCTGCTTCTATTGGATTGTTAACAATAAGCTTTACTGACTAATTTTGTCTTTTATTGCTTTGGAGGGAGTGTATTACCTGCCTTGACTCCATGAAGTAATCATAGTTACCTAAATAATTTCTTCACTGGAAATGCCTAGGTGTCACTGCTCTAGAGGCTTTTAGGTTCACTTGCATTTGGTGCTTTGTAAATTTTTTTATTCTTTTTTAAATGTCAGTAAGTTAACTGTATTAATATGTTAGAAATACAAGCCATAACATTGCCCTTGCATGTTTTTTATTGCAATAGGATTGTGGCTTTGAAGGATTATTGCTCATAAAATTACTCTGCTGTAATTGGCTGTGGCTGTTAATACTGAGTGTAAGGAGGAAGAGGATCCTCAGCCTGTACTCTCATGTCTGAATCACAGAATCTCTGCGTGTAGGTCAGGATCAAGGTTTTTTTTCCTATTTATCTTCTAGTGCAAGTACTGTAAGGAAAATTAAGGCATCCTCATCTACTTCTCTCTCTTAGAGCTTCAGCAGCATGGAACTGCTTTAGGAACAAAAGTTTTTGTTTTAAATCCCTAAGCAGGTGCTGCTATGCCCTTCTTGAATCAAGCCTGTGGGACAGTGTGGGTCTTCAAGGAAACATGTTGATGCCTTAATAGCAAGAAACCATAATGAAGTTCACACGAGCACTTCCATCTCTTGGTTTGAAGAGGAGAGACAAATTTAGACAAAATTCAATTATAAACTATCTACAGCAAGAATGCTGGGTATTTTTGAGCTGCTCATTGCCCAGAGCACCAGAGCAGCACCCACAACCTAGCCTTGGAAGAAACAGACATAATTTTGAAATGGTGTGTAAGCTGTAGCAGAAGAACTACCCCTTGTTCATTTGGATTAACTTTCAAGTATCTGTGGGATTTCTTCTATTAGCTGACTTAAACCTTTTTTTGTGTTTTTAACTTCTTACTAGTACTCAGTTGCTTTGTCATATAGTCTAGCTTGCATTTCATACCTCTAAGAATTCTCTGTAGCTGATATTTGACATTAAAGTGTTACTAAAGGGCGTTGTTAAGCTTATAAATCTGCTTCCCAAATGCATCCTGCAACTCTCAGTAGTCACTCACATTGTCATGGAACACACCAAGCCAAAAGGGTGGTAAAAATTAAATTCAAAGACTACGTCTTTGAGGCACAATGCAAAAGCATCCCGACAGGAAAGAATTCAAGGACTTCTTAACCACACAAGACCTGTGTGGTTAAACAGGGAGCTACCCTGCAAACTGAAGAGGAAGAAGAAAGTCTATAGGTCATGAAAGGAGGGGATGGCCACTTGGGGTGATTATAAGGCTCTGGTGAGAGAATGTAGAGGTGCAACTAGGAAAGCCAAGGCCTCCTTGGAATTAAACCTTGCAAGAGATATCAAAGGTAAAAGGGCTGCTTCAAATGCATTGCAAGTGAAACTAAACCTAGAGGCAAT
>VZRI01001587.1:0-58941 GCA_013397515.1 Upupa epops
GGGGGCAGTGAATTAAAACATCTCGGGGCTTTTTTCTAAGTTGATTATTGTCTGTAAGTTTAGTTTACACAAAGAATTAAACCCTTCCTTAGTGTCTCCTTTGTATTTGATGCTTTAGATGGGTAAATGGGAGCTCTTGGTTGAAATATGGTCAGGGTGGTGAGTAGTGGGATACATGTGGCTCCAGCTGAGTGCCCCACAACATGCTACAGCCACTACAAGAGTAGAATTAGCTGTGTCTGTGGACACAGCGAATCAAATACTGTGCATTAATGCTAGCACAGACAGCTCAAGGTGAGTGAAATGGAATGAACTGTTTTGCACGGCAAGTTTCTGATTTTTAATTAACGTGACTCAATTCTGCTTGCTGCAAATGGTAGGCTACATGCCTTGACTCATGATAAATGTACTGCTGTGCTGGGACATCATCAGTTTTGATAAGAACCCTCAGGGCTTTCATGCCTGAGGGCTTTTATCCCTAAGGTCTTACCCGTGCTTACCTTTGTAACCATTTCTTTCGAGCATCTCCTAAAGCCTTGTGAAAGTATATAATCTTGCTAACATGAACCCTGCTATTAGAGACCCTTATGTTCAATTTCTGCCTTTTTTGCTTCCCTTTTCAGTGTCATATAAGTATGTTTTGATACACAGATCATTAGGGGTTGGAAAGGACCTCCAGATCATCATCGAGTCCAACCCCCTTGCTCTAGCAGCGCCATGGAACCTAGGGCTGGTCATACAGGAATTCATCCAGACAGATCTTAAAATTCTCCAGACAGAGAGACTCCTGGGCAGCCCTTTCCAGTGCTCTGTAACCCTTACAGTAAAGTAGTTTTTCCTTATGTTGGGGTGGAACTTCCTGTGCTCCAACGCACACCCATGTCCCTTTCTTTGTCCCTTTTTTCTTGATACCTAGCCCTCATGGATTTATAGACAGTGACTAAGTCCCTTCAGAATCTTCTCCTGTCCAAGCTCAGAAATCCCAGGTCTCTCAGTCTCTCCTCATAAGGCAGATGCTCCAGTCCCCTAAACATCCTCATAGACCTCTCAATCAGATCTCCACCCCTCTTGAACTAGGGAGCCGAGTACTGGACACAGTACTCCAGATGAGGACTCACTAGGACACAGCAGAGGGGCAGAGAACCTCTCTTGATCTGCCAGACACACTCTTCTTGATCCATTCCAGGATTCCACTGGCCTTCTTGGCCACAAGAGCACATTGCGGTCCCACAGAGAACTTATTGCCAGCAAAAACTACAAGGTCCCTCTCCATAAGGTTTGCAGGGACTCAGAGAAACCAGCTCTAGTTTGAAAACTGCCAAATTTTCAGGTGTTGAGTTTTGTGCTTTTATGCCAGAAGAGCATTTTATTTTGAAGCTAAAGGTAGTTCTCCCATCAGAGCCCTGAGCCAGTGTCTTGACCCCACAGGTTACTGGTGGACGTAATTTCATTACCAGTACAAGGATGAAGTTCATTGATAATAGGATAAGATTTACATAGCAGATTCTTCTTCTCTCTCGTTTCAAACAGGGTTATTATGTGCGTATATGCAATGTAGTGCAGCTTAAAGCTGTAGTCTAAACACTAAAAGAAATTAACCCTGTGAGGAAGAAATCAAGTCTTACAGCATCTTTCTGTAAATGGGGGTATTTCTGGAAAGTAAGTGAATCTGTGCTTGATCTGCTCAAGACTGGTCATTAATGACTACAGGTGTTGGGAATTGATGGGGTAGATCCAGGATATTTTTGGGTGCTCTGTGTTTAATCCTTTCAGAAAATGTGCAGATGTGCTGCTGTGTAGCCTTGATGATTCAAGAATACTCCAGTTCTCTCCTTTGAAGCAGTCTCTCTTGTAATACCATAAAGTATAAATGCTCTGACATTTGTCTTACAGCTTGTCTTGTCCGTATGGCGTTGTACTCCATCACACAAATCTTCTGCTGACACGTGAAGTGTCTATTTGTTGTGACTAGGCAATGGTAGATACCGAAATAACATAAAGCTTGTTTAAAATTTCACTACCTTGGAAAGATCCTCAAGCTTTCTGATTGAATTAGAGATAGGTTGCAAACAGCTCTTGGGTTAAGCTACTAGTTTAGGGACTTCTATCTCCATTAAGTATTTGGATTTTTCCTCAGTAGAACTTTCTTTCTTTCTTAATACAGAGATGCATTAACCCAGATGAGTCAGCAGGTGAGCAACAGCAAACCACACAATTAGCAAATGCATTATATTGCAAGGATCCAGAAAGAGCAGAGAGCTTTCCGTCACATTTTAAAGCGCAAAAGACAAGCCAGAAAAAACCGCATATGAACATTTTTATCTCATATTATTAAAAGAAAAGGAGGGTAGGGGTGTTGTGGGCTGTTTTATCTCCAACAAAAGTAGCTGAGCTTTAAATAGAGAGTGCTTCTCACCTGATAGCTCTTGCAGATATCATAAAGGCTGTCTTTTAAAGGATTCTAATTTGGAGCTGCTCAGGTTTGTGAGATTCCTGGTTCCCTTTCTGTGTTTCCTATTGCAGCTGTCATTTTACCCCTGACTTGTTTAGAGCTTCTATCCAGGCTCTGCCTTTCATTAGAAAGTTGCATTTTTATGTTTCTGTCTTTCTTGGTGTGACTTCTTTTTTTAGATGCTATAAAGTCCCCCCCATACTGGCAGGGTGGCACTCCTGAACCCGTGATAGTCTTTGAAGAGGTTGAAACTCTTACCATTATTAGTCCCAATGGCCTCTCGCTTTCCGAACCCCTCATATTGATCACATCAAATCAAAACAAACATTTTTTTTCTCTTAAACAAATAAATTATTGACTCTCACAGAGCTCAGAGATTTATGGACCTATCAAACTACATTTATTAAGTGATTTTTTTCTTGTGACTGTGACTTATTTCCACGGAGGTTCTGTTTTGTTGATTCATAGCCTGAGTGAGTTTCTTTCACAACGTCTCTGCCTCCATTTGCTTCTTAATCACTTTTGGGTGTTTTTGTCTTTGGTTTCTAGTCAAGCTTGGCTTCATATCTCACTGTTGGACTTCTTAAAATGTTATTTAAAAAGTTATTACTAGTATTATTATCCCCTGCTCCTCTTTCTTAGAATTACAGAATCATCAAGGTGGGAAAAGACCTTCAAGATCATAAAGTTCAACCATCCACACTAAAACCACTAATCCATCTTCCAAAACACCCTGTCTGCACATTTATTGAACCCCTCCAGAGATCCATCCTGCCTCCATCCCACCCTGGGCAGCCTGTTCCAAGGTCTCTGCACTCTTTCTGGGAAGCAGCTTTTCCTAAGATTCAATCCCCTGGATCATCCTTTCTTCCCTTCTTATATCTGGGGCTTCCACTGGCTGATTTCCAGTCTGCTGGTACCTCCCCACACAGCCAGGACTGCTGGTAAATGACAGAAAGGAGCTTGGTGAGCACTTAGCCAACTCCTTCAGCTCTTAGGTGCATCTGTATCNTAGGGGGTGGGATTCCTTCAACAAACCTGGTCCTGCTCCTAAAGACTGTGGCTGAGTCATTAAGCACCCCAGCCTTTTCCTCATTGTTGGTCACTATGTTTCTGCCTGCATCTAATAGGGGATGGAGGGTCTCCCTGGTCCTCCCTTCTATTGTTACTCTATTTATAGAAGCTTTTCTTGTTGCTCTTTACCAAGGAGGCCAGGTTAATTTCTAGCTGAGCTTTGCACCTTCTAATTCCCTCCCTCACAGCAGCTTTGTAGCCATCATGTGTGGCCTGCCCCTTTCTCCAAAGGCCATAGAGCATAGCGTCCTTGCTGCCTGAGTGCCAGCCAAAGCTCCCTATTCATCCAGGCTGCTGTTCTTCAGCCCCTCTTGCCTTGCAGCAAATGGGGATGGCCACTTCTGAGAGTTCAAGCCTTCCTCCTTGAAGGGCATCCAGCCTTCCTGGACTCCTATGCCCATCAGAACAGATTCCCAAGGGACTCTGGCAATCAGGTTGCTGAAAAGGGTAAAGCTTGTCCTTCAGAAGTCTAGGGTGGCAGTTTTGCTGCCCTCCTCCTGGCATCTCTATGAACAGAGAACTCAAACAATTCACCATCACCGTGTCCAAGACGGCCTCCAACTGTCACACCTGCTGTTCAGAATGAGCAGGGCTAGCAGGGCATCCTGCCCAGCTGATTCACTCACCAGCTGTGTCTTTCCCAATACTTTGCCTCCCATCTGACCTCTTACTCTAATCCACTGGTGATATCCTCTTAAACACTTCAGACTCAGTTCTAAACAATTCAATTCACCTTTGCAGGATCAAGTTTAGAACAAACACCATTCACATTTTGAATTTCATATTAAGTGAACAGCAAATGACTCTGTGTGCACTGGCCTTCCATCCCATACTTCATCATCAATGCTTCATTTATTTTCCTACAATATCCTTAAAAAAACAGTTTTCACATATTACCTTTTTGGGCTGTAAACACTGGTGGTTTTACTAGCCAGAACTGAACTGGAGTATTCTCCATTGCAGTTTCACTGAGGACTTGTGATGTTCGCCAAATAGGAGAGACCTTGTTGCTGTCTATAACTACCTAAAAGGGGNAGAAAATAAGGAAAAAATCAGATGAGTTTCCTCATCAGAGGTCCTGACAACTGTGTTCAGTAGTGTTGCAGTGTCATATAGGATAAGGAAAGTGGAGACAAGCTTGGGCTTTTAAAATCAGTACTAAACACAAAATTCCTTATAGAATTGTTGGGGATTTCTGGGTCATGTAAGGGAGTGGTAGCTAATCACTGCACTCCTATCGAGCATCCCTGCATGCTGAGCTCAGCCAACATTTCCTCGAATACATGTATCTTCCCTTCGCTTGGGAAGGATTGGGAGGGAGCTTTAACTCATAGCTGAGCATGCTGTCAAGGGCAAAAAGAATGAGAACTAGTTCATACAGCTGCCTGAAATGAATGCTGAGTGAACACCACGGGTATATTATCAGTGGATTATGCCTTTTTGAAATGTTCTTTTTGATTTGTGGAAGCTAATGAGTCAGGGAAGAAGCCTGGCTCTGGCTTTCAAAGAGGAGAACAAGGTTCTGTGTTTAGTAGTCCTTAGGAGAGCGGGTTCTTTTTCCTCTTTTGCCCTGTTGGTCCTTACTCTGTTCACTGTCCACAGAGAATGAGAATTTTAATGCCTCTTTGATTTTTGGTTCTTGCAGTTCTCCAGCACAAATGATAGCAGCAGATACTTTAATCGCCGGGATGCCTGGTATGATTCCCAGGATGCCTGGTATGATACAAACTGAACTGACTAGTAGGATAGATCTTGGAAGTTTGAACTTTGTGAGTGTTACTCAACACAGGCCATGGAGTTTCCTGTTGGCAATTCATTCCTCACTTACTCAGTGTTTTTCTTTTGCTCTGCTTGCTACGGTACTAGCTGTGATGAAACAACCCCTTCATGCTGTTGAAACAGCACAGTAATTTCAGAAGACTTAGTAACTATGAATTATGAATCAGTATCTCTAAACTTAGAGTCTGTGACTGTATTAATAGTGTCATTCTGAGCTTATCAGCTCAATTATCGTCGATCTCTTTTCTGCTTACATTTTGTCCATTTTCAAAGAAGTAATTTCTCCTTGTATCCACAGGCAAATGCACTGTCATAAATACAGATCAGAACCGAAAAGCAGAAGGACAGTGAGCTAATTTCTGTGTAATCATGGCTGAAACTTGCAGTATTGGAACGAGGCTTAACTCTGCTCTCATTACACTTCTTTAGATAAACTGCGATCACATCACTTGCTAACATTGTCACTGTTAGAACTCTCTTCTCTTTGTGCCTGTCTCTACGTATAGCTGCAGAGAAAGCACTTTTCTACATATGCAGGGTATCCATTCATAAATCTAGTTTGGAAGCTGCTGGCAATCAACCTGGCTTTTCCACAACAATGAAATGCCTCCACGAATGTTCCTTATCCAGCCACTGAGCAGGTGGTATGTCTTGCGAGGTCCCTGTCAAGACAAAGCCGTTTCTCTTGATGAAATGAAAGTGTAAAACTTTGTCTGCCTCTCATATTGTTTTACTGTTACTCGAAATGTCTCTGTGAAATGGTGCACAAAATCAGTGTCTCAGTCAATACTCTATCACATTTGGGCTCAGAAGGAAATTGATTAGTGGAAATTGATTTACCTCAGTTGAAATTGAAACCCCAAGCTCTAACTTTTTCAGGTAAAACAGTGTGCAGCCGATGCTATCATTCAAAAGACCGTAGATAATGGCAAGAAGAGCTTCTTTATACATTTATATCTACTTAAGCTCTTCTATGAACAGTGGCTCACGGCTGACCCTTCCCCTGAAACACAAATGCACACACAGATCTGCAAGGAATGGAGAAGTCTCCCCATTTTGTCAAATGTAGATAATTCTAGGAAATACAATTCTTATTTCATATGGAAGAATGTTCTCCAGGAATCTTGGCATAAGTCATGCCACTGTTTGTCAGCCTTTGAGCAATATATGGAAACCAGCCGGGCGTTAACTGCAGTCCTTTTCTTAAGGGAGGGCATATGGCATGTGGCTATCGCAGTTATGATAATACAACATCAACTCTTTATGTATTTTCTGTAGTTTCCTCTTTGTTTGGCTAGGATGACCACAGGATGGGCCATGAAATTCACCCAAGTTTTATCTAAATGTTTATTTTAAACTTGATTTTCAATATAAGAACATAAATGGAGGGGGGAAAATTGCCAGCTTCTGCTTATAATGATGAAAATCAGGATTGCACTCTCCTATCTGTGGTCATTCATATTTGTCTTCTTAATGAGGTTTTACTTGCATATAGAAATAGGATGGAAACACCAGTGTGCATGTGCATGTTCTTCCAATGTTTATTGTCAACCCAAAGATGTATGAATGCGGGAATAGGCTCATTAATCACACAGATACAGTCCTAGTCCTTATGAAATGTCCCTATTAAGCAAATGCTCTAATTAATAAAAAGATCTTCTCCAGCCTTTTTGGCTAGGATCAAGCGTACAATATCTTCTCATTAGGATAACGGAGTTCAATAAAAGAGTGTTCCATCATTCTCCAGAAGGGAGCCAAATGGAAGGATTTCCTTAACTACAGTCACTTAGTCATTTGTTTTATCTTCCTTCAATCTTGTTCATTCACTTATAAGAGAAAATGAATTCCTCACACGTTCAGCCTACTATCCTGGCAAACTGCATTGAACATAAAAGCGAACTTTGTAAATTACATTAAGGGTGACTTAATGTAATTAATCCTGAGAATAAAATGAACAGAAGTGAGAAGTATTTGGCTTTCTTTTCATCTGGGGAATGTTTATTTATTTATTTTAATTTCCAGAAGCTATTGATAAATATAAATTCAATTTGCTACATTTAAGAAGAATTTCTTGAGGAAAATCAGAGGTTCATGACATAAATTATATGTGTTTTTTTCTGTCATTGTCTTTTTCACTTGACTCTCATTTATATTGATGGTTTCCTATTTGTTTTTAACACTTTCTGGCTTTTCTTCTGGGGACTAAAGATTTTCATTGTAGGTACATATACATGGATTACTTCTTCACTGTGAGGGTGGCAGAGCCCTGGAACAGGGTGTACAGAGAGCTTGTGGAGTCTTCTTTCTCTAAAGACATTCAAAACAGAGGAGATTCCATATCAATATCAGAAGGAACTTCTTCACAGTGAGGGTAATGGAGCATTGGAACAGGCTGCCTGGGGGTTGTGGAGTCTCCTTCTCTGGAGACGTTCCAGACCCACCTGGATGTGTTCCTGTGTGACTTGGTCTAGGTGATCCTGCTGTGGCAGGGGGATTGGACTAGACAATCTTTCGAGGTCCCTTTTGATCCCTAATGATTCTATGAAAACCCACCTGGATGCAGCCCTGTGTGACCTGCTCTGGCAGGAGGGTTGAATTAGATGATCTTTCAAGGTCTCTTCCTAACTCCTAACTTTCTGTGATTCTGCAATTTGTAATATCTGATTAAAATCAGAAGGAATAGGACAAAACTCTAAGTCACCTTCATTTTTCAGATATGCTAATTTAATTGGACTGTTGACATGTTAAGCATGTAGTAATAACAAGGTTTTACAGAGCATAATTACCAAGTATTCTTGTCCTTAAAAATGCCTGAGTAGTACCCATGCATGATAACGAGGATACAATGATAGATGATGCTGTTGTCAGCACCATTTGCATTTGACAATTAGAAAAACCCATCAATTTATATTCAAAAAATGCTGCATGAACAGGGGGAGAATCTGGAAAGCTGAGGCTCCTCTAAAACATATTGGCCTGGCTTTCCACAGAGCATTAAAATAAGGTAGGTCTGGTAATTTAAACCAGCGAGAGAAATGCAGTGACATAGCCTATCTAAAATCTGTCTTACAGAACCACAGCTACAGCATCCTCCTAGCCAGCTCTTAAGAAAATGTATGATGCTTCCATTCCCTTTAATGAGTGTTTCTAATTTAAGAGTTTCTGATGAAAAACGAGTTCGGTAAAAAAGAAGCTGCTCTTGTGTCCTTGTAATGACTTTTAAAGAAAAGTCCTTGGGATCATGCGAGGTCACCTGGACTCGTTATAATTACCCTTCACAGCAACAAGGAACAATTGTACACTAACCTTCTGCTTTGTATTAAGCCCTTTTGAAACTGATTTTTATCCCTTTTGAGTTCAGAACTGGTTTTCTACTTGGCCTTTTGTTCTGCTCTGTTTCTTCAAGTTGCATCAGGGGAGGTTTACACTGGATCTTAGGAGGAAGTTCTTTACTGAGAGGGGGGTTGGGCACTGGAATAGGCTGCCCAGGGAGGTGGTGGAGTCACCGTCCCTGGAGGTGTTTAAAAAACAACTAGCTAGAACCATGAGGCCATGGTCTAGGGGTTGAGGAGATGTTGGGATGAGGGTTGGACTTGGATGATTGAGGAGGTCCTTTCCACCTATAATGATTTTATGATTCTAACAAAAGCTTTCCTCCTCTTACAAGAGTAATGCACAGNGAGGAGGTCCTTTCCACCCATTCCTCTTACAAGAGTAATGCACAGATAAGCCTGAGTAAGGCATCAGCTATTTTCCTGTGGATTGCAAAACTGATTTGTTTGAGAATCCTTAGTTTGTTCAAAAAGTAGCTAAATTTTGCCTAGGGCAATGCAGAGACTAAATGTGGGAGTAGTGCAGTACCATCCTTCCAATCCTTCCTTTTCACTCGTCGCTAGCATGACAGAATTGTTGAGGTTTGCATCACCCACACAGTCACTTGGTGTCCTCTCACTTGCACCTTATGATACGGTCACAAATGCTTTTCTAACTAAGTAGCTCTTTGAAAATGTTGATGCAGTCTGTTTATTTTGTACAGGGGAACATAATTTTGCTTACAGGATAGAGGTGAAGAGGAAAGATGTATTTAGTCACAATGCTCCTATGTATTTCAGGGACTTATTTTCTGGTCCATCTCTGTGATGTTGGGTAGGACAGAGAAGGCTACGAGAGCAGACTTTTGCACAGTAGTGGTGCCTCAGGTGAAGAAATACGGTTGTATTTCAATAGTCTAAACAGAGTGTGAAGGGCTCTGGGAAAATAAATGAACTCATGTGGCTGTTGTGTTTAAGTTCATGTTTTATTTAACATTCTGACTTGCTTATGGGGTCCGGGCAGAGGCCAATGGGATGAGGTTTAACAGGGTCAAGTGCAGGCTACTCCATTTTGGCCACAATAATCCCTTGCAGCTGCTGACTGGAGGATGAGTGGCTGGAAAGCAACCTGGTAGAGAGGGACCTGGCAGTGCTGGTTGACAACCAGCTGAACAGGAGCCAGCAGGGGGCTCAGATAGCACAAAAGGCCAGTGACATCCTGGCTTGGATCAGCAATAGTGTGGCCAGCAGGATTGGAGATGTAATCCTCCCTCTGTATTGGGTACTGGTGAGGCTTCTCCTTGAGAGTTACTGGGGGCAGTTCTGGGTCACTCACTTCCAGAAAGAGATTGAGGGGCTGGAGTGGGTTCAGTGAAGCAATGAGGCTGGGGAAGGGACTGGAGGGAAAGCCTGATGAGGAGAGGCTGAGGGAGCTGGGGGTGTTCAGCCTGGAAAAGGACACTCCACAGGGACCTTCTCCCTCTCTACAACTACCTGAAGGAGGTTGAGAGTTCAGGTACCCAAACAGAGGTCCTATAAATGCTTTCCAAGTGTTGAGTCAAATGTTTGCATCTTTTCAACTTGCAAGTCTGTCATAAAGAAAAGTCTTGTGATCAGTCCAGTGCATGCAAATCTTGATCTGTTCTTACCATCGAAGTGTGATATTTCCTGTAGTCTCTAAGGAAATAACTATTCTATCTTTAATAATTAATGCTAAGCACTTGTAGTCCTTAGGGAATAAGGTGAATGTTGTACCCACAAAACACATGTCCTGTGATGTTATTGCTCTAAACAACTTGTTCCTGGTGCTGCGGCTCCAGAGTGCTAAGGAAGCTGAACACATACTGGAATCACTTTGTGATTCATATGGCTGTTGTACTGGTTTAAGCAAAAATCTGTTAGGCTGCTCTGATAGACTATTGTCTCTTCAAGGTATAACTGTGCAAGATTTGGGCCCCTAGTTTCAGCATTCAGAGCTGTGTTACCTAACTGACTTGTTATATACCATACAGCAAACCTCTTTATAAACTGCATCTCACCGGCTGGTCGTAATGCAGCTTGATCTTTTCAACGTACAGTACAGAAATAAGTGCAGGAGTCCAAACTCTCTTCACATTTTACTAGTATCCAGTTTCTTTGCTGTTATTTTCCTTTCCTATCCACAGTTCTGTTCAGTAAAACCACAGAATCATTGAGCCTGGAAAAGCCCTCTGAGCTCATCCAGCCCAGCCCTTCACCTGACATCACCACATCAGCCAGACCAGGGTTCTAAGCGCCACAGCCAGGCTGTCCTTCAACACCTGCAGGGATGGGGACTCCACTACTGCCCTCCCTGGGCAGTCCATTCCAGGGTCTGATCACCCTGTCCATAAGGAAGTTCTTCCTAACATCCAACCTAATCCTCCCTTCGTGCAGCTTCAGGCCCTGCCCTCTCACCCCATCAGTAGTTGCCTGAGAGAAGAGCCCAACCCCTACCTGTCTACAATGAGTGTGATAAGGTCCCCCTGAGTATCCTCTTCTCCAGGCTAAAATTTATATAAATAACATTTGTATACAATTTTGACCCTATAAATCTCTTTGTGAATTCTGGAAGCTTATTTTCTCTTACTGGGAATTTGAATCAAGACTAACAGGATCTTCTGGATATTAGGAAAAAAAAAAGTCTCTCTGAAAAGCTTTTAAAGAACTGGAACTGCTGCCCAGGGAGGTGGGTGAGTCACCATCCCAGGAGGTGTTTAAAAGCCATATAGATGAGGTGCTTAGAGATCTCTTTAAGGGTGATAAAGAGTAGGATTAAACGTTGGACTTGATCTTATAGGTTTTTTCCAACCTAAATGTTTCTGTTTGATTCTGGGTGATTAAATGCCTGCTATGCAAGACTAAAGGTGAAAGATCAAAAGTTTTTCTTCTTTCACCTGATACAATATCTGTTCAGAGCAATTTTGCTCATTCTTTTGGTGGAATCAATGCATTATGGAAATGGAATTTATATACCCACTTGAAACTTCTTTGAAAACATGAGAATGACTGCAAAATGCAATCAGAGCTAATTCTCTTGTGCTTCAGCAGTGTGAGCTGAGAAGGCACACCTGTTACACTCCAGCTCTGCGGCTCCAGTTGGAGAGGAAAATGAAGCATCAAGCAGAAGAGGAGGGAAGCCAGAGTTACACCTTATTTCTCATTTCCTCTCAGGAAACAAATGAATCTGTCAGCACAATACAGTTTATTACACACATCTTCTGGGGTTTACTTCTATTGTCACTTCTAACAGTAGGCAACTGATAAACAACTGACTAATAGCTTCTGCCATAAATATAGCATATTTGTTTTCTCCAAAGAGGAGATGAAAATAAACAACAAGGCACAAATATGGAATTAATGTTGCTTTTGAAACAAAAAGTCTGAATTTAAGCTTAAGTGGTGTTTACTTTCTGCTGTGCAAATTAAGAAAGCATTCTCTGATGCATTTTGCACACTCCGCTAATTCTTTCTCCTCTAACTGAAGGAGGAATATGCTTTACACGCTTCGTGGTTTCAAGATTCTATCTGGTAGGAGCAGTTTTTCCTCCCTAGGCCTTATAGTATAAAAAGCTTTCAGAAAGGAGAATGCAGCTTTTGCTCTGAGTTAACTTAAGAGATTTCTGTTGAGCATCTTAACCAGTCTGTAACTGGGAAGACAAAAACCTTTTATTCTCTGTTCTGAGGTTAATTTCCTTCAGTTTCTGAAATAAGAGCAGTAAGTTCTGTTATGCCAAGTTTAAAATACCTTTATTCTATATCTGTGCTGTATTGTTCTGAGAGATAATATTTGGCCATCTGTGGGCTTGCTTTCATATTCAAGTGCCCAGCAGTGTTCCAGTCTCTTGCTGGCTGTTTTTATCTTGCTTAAATTATGCTAAACCTGCTGTAATGGTTCTGAATTCAGAATTTCTTTGTTGATCTGAAACTACTAAAGGTGAAGGGACCATTAAAAGAAGTCTATATTGTGAGGAGAAAACCATGTGTGTTGTTCTTGTTCGAGATAAAAGCTTAATTTTAGAGGTGGAAATCTGCTCAAGGAGTGATGAAAAGATAAGTTGACTGGGACAAATATTATTGAGGAAAGTATTTATCTTGCATTGTTGTCCTATTCCTGCATCCTGAGGTAAAAACCAACAAAATTAAGCCAATAAAAACCACAAACCCCACATAGAATCCTCATGGATGGAAAGGACCTCTAGGACCATCAAGCCCAGCCCTCATCCCAAAATCTCCCTGACCTCAAAACCATCTATTCATTTTTTAAACACCTCCAGGGATGTTGACTCCATCACCTCCCTGGGCATCCTGTTCCAGAGCTCAACTACTCTCTCAGTAAAGAACTTCTGAGTATTTTAAGCTAGATGTGACTTAGGAAGATTTTCAGTGTTCTCTCTTCCAACTCTATCAGTTTCTCTGCCTTCTACTGTGTGCCATGACTCCAGGCTCTTCTGTGTTTCATTTGGATAGGTACCAGGCTGTGAAATGTCAGACCTATTTGCTAAGATATTTAGGAAAGATCTTCATTTGCTGCAACACCCTCTAAAACATTCGGGTATTTGCAGCAGTGAAAAGGTGAAAAAGTGTTTTTGTGTGTTATATTAGAAAACTGAAGAGGCATCTGAGGATTGGCAAAATGTGAAGGTATCTATGAGCTCATAAAGTTGAGAAGCGATTATCATTTGGACACTAATTTTAACGAAATCCCAGCTCTACAACCAGACTGACTGACTGATTTCTGACTGTTCCTGATGCAATTGATTTAGAACCATAGAATCATTGGGGATTGGAAGGGACCTCGAAAGATGATCTAGTCCAATCCCCCTGCCACAGCCATATCACCTAGACCAAGTCTCACAGGAACACACCCAGGTGCATCTTGAACATCTCCAGAGGAGACTACACAACCCCCCTGGGCAGCCTGTTCCATGCTCCGGTACCCTCACTGGAAAGAAGTTCCTGCTGATATTGATAGGGAACCTCCTCTGTTCCAGCTGGCACCCAATGCCCCTTGTCCTATCACCAGATGACCTTGAGCAGAGCCTGGCTCCATCCTCCTGACACTAGACATGAATGAGGTCCCCCCTCAGCCTCCTCTTCTCCAAGCTCAAGAAACCCAGCTCCCTCAGCCTTTCCTCATAAGGAAGTTGTTCTACTTCCTTCATCATCTTCGTTGCTCTATGCTGGACACCCTGCAGCAGCTCTGTGTCCTTCTTGAACTGAGGGGCCCAGAACAGGACACAATGCTTCAGATGCAGTCTCACTAGTTTTTAAATGAATCGACCAAAGAGGTGACAGGTTCACACAACATTTCAATTTTCAGAGAACAAACCCCTTTAGAAATCTGATAATAAAAGACAGAGCATCGTGACGATGTGAACATTTGCCAAACTGTCAATGGTCCGTGTGCTGCCCTGCAGATTCAGCAGCAAACCAAAAGCAATCCACATAGATTTCTAGTTCAAAGTAGAATTAAAATTTCCTCTGGCCAGTTTTTCCAGTAAATCAAAATGAATCACAATCTGAAATCAACCAACAAAAACCTTGTAGAAACCTCCCCTCAGGTGTAGCTTAGACTGCATAAACAGAATGTATTTATTTTCTAAATAATTCCAAAATTGTTATGGACTGAGGCTGGAAAAGACCTCTGTAAGGGCTGTGTGGAGGCTACTAAAATAACGTCATGTATGGCTCCATCCTGGAGGAGAAAAAGGGTCTCCTATGTTTTCTTCCTTTCCAGCAGCAGTCACCCTTTAGAGCCACAAAGGGTTATCTCTTACTGATGGTGTGCAAATTGTGGAGTATGAAACATCCCAGGTGGTCCATATGAGCTGCTCTAATCTGTTAGGTCACCAGGATCTTCTAGATAATTGCAGAAAAGCTTCAGTTACTCAGGACTCATTTGCTCATGATGCTGAATGTGAATGTGGCTCTCTAGCAGTCTAGCAGTCATTTCAAGGCTATCCTGTGAAATGTCAGTTGTGTGAGGAAGCTGTGGTCTTAGGTAACATGGAAACAGTGCTACACTGCCCAGAGTGTAGGGAGAAACAACAGATCAAAGCAAGGGAAGCCTGAAGAGACAGCAAATGAGAAGCCAAATGAGGGTTATGTGAGACATGCGTTGACTTCCAGGCGTGCAAATGAGAACAGTAACTGTTGAGGGTGCAGCCTGATAATCTGTTTGCACAGGTAAAGAGTAGAGAGCTTTTGTAGCCTAAGCTGCTTCAGACGTGTTTTGTGTGTGAGCATGGTACAAATGAGTCCCGCTTGGGACAGTATGTGGGAAGGAGAGGAGACAAAAAAGAAGCTTTCACTCTATCAATCATCACCCCTAGCTGGTTGAAAAAGTTGTCCTAGATACTTGCTGATGAGTGCAGTTAACTTCTTAAGGATGAAAAAAGAAGCAACAATATACAGTGGATTTTTTTTCTAATCATATCCCACAGCCAAGGAAACCACAAGAGAACACAAAGAAAGGAAAAAGTTGTTTAACCAAAGACCTGTACATTTGACAAACACACCTGATGGCCATGTACTTCCTTTGTCTATAAAAGCAGACAAGTTCTTTACGGATGTCTTCCTGACTTAAGAACTTGGATCGTGAGATACACCCTGTCTAGCACTTTCCAGCCATTCCCTGTCAGTAAACAGCTTTCATGAGTGTCTTTTCTGAGAAACAGTGGCTTGGCAACTTCATTTGCCAGTTCCCTCAGGACCCATGGGTGGATTTCATCAGGCCCCATGGTCTTGTGCACAGTTAGGTTCTTCAGATGGTCTCGAACCTGATCTTCACTGAAAGTGGTTGGATTGTCTACTGGGACTGGGGTGGAGTGGCTGCAGCCTTTGAGGCTAAAGACTGATACAAAGAAGTCATTAAGCACCTCAGCCTTCTCCATATCACTTGTCACCAGGTCTCCATTTTCCCTCTGGAAAGGCCCTGTCTCATCCCCAGCCCTCCTTTTGTTACTGACATAACTAATGACATAATGTCATGCCCAGTGTATAAACTGGGCGGAGCTGCTTGGGCATCAGTCAGAGGGTGGTGAATAACTGAACTGTATTTGAACTTGCATTTTCCTGTGTTTTATTTCACTTTTTTTATCTTATTGTTATTATTACAACTATTACCGTATTCTACTTCAATTATTAAACAGCTCTTCACTCCAAGTTTTAGTTGTTTTCTCTCCCCCTCTAACTGGGTGTCAGGGAGCAAGTGAGCGAGGTGCTTAGTTACTGCGTGGGGTTAACCCACAACAGTCCTCTGAATTAAAAAACCAGTGTGATTCTAGCATTCAGTTCAGGTTGAGAAACTTGCCTCTGCAGTGACAGAAGGAAGGCTGTCTCAGCATGCTAATAAGCTGCAATCCAAAATAGCCACGTTAATATTCCCGTTGGTTGTCACTGGAGATATGCCAATCCCCACATGCATTTATCTACATTCCAGCGTGCCCTTGCAATCCCTTAACTGCTTCTTATAAGTGCTCGGTGACTTATGATATCGCCTCAGCACGCTGCAAAGAAAGCACTCTACGTATTCAAATTGGAAGAGAAAAAGGTGTTGAGAATCACTAGCATTTAGCACAGAGTACAAATTAAACCCAGAAGAGATGATTCTCTTCCTTGCTCCCCGACACAGACATTAGAAAGGAGTCTGTTGCATCGCAAGTAAAGATTAAAAGTTGCTTCAAACTTATTTTCATTTTTCCTTGCACTTTACAAGTTTTGTCTAATTAATAAGTGGATATGCTGCTAGCAGGACTAGGGACGCATTTCTTCCTCTGTACTGGGTACTGGTGAGGCTTCCCCTCAAGTACTGGGGGCAGTGCTGGGCCCCTCACTTCATAAAAGAGATTGAGGGACTGGAGCAGGTCTATTGGAGCAACAAGGCTAGGGAAGGGACTGGAGGGAAAGCCTAATGAGGAGAGGCTGATGGAACTGTGGGGGTGTTCTGCCTGGAGAAGAGGGTACTCTGAGGAGACATTCTCCCTCTCTAAAACTCCCTGAAGGGAGGCTGTAGTCAGCTGGGGCTTAGGCTCTTCTCCCAAGCAACTAGGACCAGGATGAGAGGACAGGGCCTGAAGCTGAACCAGGGGAGGGTTAGGGATGTTAGGAAGCCCTTCCTCAGGGAAAGGCTGACCAGACCCTGGCATGGACTGCCCAGGGCAGTGGTGGAGTCGCCAT
Source organism: Upupa epops (assembly GCA_013397515.1). Classification (NCBI taxonomy): domain Eukaryota; kingdom Metazoa; phylum Chordata; class Aves; order Bucerotiformes; family Upupidae; genus Upupa; species Upupa epops. Next base: position 16,816 of record VZRI01001587.1, read on the forward strand.
CCCTAGAGGTGTTGAAGGACAGCCTGGCTGTGGCCCTTAGTGCCCTGGTCTGGCTGATGTGGTGATGTTAGGTCATGGGCTGGGCTGGATGAGCTCAGAGGGCTTTTCCACCCTCAATAATGCTGCAGTTCTGGAATAGTGAAAATTTTGGGGCTTATATTTTAAATGTTTGCTTTGTACAGTGAAAATGTGATGTAAAAGAGAAAAGATAAGATATTTTCAGTCAGAATGCCACAGCTTTGTGTATTTCTTGGCCAAGTTTTTAATTTTGCTTTCCTATTCTTATTTTCTTCCGATTCTTATTCATTCCCTCTGTTAATTGTGCCTGTTCTGGATGCTGAATGCAATATTGATGTTGGAGTAGTGTAGCTTGTTGCACCTAAGCTCCCAATGTCTTGTGTTTTGAAATGCACATATGTTGGTTACATAGTGCAGTTGTCTCAGAGTTGGCATCCTCTGGCACAATTACAGTAGTGGATTCTCATTTTATAGGAAGCCTTGACTGACCTCTTTTGCGGGAGGAGCGATTTTGTGGATTGGGTATTTGATATCTTTCCAAAGGTCTGCTCCTCTGCGAGTGCTGGACTGTACTGATGGAAAGGTGTTTGTTCCTCAAAAGCATTTGTAGCCAACTTCACTTCTTTCTGACTGTTTATCAGTATGGGAAAATCTTTCTTTTTTAGTTCCTGACTCTTTTTAACTTTGGTGGCAGAAGCTTTGCAAGAGCTTCTGTGAATTTCTCCAGTGAAGCTTCAAATTATTAATATGAACTGTCTGTGACTATAAATAAATACTACTCTCACTTATTAAAAATATATATTACATATATACACTTATAAAACATATATTCTATATATACTATGCACGTATGTACTTCTTTAAAATATATTGTTTGGGTTGTTTTCAATACTAACATGCTGCTCCATACAAATGTCAAGGAGGTAGAGTTGAGCTGCAGGCAGATTTTTTCATCTCAGAGCGCTTTGATAAGAACTGTCCGCAGCTTTACAGGTGACCTGTTTATCGATTGGGATGCTAGGCATTTGAACAGATTTCTGTGAAGTGAAACATGCAGGTTTTTTACTGTGCTTTGCTAATCAAAAATCTTTGAATTCACTGTTATGGTGAGAATTAAGCTTTAACAAACTCTCAAGAGTTTGTGTGTGTATGGAATGCTCTGTGCTACAATCAAGGGTTGTTGCTTCCAACTGTTTGTTGTGCAAACAGTTTGTGGATTAACTGAATGGGAGTTACAGTGGTACCAGGCAAAGTAGAAGGCAGACTATTTTAGTCTCTCCACTACTGTGAATAGACTGTAAAAAGAAACTATAAGTAGACTGTAAAATAGAAATAACGACTATGTTTTCCAGGGTTCATTGTGTGGAAACACTAGTACATAGGAGGAGCAGGAAGGAGCTGGGGCTGTTTAATCTGAGGAAGAGGAGGCCAAAGGCAGAAGCATTATCACCCTCTACAATTATGTGAATGGACATTGTAGAGATGTGGGTGCTGCTCTCTTCTCACAGGTCATTAATGGTAGAACAAGAGGGAAGGACCTCAAGCTATAGGAGAGCGGGTTTAGGTTGGAGGGTTGGAACAATTTTGTCACTAAAAGAGCATTCAGGGATTGGAACAGACTGCTCAGGGAGGGAGTTGAGTCACAATCCCTGGAGGAGTACAGAGGTCATTTAGCAATGTGGTGCTTAGAGGTTTGGTGCTTAGCAATATGGTTCAGTGATGGGCTTGGTAGAGTAGGGCTAATGGTTGGACTTGGTGATCTCAAGGGTCTTTTCCAACCTGAATGACTCTGTGATGTGAGAGACTGCACTTGGTGGGAAAAAATATCTGATTTCTAATAGCAAAGTACCTGAGAAACCATGCAAGTACAGAGCAAGTGTGTAGCAGTCGTCCCTTCCCTAGCCTTTCCATCTTGAGGAAGCTGAAGGTTGTGGGTCGCAGATGTTTTGAATTTGTGTGTAATGACATTATGTGACCTTTCTTCCATTGATCTAATTATCTCAGTCTCAAGGAACCTTGTTTCTGATGGACATACACTGTAATTTCCCTCTGAATAGGAAAGCCAAAGCAGCAAATGTCATCATACCTACCACAAACCTATCAGTCCTTCCCATCTGAGCAGAACAGAGCGGAGTGTAAGCGCGGTTTTGTTTCAGGAAGTTAACATTTAAATGGAACTAAGCTGGCTTGGGTGTCATTTCATCACTGAGATAAATGGAATGGAGGAGAGTTTATTTCTTTGCTGCTCTGATGCTGGCAGGAGTGTGTGATCTGTAATTGATTAGCAGAGCCCAGCACATTGACTTATATGGAGAAAGCTATTATATCTCAGGAACAGGAAGGTATATGTGGTTTTGGTTTTAGCAAGTAAAAAATTGGATTCTGCAGGAAATAACTAAGGCAGCTGAAAGAACCAAAGGCTCCCAAGGATTTTTTTTTATTCTCTTAAAGATGTGGCATAACAGCAGTTCATGTTATGAGGGAAGTTTGAATAGTGCAATAAATTTAGAAACAACTTCCGTACAGGGCTAGAAATATTAGCTGAGGTAAGCGGTCTTGGAACTTTGGTTCTATTGGACCTAAAGTCCTGAGTTATTGATGAGATTTCATGCTTTTTTAATGTCTATTCCTCGGAAGTGTCATCTTCCCCTATAATTCATAGATGTGTAGAGTGAATTAGCTGTATTTTGAAGCTGAAGAAGCAGGGATTTGGGAGCGTGTGTGTTTGTCTTTTAAACAGTAAGAAAGTGAAGTATATTGGGGTTTATATTGCTTTTCATATCTGTACTTTCACATTTATACTTTGATATTTGTTTTTATATCTTTTTATTTCAGCATATTAGCATGCTGACACAGGCATAGGAAGTGAATGCAGCTCTAAACATCGAAGGAAAATGGTTTGATTTCTCTGCTCCCCACCCCTGTACTGGTGATTCCAACCAAATTAAGAAATCAGAGATGCAGATGCAATACTTCAGGAGTGCGCATACGCTAAATGTGGCACGTTCATGGCTTTCTGAGCAGTTGTAATAGTGGTGCCAAAGAAAGCAATGTTTGCCCTGGGATTTTCTTTACATTTTTGGATTATGACAGGCTTCTCAATCACAATTTTTAGATCCGAGAGGAAGGAATAGTGAAACAGAGAGACAAGGCAGGCTGCACAGATGGATGATGACTTAGAAGCTAGCAGTCTTTCTAAACAAGCTTTTCCATATTTCTTTTTGTGTGTCTTTATAGGTAGTAGCACCAATGCAGTGGCTGTCAAAATAGAAGGAGGAAATTTATTCAATAGCTATGGGAATCAATAACAGAAGTTTTGATGAGCTGCTAGCATTTGCCAAGGTTTCTTTCAGCTGTCAGGTTTCCAAAAACATTGTTCAGAAGCCAGATTTCTTTGGGTTGGATATTTTTGCAGAAATAAACTTCTATTGTTCTCATTTTATCTCTTAAAAGTTAGGGTTTCTTTCTGATTTGGAATGGCTGTTGTTTCATAAAACATTTCAGAGTGCCATAACCAATAGCCTCCACTATCTTCAATAATTAACCACATTGCATAAGAGGCAAACATTTTTGTGCCAGAATCTTTCTATACCTAACATTCTTCCATAAAGACACTGGCTTTCCTCACACCTCATCCCTCAGCATGAAGCTACAGGTGGGGGAAAATTGTATAAACCAAATCATTTGCTCTAAAAAAGACACTCACACCCACCCCCATCCCGCTCCCTCCCCTCGGTCAGGAAACCAAACAAAGCTTCATGTTCAACACTAGCACTCAGCAATGAGAATACATCTTGTGTCCTTAGAGTAAATGTCCTGTAAGGTAAGCACAGGAAAATGCCATAAAGGGATGTGGGTGGGTATTTTCAAAGTATTCCTGATTTTGAGTGCTTCTATTTTTAAATGTTTCATTTCTTTTTTACTTAGACAACAGCATTAGTGTTAAAGGATTTCAAATCTCTAGCTAGGTCATACTAGTAATGAGAGGGTAGCCTGAGCAGTTTGCTAGCAGTCTTTAAGTTGAAAATCTATTTTAGTGGACTGCCAAAAATGCACCACCACAGGTAAATACTCGAGGAGACTTTGTCAAGCCACTCTGTCTTTCCGTGTTTATGACATGTAAGGCAATACTTGTAATGAGTACTCCAGTCTTCAAGAACCTTGTAGATGTGACACTTCAGGACATGTTTTGTGGTCATGGTGATGTAGGGGTGATGGCCAGCCTTAATAATATTAGAGGGCTTTCCCAACCTGAATTATTCTTTGATCCTATCAGCTGCTAGTTTCTATTCTTAAGCTCTAACTCTGTATTACTTTAACAGAAATAATAGCAGCCTGGCATCTGGAAACATTGTCCATTGCTCCACACCTTTCCTCTGCAAACAGTGAGAAGTCCTGAGTACCCCCAGGGTGCTGCTGCTTGGGGATGTGATGTGACAGGCAGCACTGTGCCCACGTGGCTGCAGCCTTCTCACCAAATGTGGTTACAGCAAAAGCAAAGGGCAGGCAAAAGGATGGAATTGATCCATCTGTTTTGTGGTATAAACAAAAATGCTTCAACACATTTATCTTCCCATGTCAAAATTCCATCATTAAAGAGCGTGGTAGTGAACTTTAAAGCCATAGGAATTGTCCTTTAATTCCATGCAAAGCAATTGCCCTTTACTCTTGCCTGTGTTTTCACGCTAGTATGAACTTTGTTTTCTCCTTAACAAACTCTCTGAGATTCATGAAGGGAACTTATTTATGTTTTTAAATGTCAAAGTGCTCATTCATGAATAAATGTTCTTAGGTATTTCTGTGCTCCGGTTTCTGTTGCTGTTGAAGTAATTTTATTGTTCATTACGTGACACTCACAATCCTTTTTTTTCCCCTCTAAACATTAATCTTTTGAGCACAAGATTAATTCAGTCTCCAGGAATGGTCTGGTCCAACTAAATCACCATTAGATCATTGTACCAAAACATTGCACCTTATCGCTCTCAACAACTCCCTGAAGGGAGGTTGTAGTCAGGTGGGGGTCAGTGTCTTCTCCCAAGCAACTAGCTCCAGGATGAGAGGGAAGGTCCTGAAGCTGCACCAGGGGAGGAGTAGACTGGATGTTAGGAAGCCCCTCCTCACAGAAAGGGTGATCAGACCCTGGAATGGACTGCTTAAGGCAGTGGTGGATTCCCCATCCCTGTAGCACTCAGTGCCCTGGTCTGGCCGCTGTGGTGATGTTAGGTCATGGGCTGGGCTGGAGGAGCTCAGAGGGCTTTTCCAGACTCAACCATTCTGTGCTTCTGTGAGCTATGTGGTTTTGCTGAGTGTTCCATTCGCTACCTATTGGGAGTGGTCCTTGCTAGGCACAGAAATTGATGGTGCTTCCACTTATTGCAGAGCCTCAGTTGCTGTTTCTGTGTTCAAAAAGATTGGTGAAACTAACTGGTGTAGGTTGCAGATTTTCCTGTGGTGGTAGGCTGTGCCTGAAATGTAATCTAACCCATAGATCTTACCCATCTGTTTAAATAACAGAGGAAAAAAACTAGAACAAAGGGCAATACATTGACTAAGTATTTGAAAAATCAAAAGGCAGCTCTCTTTGTTTCCATCAATGCATAGATCTGTGGGGGATTTGGTTTAAAATATTTTCTCTTTTAGAAAGGTTCTGATTTTGTTCTTTTCCATCTCGATGCTAATAGCAAGTTAATTTTCTTTATGCTGAGTGGAAATGCTCAAATGGATTATAGAGATGATATTTTTTTTAATTTGCCATTTTCAGTAAATCTGTGATAAGTGATAATTGATAGGCATTTGTGAAGGAGCCCTGATTTATTTTCTTTTAAAAATATCAAGTTATCGGCACTTGCCTCACAGAACTGAAAGATCAGCTCTCACCCACTTTTTAAAGCCTTCTTTAGCATTATCCCATCAGGTGATCAACATTCCAGATGGAATCAGAGAATCCTCATGGCTTGAAAGTACTGCAGGACCATCAAGTCCAGCCCTCATCCCTGCCTCTTCCAAACCCCTAAGCTATGGTCTCAAATGCTCTAGTTACTCATTTTTTAAACACTTCCAAGGATGGTGACTCCACCACCTCCCTGGGCAGCCTGTTCCAGTGCCCAACCACTCTCTCAGTAAAGAACTTCTTCCTAAGATGCTCCCTAACCCTCCCCTGATGCATCTTGAGGCCATTTCCCCTCATCCTGTCATTATTAATCTGGGAGAAGAGGCAGGCTTTTTCTTCTTTTGTTGTATCCCTAAGGAGAGTAGGGACCCACCTCTACATTCACCACGACCTAACTTTGTCCTCTGTTGAAGTCTTTGTTTCCCAGTGTTGAGGCATCTGTTTGTGTTTGTCAGGAGGTGCCAGTCTGTATCTGTTTGTTTGTGAGTTTTGCAAATTTGGGGGGGTGTTGTGTTTGGTTTGGTTTATTTTTTACTGATGTGTTAGGATGTAGCCACATGCACTCCACATGCAGAAAAACAATGAGGCTGTGTTATTATCCAAAAGAAAAAACAAGGGCTTATTGCCACTTATTCTGGGATGTATTAAAAAGAGTGTGTTCAGCAGATATAAGAACCTCCCTTGATCTACTCTGACCTAGTGAGGCCATTCACTAGTGTGTCCTGTTCTCAGTTCCCCAGTTCAAGAGGGAGAGAGACTTGATTGATAGAGTTCAATGGAGGGCTACAAGGATGATTAGGGGAACTGACTTATGAGGAGAACAACTGACTTATGAGGCGAGATTGGGAGACCTGGGACTTTTCAGGTTGGAGAGAAGATTATGTGAGGATTTAATCATTGTCTATAAAAACATGAAGGCTGGGTCAAGAAGAAAGAGACAATCCTTTTCATTTGTGCCCTGCAATAGGACAAGGAGCAAAGGGTATGAGTTGGAGCACAGGAAGTTCACCTCAACATGAGGAAAACTTTAATGTAAAAGTCACAGGCCACTGGAGAGGGCTGCCCAAGAAGGTTGTGGAGTCTCCTTTTCTGGAGACTTTTAAGACCCATTGGGTTGCATGCCTGTGTGACATGCCCCAGGTTCTATGATCTCAGCAGGGGGGTTGGACTCAATGAGTACTGGAGTTCCCTTCTAGCTCCTAATGATCTGTGTATCTGTGTAATAGTCAACAGCATAAAGTCTATCTGTTTCCTTGTGTTTCAGAAAAGTGTGATGAACCCCTGGTCTCAGCATTACCCCACTCCTCCTTCAGCAGCTCATCCTCTATGACAAGCAGCTACGTGCCCGGGTATGCCAAGTTAAACAAGAGAGGAGGTAAGGGACATTCACCTGAACATTCAGAGATTTGCACAAAAACCCCAATTAATGACGTTAATTAATAATGCTTTCTGTGTAAAATGTTACTGCTTTTGTTTGTTTGAGCTGTCTAACAGACTGGTTTTGTGAACTGAATGAATTTCTATTTCAATGTATGTTACAGTACTTGCACTCCATTGCACCACAGGGAGAAGTACCCTACCAGTAATACATAGCAGCATGGCCCAGACGCAGAGCGTCGATATAGTTACAGGGCACAGCTCTGTGATTGACTTCAGTTACAAGGGCGTATCTGTGTTCATCGGGTAAAGGAGCATTTGCAAGGTCATGGTGATTGGAGCAAATTTAGACCGCTTTGATGTGCTTTCTTGATTTGTTTTCCACCTTAGCGATGACTGCTGTCACTCAGGCTTCTTTTAGCACCACAGGAACTTTGACTTTTGCATGTGTTTCTCTATAAATCAGTGAGGTGTTGCTCGCAGGTATTTGTTGGTTGGATGAATAGATGTGAGATTTTGATGGTCTACCTGGTTTAATTATATCCTTATAGCTAGGCAAATTTATTTAACAGCTGGAACACAAATCTTTGCCTTCTCCCAGGGGAGTTTCCATTGATATTTCTAATGCCTGTGGATATGCTATGTTGATATTTAATTTCATTTGTACATGAAACTTTAAATTAAGATAAAATTTGTATTTTGGATACAATTGATTTTTCATTTTTCTAAATAGGAGACATGGAAAAGCTTGAGAAGATGGTCTGTATGAAACTCATGAAGTTTAACAAGGCCAAGTGCAAAGTCCTTCACCTGGTTCAGATCAAAAACCCCCTACCCTAGTGTCAATACAGTATGAGGGATGAGTGAATATAGAGCAGCCTTGCAGACAAGACTTGGGGGTACTGATGAATGAAATATTCCAAGGGAGGTTTAGATTGGACATGAGGAAAAATTTCTTCACTGAAAGAGTGGTCAGGGAATGAAACAGGCTAACCAGGGAGGTGGTGGAGTTACCATCCCTAGAGGTGTGAAAAAGGTGGTTGAGGAGGTATGGTGGCACTGGGTTGATGATTGGACTTGATAACCTTGGAGGTCTCTTCCAGTCTTAATGATTCCTTGGTTCTCTGATTCAGTAAGAACTCCCAACATGTGCTTGCAGCCCAGAAGCCAACCATATCCTCTGCTCTGGTAAGACCTCAGAAAGGACAGGAATGACATGAGCCTGTTGGAGGCAGAGGGTCCACAAGAAGGCCCCAAAAATGATTTGAGATACAGAACATCTTTCCTGTGACAATAAGCCAGGAAAGCTGGAGTTGGAGAAGAGTCTGGAGGAGAGTCTGCAGAGATGATATTGCAGCCTTTCAGTACTTAAAGGAGGGTTAGAAGAGAGATAGTGACAGGATTTTTTAGTATAGCCTGTAGCAATAGGACAAAAGGCAATGATTTTTAAACTAAAACAGACTGGTTTTAATGAGATACAAGGGAGGCAGTGGTGAAACACCAGCACAGCTTACTCAGAGAGGTGGTAGATGCCTGGGAACATTCACGAACAGGCTGAAAAGGGGCACCTAGACTCATGGACAGGGTGAGTGGGTACCCACTGCGTAGGGCAATTGTTTGCTCTTGGTAACCTCATGGCTCTAATACTGATTTTTGTTTATTAATCTGCAACTCCACATGTTTGAATTCTCTGTATGTGTTTTACATGAGTAGGCATCCTGGCTCTTTGATTTCTTTTTCTCCTGTTCTCTAAAATCGGTATGAACCAGCTCCCAAGGTTGCTTTCTTTTAATGACCAATAATCGACCTGTGGAGTTTTTTGTAGCTCTGCTCCCTCTAATACCACCCTGTGCCTGTGCTTTCAGTACCTGTGCTATTATCCCATGACAATAGGATAACAGGAAATGTAGTCCACTGCGCCACATGTTCTTACTACAGTAATAACCTGTTCTCTGCAGAATGTCTACTTCAGGTACAGAAATATATCAAAATTGTGATTGTCACCAGGCAATGCAATGATAAAGGAAAGTTAAAGGTAAGGGAGGTCAGGTTATGTTATCTCTTTGTTAGAGAATTGCTATCACAACTAAACAGAGTCTGAAGACTAGCTTAGAGAAAACAGGGCTGACAAGAGCTAGTCCTATAGCCCAGCAGATGCAAAGCTCATGGCTCAACAAGAGCACTGGCAATTTCTTTGGCTTTAGTTTATCAGACTAGTAGATAACATTGTCTATTGCTCCAGAAAATTGAGAAGGTTTCTGGATGAGAATAGATAGTGGTCTGTGCTGATGTGAGGATTGCCTTCAGTGATGCCTTCATTTTGTTATACACCTTTCAGTAATTCTCAGTCTTTCTGTTTTACTCTGTTTGAATGCAGTTTTGGATAGGCTCTTGGGTCTCTTTCGACTGTTAATTGTTCAGATGAAAGAAGTTAAGGAACTATTTCATTCAAAACACTGCTCATCGTTTAGATGGAACTCTGCTCTATGTGGTTACAGTTATGTTCGTTGGTATTCTACCAAGGGAAATACAGAATCAGAGGATGGTGGGGGTTGGGAGGGACCTCTGAAGATCATCTAGTCCAATGCCCCAGCAAAGCAGGTTTCTTAGAGCAGGGATGGAGGTGAGGCTTAGCAGTTTGCAGTTACCTGGGTTCTCCTTGCTTTTTTGAAGAATGGAGTGATATTGGCTTTTTTCCAGTCCTCAGGCACTTTTCCTCCATGATTTGTCAAAGGTGATGGAGAGTGGCCTAGCAATGACCTCTGCCAGCAATCTCAGCTCTTGTGGATGCATCTCATCAGAGCCCATGGCCTTGTGAATGTTCAGTTTGCTTAGTTGGTCTTTAACACCATCCTCTTCAACCAAGGCAAAGTTTTCTGTCCTCCTTTCATCCTTTCTCATCTCAAAAGGCTGGGATTCATGAGGACTGGTCTTGACAGTAAAGACAGAGGCAAAGCATTCAATGTCCCCATCTTCTCTGTATCCGCTGTTACCAGGACACCCATTTAATTCACCAGTGAGACCACATTTCCTGTAGTTTTTATCTCCATCATACTTGAAAAATCCCTTCTTGCCAGGTTTAAGGAGGCTTTAGATTTCCCCATCTCATCCCTGCATCCTCTGACACCGTTCTCGCATTCCTCCTTTGTTCCATGTATTATAGACTACCTTCTTGCACTTAATTTTATTCAGAAACTCTCTGCTCAACCATGCAGGCCTCCTGCTTTCCTTGCCTGATTTCTTTCTTCTAGTGATGCATTGATCCTGAGCTTGGAGGAAGTGATGCTTGAAGACTCCTGTATTCTCTTGAGCCCTCCTACTTATTAGACCCCCAGCCCATGTTATTTCTTCAAGCATTTTCTCAAAGAGATCAAATTTAATCTTTCTAAATTCCAAGGTTGCAATCTTGTTTGTTACCCTGTGTCAGCTGCACTTGGTTCTAAACACTGTGTTCTGGTGGTTACTGCAGCCCTGTTTGTCAGTACCAAGTCCAGTAGAACACTTCTTGTTGGCTCCTCCATCACCTAAGTAAAAATGTGATCATCAATACACTGGAGGAACCTCCTGTGTACATCCTGTCCACATCTGGCTGTGTGGCCTTCCTAGCAGATATCAGAGTAATTGAAGTCCCCCATGAGGACCAAGGCCTGTAGTTGTGAGGCTACATTCAGCTGTCTGTGGAAGGCCTCATCAATTTCCCCATCATTATTAGATGTCCTGTAACAAACACCCACAAAATTGTCTCCCACATTGGCCTGCCCCTTGATCTTTGCCCACAGTCCTAACCCCACCTTCTTCCTTGCAAGGCAGAGCTCAATGCATTGCAGTTGCCCTCTCACACATAGAGCAATCCCACCACCTCACCTTGCTGGCCTGATTTTCCTGGAAAAAAAACATAGCCCTCCATAGCAGAAAACAGAAAAAAGTTGCTAGAATCATCATAAGAAAACAAAGCTTTGCATCAGCTTAGTGAGCAGGATCTTCAAACTGATTTTATCTTACTATTTCCCCTTTTAGTTTGTTAGACTACTGATTCTACTGTAAGCTGCGGCAAATCAGACATCTGAAATTTAAATATTTTCCTTTAATTATAGTTGGCTCCCCTGTCTTACACTTGTAATCTACAGTGCAGTTTCTTTTAATGATGCTTCTTTAGTAACGTGAGTCTACGCTGCTGTCATTAATCAATTTGCTTAATTTCCTCTATCAGAAGGTCAGTTGGGGTTCAGCTGCATCTCATTCCTGAATAGCAAATTCTTTAGATTGTTGTTAACATCATCTTAACGCCTGCAAAGCCCAGCGTTTATACGTTGAATAACTGAAGTTTTCATATGCACGTTGTCTGATTTTGCTTTCTTAGTTCTAGTACCATGAAAGTCCTACAAGCTGTATTTAACATGGGCTGCTTCTGGTGAAGGGTATGGAGCACACGACTTAGGAGGACTGGCTGACAGAACCCGAGTTGGGAGTTGTTTAATCTGGAAAAAAGAAGAGCAGGCCTTATCACCCTCCACAACTCCTTAAAAAGAGACTGATAAGGAAGTGTTTCTTCATTGAAAGGGTTATCAAACATTGGAATAGGCTGCCAGGGAAGTGGTGGAGTCACCAGCACTGGAGGTATTTAGAGCTCTACAGATACTACACTAAGGGACTGCTTCAGTGGTGGAATAGGCAGTGCTGGTTTAATGGTTGGACGTGATCTTAAACCCCCCTTTGAGCCAAAATGATTCTGCTTCTACAAATAATGGAAAATAGCTCTGTCTTAATGCAGAGCTATTTTGCTACAACATGGAATGGCAGACATTGCTAATCAAACCAGTAATAAGGGCATGCATTTTTTTTCTCTCCAAAGACTTATTACCAGTTAATAGGTTACTATCTCCAACGTGCTATTTCAACCACGCTGTGCTCAGGTCATTAAACGGTAACAACTCTTCTTCCTGTATTCCCAGATCCTTTAAATTAAGTGAATGTATATTTGAGAAGTCTAATCTCTCACCCAGTTATATTTTTCCTTGCCATTTTCATGGCATCTCACTCTAGACTTGGAAAATAGTTTAGATAGTATATTTTATTGTATTGATCAGGACGCTGATGTACTAAACAGCCACATCATGTTATTAAGAAGATTGCAGTTGTGACTGTAGTTGCTCTGGCTTGGTTTCCTGCTGTAAATATTGGAATTGGAAGGATGCACATCAGCATTTAATATTTTTATCAGTTTTTAGGAGGCTTGAAAACCAGAAGCATTTACAAATGAATTCCTAATTTTGTATATCACCTTGTTTACGAATTCCACAAGCAGTAATCAGGGCAAAGAGAAGTAAAATTTCATGGAAGGGCATTGAATCTGAGTCTCCAGGGTGCATGTGTGGGATGTTGTGGTATGTCAGCATGTGAGAATACTTTACATCTCCCACAGCTGTCTAATCGGAGCTCTAGAAAGCTTCACTGTCTTAGGTATTAATACATACACTTATTTCAAAGGATATACATGTCTGATGGACAGTGTAACCTGATTTAAATAGTTAATTAAAGTTACTTTAATTAGAGGACAAATTACAAATACTTGGTGATTACCTGCAGGTCAGACAGCCTCTTGGGTATTTGTACCAAACATATTAAAATTCAAAGTCCCAATTGCTATGTCAGTGAGTAAGGGTTTGTGATTTATGTAATTGTTACGGCCCTCAATTTGTGTTTCCATGACAGCAAAGAGCCACTGGCTGGGGGTAAAATGCACGTGTGCATTTTACAACCACTCTCTTTCACTGATCCCCAAAACACCACAGCTGTCTCATGGGCTTCCTTCTTGCTTGTGTCTTCCTGGGTGCTTTCACTCACATCAGGTTTGAAAAGCAAGCACCATGCTTGCATTTTTTTACTGTGGAAACAAGCAGGGAACAAGAACACCCCAGAAAAGGTCAACTACTTTGTCTTTTTCCCTTTGTGAGCTGAGGAAGATGATTCCTCTGCTATACTACTACTTATCCTCAGATTCAACTGGAGTAAGCTCTGGAGAAAGCATTTGCTGCTACCCTGTCAGGCCTGCAAAGAAAAGGGGATGAACCTTTTAAAGTTAGGTACATCTGCATGGAGGCTGGAATCATGCAGTGAATTGCACAGTAGGTTTGGGGAAGATAGAGTGTGTCAACAATACAGAGTGTGGAGAAGAGGAAACTCAGGGGGACCTTCCTCTCTTCAAGTCCCTAGTCAGGTGAAGGTCAGTCTCTTCTCGCAAGATAAGAGAGCAGGGCCTGAAGCTGCCAGGGAAGGGTTGGTTAGGATGTTAAAAAGTCTTTCCTCATGGAAAGGCTGATCAGACCCTGGAATGGACTGCCCAGGGCAGTGGTGCAGTCACCATCCCTGGTGGTGTTGAAGGACGGTCTGGCTGTGGCCATTAGTGCCCTGTTTGTCTGATGTGGTGATGTTAGGCTGGGCTGGATGAGCTCAGAGGGCTTTTCCAGCTTCAAAAGTCAGAAAACTTTTTTAGTTTAAAAAAGTAAGTCTTAGTGCTAGACTGTACTGAAGTATTTTTTGAAAATTTTAAACAATAGAGTTTATGATTGTGTTGTTCAGCACCAGTGTAAGAAAGGTGCCATCTCATTTTTAAAATACCTGCACATTTTATGAGGAAGCAAAGCAGCACAATGGATATAGGTTTTCTTTTTTGTTCCTGTAAATATCATTTTTATCTAAACATATGAAATAGTTTGAATATTTTCTTCAACTTTTGACTTCGGATGCTGTTATCGACAGCTCTGTAACAAATTTTGATTGAAATCTGGTTAGTAGAGTGGCTGAAAAGTTTCCAGAGTTTCTTCCAGTTTTGTCATACCTATCCTCCTGGGAAAGTACTCCTTATAGCTACCACCTTACCAACTAAAGAGGCATCAAAGAAAGAAGGAGTTTTCAATTAGCTCATTCTAGAGCTTCTTAAAAATCTATCTACAGTAGCTTTTGTATATGTGATGGCAAGGTTATAAGGTCTAACATCTTATGACCTACCATCAGCAGAGTCAATGGACTGCATCGCATCATAAGCAGGATTCTTAGCACACGTTTGATAAAACGTGTTATCAATCTTCTTTTTAATAGTTCCCAAGCCACCAGACCTTACACTTCTCACTACTACAGAAGTTAATTTGCCCATCATCCTCCTCATGCCATTTTAATTTAAGGAAGAAATTCTACATTATTCCAACACAATGTAATGTTATATAATTGGAAGCTTCTTGAAGCTGAGCAGAGTCTCAGAACATCAGAAATAATCCCAGCAGACAGTGGAAGTATGAAGGTCATAACGAATCTTTGGATGTATGGAAATTATCTTTGTGCAGTGGAATAAAGAGAAAGTAATTTGACATCCAGGGCTTTCTTTCAAGTCCAGTGTTAGGAGAGAATCGGAAGCTACCAACAAAATTTATAATTAGATACAAGAAGTTTCTGTAAGACAGCTGGTGTTTAAAAAAAAGAGACCCTTTTATCACCACTCTGTAACTCGTGTCTACAATTGACCTTGACTTGTTATCAGAATTATTGGTGTGTCTGTATCAGACACTTCAAGTTTGCCACAGGTGTAACTGGTGCATGGAAGATGCAAGAACCTATCTGTGATGGGGTATGACTCTTTTGTTTCCCAATTTATTCCCAGTAAATCATAGTTGAACCATAGATTCATAGAATCATATGGTTGGAAGGGACCTCCAGAGGTCATCTAGTGCAACCTCCCTGCAAAAAGCAGGGACATCACTCACCAGACCAGATTGGCCAGAGCGCCTGACCTTGAGTATCTCCAGGGATGGGGCCTCCACCACCTCTACCTAATCTAAATCTACCCTCTTTCAGTTAAAACTGTTACCCCTCATTCTACCGCCTCACTCTGTGACAGTGTCTTTCAGTTTAAAGCTATTATTCCATGCCCCATTGCTAAGACCTACTAAAAAGATTGACCCCATCTTTCACATAAGCCTCCTTTAAGGAAAGGACAAAATAAGGTCTCCCCAGACCCTTTTCTTGTCTAGGCTAAACAATGTCATCTCTCAGTCTGCCCTCTTGCAGTTTTCATTTGACAAAGTGAACGCAAAGGAGAGAGTTTGCACCAGCCTGGATTCTGTGGGCTGTTTGGCCTTGTCCGTTCACAGCGCTTCCCAAGAAGTGAGTTAGTGTGTGAATCAAAAAGTAATGAGGTGGCCACTCTGCGTGAACATTATCCAGACAGCGACAGTAGGGAACTAATGTGCAGCAATTAGTACTTGGTAGATTGTCACCTTAAATACTGCAGTCTCCGTATGTCTGCGAGACCTTTGGGCACGAGGAGAGTATCTGTATGCAACAGAACTAAGTAAATTTTGATTAAAACTGTCTTAGAGTGAAGCTATTATGGAACTGCCTGTGGTTTATGTCCTGGTTTAGATTATTTTGTGCCTGTTTGGGTTTCTCAGGGTAGCTGAAACACACAGAGAAACCAGTAATAGAGAAACTAAAGTTTATTAACAAAAAGAAAGGGTTTAAAGATGGAACTGCAGCTAAGGGTCTCTGCCTACTTCTTTCCCCCTCCATCGTCCCTTTTCTCCTCTCTCAACATAGATATCATGCTGACTGACACCGCCACCGAGATACCAATCTTCTCAGAGAGAAATACAGAAAGGAGAGAGAATTAATTGTCCTTCACTGACAGATATTTTGTACAATAGCCACCCACAACAGAGATGAGAGAGAAGCCAAAATGGAGTCTGGAAACCTGAGAGAAAACACCCTTCTGAATTCCAGGAATTCTTCTGGGTGAATAGGGTTACTGGAAGGGATATCCAGCTGTTGCAGGTTGTATGTAAACAGAGTCAGAAAGATTAAGGGGGTCTCATTTAAGGAGGTTTAGGTGTCTACCCTGTGATACTCCACTTCTATACCCCTTTCTGTGACCTATAAGTATCTATAGTTAGAAATGAATATTCTTAATACACATGTATACGATAGACATGACTATTTACAATGGAGAAACAACACACACCTTTCTCAAGAGCTCTATCATCTGAGCAGTGTGGGTGGATGGCTATAAATAAGCTGTAACACTGCTGATGAAGTATTCAGCCAGTGTTAGGTTTCCCTGAGGTTCACACTGGATGTTGCCATCGCTTTCCATAACGTACCAGGCATGTCCAGGGCCTGGTTTGTCTCTGGTCTGGGATGTGAAAACACACATGGATTTCTCTAGCAAGTTCTTTTCACACACAGTGAAAATCCTATCTTCTTCCACTGCTGAAAACAAGTCTGAGTGAGCAGGACCAGCTTGAATGATTGAGCACCATGTGTTAAGTAGCCAGGTAGCTTCTGCCAAAAGCTTATCCCAATTCTTAGAAGTTCCCCTACCCAGTGCTTTCAGGGTGGTTTTTAATAAGCCCTTGTACCTTTCAATTTTTCCAGAGGCTGGTGCCTGGTAAAGAATATGATAAATCTACTCCAGACCATGCTCTTTGGCCCAGTTAGCCACCAAATTACTTTTGAAATGAGCCTCAGTATATTCAGCTAAGGACTGGAGGTCTGAATGCCAGAAGAAGCTGGCCCATCACTTCTGAAGCAGCACAAACTTCCTCATAAGGAGCCAGTATCTCCTATTGAGTAGGGATGTAGTTTGCCTCTGAGCCTTGATACCCTCAACTCCAGAACCCAAGGGGATTTCTGTTTCTGATGGAGCTTTCTGTCAGACTCCAGGTGATACCATTTTACCCTGCTGAAGTGTGGAGCACACATTTTACCTCCAGGTCTGTTTATACACTCACTGCCCAGGGTACTGAATACTGTCTTTTCTAGGAAGGTAAGTCCTTACGTGTTATGGGTAGAGTAGCATAAAAGAATGATAACAACAGTGAGAAAAAGAATAGCATCATCTACTTTTGCCTGTCTGTAAGAGAACTCTTGATGAGTAAGCATTTATAAAACTAAACCACATTTGCCTTTTAAGTAAATAACTGACCAACAGAACCCTTCCTGTAAATATGTCCATTAGATGAATACTCTTTTAAGAAGCCAATATGGTTTATGTGCTTTATTGTAAGATCAAATTAGGTGATCAGATGTCAGGGCAAATGAAATGCTTTTACCTATTAAATAATCACTTTTCCATTTAAAAATTGTTGCAATTGATGTGACCAGAAAAAGAATCCTCCCCTTTTATGAGTAACATTGCAGTATTGCTAATAACATGTTTGTATATCACTAACTTCAACCTCATGGGTTTTGTGCTTCTTTTAATATCTATAAATAATTCCAGCTCAGCTCATCATTTTTGAGTTCTTTAGGAACTGGAAAGGGAAGTCTTACAGGAAAGGCATTTATTCTCTCACACTTATTATTTTATGGTCAAATATTGTTGCTGGATTCATATAATGTCCTGTATGGATTTATCTGCCTCGTGATCCTTTCTACGAATCAGTTTGGCTTATTCCTCACCTTCAAAGCAAATATCTGGGTACCCTGTATGGATTTAACTTATTTCAGCTCCGTTTCAGCTCTCTGTTTTGGAAAGAGTTGTGATTATCATGCAGCTGCCCCCATCAGTCATGTTCTCTGCTTTAATGATCTTGCCCTAGTGAAAAAGTAGGGTTTTTTAAAATTACATTTTAAGGGATTTTTAAAAATACAAAGAAAGATGTTTGCACTAGCTCATTCATTTGAAACCCCAGGTTCTTTCAGTCTCTGGAACAAT
Source organism: Upupa epops (assembly GCA_013397515.1). NCBI lineage: Eukaryota > Metazoa > Chordata > Aves > Bucerotiformes > Upupidae > Upupa > Upupa epops. The sequence goes on from VZRI01001587.1 coordinate 34,806, forward strand.
AGATGGGACACTGTAAAAGCACACCAGATTTTGTGAAGGGACAAGAGGAAACATTGAAAAGGGGAAAAGAAAATACAGGTATACATTCAGGTGAAACTGATGCATTGAAAAAATCACTTCAAAAAGCAAAACTGCCATCCTTTTAATTCAGAACACACTCCAAGAAACAAAGTGAAGCTCAAATGACTGGAAAAAATGAAAGCATCATGAGCTTATGTTAATTTATCATAGATAGCCTAACAAATACAGAAAGCATGACCAATTTTTCCAGTTCACAACTAATTTGTTTAATTGAAGTGCTCAGAATACCTAATTGCCATATTTAATGTATCTCTAGATGGAGAGGAGGGGGGAAATAGGTGCACTGAGCTCTCTTTTAAACTTGGCTAAACTTTTTTAGCAGTAATTGTTTGCAGCAGTTCCAAGTCCAACTGCAGACCTAAGGCGGATGGGCTGCTGCCCAGAGCAAAGGACAGACTGGGACACTGGATCTGCCCTGTCTGTCCTGAGCAGATAGGTTTTTTCAGACTAAATTCAGTTTAGTTCATTAGTCCTTTCTGAAGCTTATGAACAGCAAGAAGGTGGCTGTGCTGGTGGTAGAAAGCAGGCAGCCTCACAGACAATCAGACTCCATCTGTCTATCACAATATACTTTTCACATATCCTTGGGGAATGGTGAATCTCTGGCCATTTATCACCACAGTAGCTGGATTTGGGACTCTCCTAGAAGCCTACAGTTCATTGTAATGTTTTTTCCCAATGCTTTTCTCAAGCAGCATTGGGAACCTGGAGAAGAGAAGACTCAGAGGACATCTACCTCTCTACAATTCCTTGAAGGGTGGTTGTAGTCAGGAAAAGTCAGGGTCTTCTTCCAGGCAACTAGCACCAGGGTGAGAGGGCAGGGCCTGAAGCTGGGCCAGGGGAGGGTTAGGCTGGGTGTTAGGAAGCCCTTCCTCATGGAAAGGGTGATCAAACCCTGGAATGGACTGCCCAGGGCAGTGGTGGAGTCCCCATCCCTGGAGGTGTTGAAGGACAGCCTGGCTGTGGCCCTTAGTGCCCTGGTCTGACCACTGTGGTGATGTTAGGTCATGGGCTGGGCTGGGTGAGCTCAGAGGGCTTTTCTAGCCTCACTAATTCTGTGATTATCCTGCAAACAGTTAAGATCTGACTTTATCTCTAGGCTACCTGATTAGGTATGCCAGCTCCTCTCAGAATATTTATATTCTATTTGCATTTCAGTAGGAGTTGATGGTCTGAAACACTAGGAGGCTGACAAGTTCTGACAAGTTTATAGTGGAGTTTTATATAAAGTAACAGTATTTCTGGTCTCTTACTGCTTGGGGTCAGCTGCTTCAAATTCCACATGGATGTGACATACACTATGTTAAAAGCTCTCACACCCTTTCTAGATGTTCTTAAGCTTGTGTTGCTTTTATTTGATATCTCTTTCAGAAGCACTGAGTCAAGTTTACATTCACAGACGTACCACCCGTGTATGGGGGTGTCAGTCAGATGATGTCTCAGAGGATAGTGCACAAGGAGCATTGCCAGTGGCAGCTTCTTGTCTGTATAAAGACAGTTTTTCACAGAAGGAGCATCGGTCCCTGTAAACCATTCAACAAGTTTTACAATCAATCCAGTTAAAATGAGCAGATATTACCTCTGATGGTGTCTAATCCAAATTCTTCAAACAAGGAGTGGAGTTTCATATAGATTACAAATCTGCCATCACATTTCATAATTAAATGTTAGAGTTAGGATAAAGGATGAGTCTGGCTGAAAAAAAAGCACAGTAATGGCACACGAGAGCTATGCTAGATTCTTCCTCAAGCCGAGGCCTCACAAGATGCTACATCAGAGCTGGCATACTCAGCAAACAAATCAGGAAATATCATATATCTCAACTGCCTTTGCACAGGTCCATAATGGGAACTTGCAAGACCCTCCACACAGGAAAAACCCTCCACACAGGAAAACTGGCTGACTTTTTTTGACAGACTCAGAACATTTAGTATTAGTAGAGGCTGAAATTCAGATATCCTAAGCTGGGTTGTATCTACAGATTCTGCAGTCCAAGATATAAAGATGATGGTATTCACCTGGGATTGAGACAAACATGCAGTGAGGGTACAGAAAACGCAGAGGTAGCAGCTTCCAAGGTACCTGTGCCTTGTCAGACACTTAGGAGTGTTTCACCCTCTCCTGCACATTAACTGCAGGCTTTCCTTACACAGAGTGGTGTAATGCAACTGGTAGATAGCTTCTTTGAGCACAGCCTTTCCCAAACAAGTCATAAACAAGCATAAATGCTTGTAGAAATGGGAGCTATTTGGCTACCATTATAATCTCCTAATGCAGTAGTATGCTGAAAGAGAGAAAAGAATAATGGGGTAAAATGAGGCTATTCATTGCAGGATGGGAGAGTGCACCCATTATTCATGTTTCAGCTTTCACAACTGGATTATTCACAAGCAAATCTGAGATACACACTAAGACACAGAACATTCATACTAATTTTTCTGTATTTACTACATAAATAAATATAAAGAAATATCTGGATCTGGAAAAGTGTGGCTTAGAATCCAGTCTATCATCGTAGATTTGCTGTTGGCTTTAATTTGTTTTGTCTCACTTTCTTAGATGAAACTTTTTTCATAGAATCATAGAATGTCCAGGGTTAGAAGGTACCTTAAGGATCCACCCCCTCTGCACAGGCAGGGACACCTTCACTAGATCAGGTTACTCAGATTAACCTGATTGTGTCCAAGACTCATTTTGACATTGATAAGAGTGACACTCACATGAAAGAAAAAGAAGTGCATCAATTATAACTCACCCTGAGATGTCTTTTAGGAAACTTCAGCAAGTTAAAGGTGGGAAGAGACAAGGTGAACAGTGGAGTGTTGCATAGGTCCCACTCAGAGCTTGAGCTTTCTGACCAAGATAAAATCCTTCCCTTGAGTAAAACAGAGAACAGATGTTCCTTTATTAGGTTATCACTGTAGATGAGACTAGAGTCAGCTTTGTGCATAAACGGCAGATGACTGCAATACCACTGCGTGAGAAGTTGTGTAATGAAGAAGCAGCAGCTTAGTTATTCTGACTCGGATACTTAAAAAAAGAATTAAAAAATCTGTTAACATTGTCTGAAGTTTTTTTTGTATGGAGATTTGTTGTGCTGAAGAACAGTTAAGGGCTAAGCAAACCTGGGAGGAAGTAGCAATAGTAGTTAACCCTTTACTCCCACTACCTGCCCTGATTGTCTTTTGAAGTGATCCATTTATTTAGTTGTGATACAGTATTCCCATTGAATAATTGTGTTCAGTATTTGACCTCTTTAGTCACAGAGACAGCTGAATAACCACAGTGAGAGTCTCTTCAGATCCCTAATATTTTCTCACTGCTCTAGAATATATTTTTGTTTCTTTAATCACAGAACAGTTTAAGCTGGAAGAGAACTTCAAGATCATCAAGTCCAACCTTTTCCCAGCCCTATCAGCACCACTAAACCATGAAGGATGCACTTAGATTCTTTGTGACAAAATTAGTTTGAATGTTCAGTTTTCCAAGAGATTCAATGGTAGCTAAATTGTTTATACTGGTATCCATAGGACTGTGCATTTCATAAGCAGTGGAAACAAAGAGGACAAGTTAAAAAGCTTATTTTAGATGTCTTTGCCTTTCAGTGTTGACTGTCATCAAGTTCAGCATTCCTGCTGGGAAGGCTCTTTTACTCCCAGTGAGCTCCTTCTGCTCTGTTGAGAAAATGGTCAGAAATGACCTCACGTTTGTAAAGATCGAAGGGTCCCACCACCCGTAAGAATCAGTACTTGACTGTCCGTTCATAGACACATAATACTTATAGGTCTTTAATACATCTTGTTTATAGATCTTGTACACATAATATTTATAGATCTAATACATCATACTTATAGATTGCATAATATATAATATTTATAGATTGCATTACACATAATATTTATGGATCATATAATGCATAATATTTATTGATCAGGAAGGAGTAGCTGTAAATTATCTTGCAGACACTCCTGGCTTAGTAGTTTTTGATAGTAAAGACTGGTGATAGGAAGATCACTTGGTTTGAAGGAAAGAATCAAGTAGCATTGGGCAATGTGAAAGAGGAGTAAACAAGAGTGTTGCTAAATGAAACAGTGCTTTTTGCTGTGAAGGAAATATTGTTTTGGTGTAGTATAAGCTGCACAGAGAGGGCTTTCACTGATATTATGCCAAACATATATTATATAGAAATTAGAAATTAATTTTAATGCACAAGCTAAGTTTTTTTAACTGTGTTCTGAGACAGATAGTATATTAATTGCTCTACTTTCTTCAGTACCAAAATACTGTCTGTTTTCTATGGCATGCAAGGATCTCCAGCAGCAGCCAATGCTGAGACTACTTAATTTGCTGACTTTATCTGGTGATCAGCCACATCCCTCATAATACTTCTTGAATACTGAGAGCTTGTATATGGTGGTTTCCAGGTGGGTTTATATGTTGTGGGTTGGATTTGTTTTTCTAATAGCAATTAACCAGTTTTAAATTAGGTCAAAATAATTCTCAGTTCTAAGGAATAAAACATTGCAAGTCACATTTTAAAAATAACAATTATTGAGAGACCCTAGAAGCTATTAATTTTGAGTCAAATTGTTGTGAGTCATCTTTAAAAGTTATTTAATGGATTTCTAGTTCCAAGGTGAAAAGAAATTCTATATATTATATGCAGAAGACATTATCTTAAACACACTGGTGATACTGGTGACTGTGTTCCAGCTCTTTTCTTCTCTTGAAACAGTAAGTCATGGGAACTCTAGCTAAGGCAGCAACCAATGTGACGGCCAGCCGTTGCTGTATGGTAAGCCACATCCACAGACATCTGGAAAGAGGACTCTAGCTGGGGATCAAAGAAGAGACATCAGAAACTGAGTAGAAATTTGCAATAGATTGTTTTAAACTTTCCAATTCTCAGGTTCTTGCCAGACTTCAATTAAAGGAATTCATTTGAGCCATCCACAGAGATATTTTTTTTCCACAGTTGTCTACTCTGAGGCTAGAGTACCTTGTTTATAAATACATGCTATTGGCCACCTTTTGAGAACAGCTATGAGCTTAGCAGCTCACTAGTGTGATACGGCAATTCCTGTGCTCTTATCTCATACTCTTACATCTGCTCCCTCCATGAGGCTGGAGTTACAATAACAGGTTTTGCTGGGGAAATCTACAGGCTTATCTAATTTTATGGATGACTGCAACACTTTAAGCTTCTCAGACTTGTCTGTAAAGGTGATGAAGTTTAAAGGAAGAGGAGAAGTTAACTTCAGATAAGTTTTGGGGACTTTCCTGGATTTTGGCAGGAGAGATCCCAGAACAAATTGATTTACCCTGTAGGCATAGATCCAGAGATTATTGAAAAAAAATAGATGTGGGACTGTGAAGCAAAAGCTACACACAAACTCCTAAGGCTGACAGGGGGTAGTTCCCAGAGTCCTTCTTTTATTGTATCAGGTAATGTCAGCATCTGCACAATGACATTACAGCCAATTAATAACTTTTAAAAACGTTATTAATCTGTTGTTGTCTTTACCCTCTAGTCTCATTATGTTTTTTTCTCTCCACTGTCCATTGAAGAAAGAAGGAGTGATAGAGTGGCTTTTGTAGACACCTGACTCCCAGACAGGGACTGTCATGGGTCCAAAACTCCAATGACAAAATTCACCAGTTAATTTAGCTCAGGTGCTAATGGGCCAAAATGAAAACAATACAGGCAGGATCTGAAAACAAAATCCACTTATAAATTTCAGCTGAAAAACAAAACTAACTTGATTTGGGGGAAAAAGTCAAAAAGACATTTAATTCACCCTACATAAAGAAATGCACTCATGTAAAAAGACACACAGAGAGACAAACTGAGATTAATCATAATGCTCTTAAATAACTGAGCCAAAACATTAATGTTCAAATGGTAAAAGGGAAATGAGACTTCCAACCTTCCTACTTCTGTGGAAACTTGGTGTCCATGAAGTTCATGCTCACTGTCCTCAGTGTCAGCAGTCATTCTAAAATCTAGTTCTCTGTTCCATGAGCCTCTGTTCCAGTCCTTGGTTTTCAAAATGCTGATTCTTATATCTATGAGCAAGGAAGTCTCTCTGTTTCAGGAAACTATAGAGTCTAGGTGAAACCTTTCTACTGATCCCCAAGGAACCACATTCTCTGTCTCTGTTCACCACATTTCTGGGGCAAAATGGCTTCTGGACCCAGCTCAGTGCCATGTGTGTCCTCTTTGCAACACACATGAGAAGAAGTGAAGATGGAGCTGAAAGAAAATGACAGGCTGGAAAGCCGATACTGAAACTCCAAACCCCTTCTGCAGGCCCAATCCGGCTCTGTTCTCAAAAAATGCATACATTGGCAGTTTTGGTTTGAAGTTTTCAAGACAAACAGCAAAATTCCAAACCCCCACAGGGAGAAACCATTACAATTGGATGTGAGATCTACAAAAAACAAATTAAAAAAATTATGCCTGGAGTTGATTTTGATGTTGATCCATATCAGCAGAACTGGTCAATAAGCACTGAGTAAATGAATCCTCTGGAAGAGCTGTAATCACAACATACTCTCACTTCCTACTCCCCAAGAAGAAAAACTAAGGACTTGAAAGGTGCAGAAACTTGCAGCTAATTTGGCAAATTTGGAATTACTGCATTTCAAGATGTTGGATGAAAGTGGAAAGAGAAGAGATAACGGAAGTTGCAAATGTGCTTAAGAAAATGTGTCCCCCAAATGCCATTGATTTTTTGGGGCAAGATTAGCACATAAATAGTTTTCTGTTTTTAGCGTCTAATGGAGGGAATGTCAGTCTACTGTGATTTATAATGTAAGGTAGGGCTAATGTAAATTCAGAGGTGTTGAAACAAAGCTGCATTGGAATGCAGTGGCTGTAGAGCTATTTCAGTAAACTACTTTCAACAAATTAGGACACAATTTAAAATAAGTAGTTGTCATTTGAACACCACTATCTGGTTCACACTGAAGGAATATTACGCACTCTGCACTTTCCATGTGGATGGGGCTAGAGAAGGAAGATTATGTGAAAAACAGAGCCATTTGTGTTAGTTCCTAAAGGGACCCTCAGGCCAGAGACTTTGTAAAAGTCTTTCCTTGTTTTATTAAGCTAATGGACTGTGTCCACGTTTGATTTCTTTTTATTCCCAGGGGGATCATATTGTTCTCTTTAGCTATGTGTGTTTGAAAGTATGAAGTATGCTCCTAGAATATAGAATTGATCATCAAGCTTCTCTTTGACAGAGACATGGACATATAAAGCAATGTTCACTACTTTATGTAAGACTTGTATTTGACATGAGCTCTTCTTTGAAATAAAGAAAACTACAAATAATGAAGCTAGCAGGTTTATAAAAATTAGGTCTTTATAAAAAGAAGGATTTGGTCAAGCAACTTCTCAGTCTCTTTATTCTTTGTTTAGCAGTCTGTTAAAACCCCTGGAGTTGTCCAGAAACTTGATTTAATAGCACAACACTATTAATTAGGGAATTGGGGAAAAAAAATACATACCAATTTTGAGTGAAAAAAGCTGATTCCTTTCTATAGAGGAAGAGCTCAAGGTCTCCAGCCTTCTCACAAGAATTATTACCATGGAAAGTGCTGGTCTCTTCTCCTAAATTAATGATGATAGGACAAGAGGAAATGGTTTCAAGATGCATCTGGGGAGATTTAGATTGGATACTAGGAAGAAATTGTTCACTGAGAGAGTGGTTGGGCACTGGAACAGGCTACCCAGGGAGGGGGTAGAGTCACCATTTCTGCAGGTGTTTAAAAATTGAGTAGATAGAGCACTTGAGGCCATGGTCCAGTGGTAAGGCAGTTGCTGGGATGAGAGCTGGACTTGATGCTCCTGGATGTCCTTTACCTCCAGGTTTTCTATGACTCTATGATACTATCCTTCTCTATGGGAGAAGACTGGTCTTTAGGGGCTGTTTGCATTTACTGCCATGTTGTTGCTTAATTCTGTAAAAAACATAAATTATCTATTGCAGAACTGCTGCTCTCTGTGTCACACACACTTCTGTGACCTCATAATGCAGGAGCTAATTCATAGCTAATGGGAAGCGATGTCACATTGTAATAAAGGGATCACAAATGGAAGTTTTTAAAGGTTGTATGATGGTAAAAAACTGGTAGCTGTTGCAGAGGCTTTGCTGTTTGTGGAGCATGAAGTGGTTTTAGTGGTAGCCAGGAACAGAGCACACTGACAGTTTAAGAAGACTGGATGTGACACTTAGTGCCGTGTTCTAGCTGATGTTGTGGTGTCAGGTCATAGGCTGGGCTGGATGAGCTCAGAGGTCTTTTCCAGCCTCAATCATTCTGTGATTCTGTGACAGTTTGATATGAAACCTGCTTGTGGAAATCTATTCTTTGACTTTGGTAGCTTTTGAATCAGGCATCTTCTTGACACCGTTATTGTCCTCTTTTTATCTTGGGCACGCACTAAGCAAGTGTGTACTGCAAGTCACCATCATGATTGAAAAAAAGTGTAATAAGCATTTCTGTGTTTTTGGACGACTGGAAAGTGTATGGAGATTGTGCAGTTACTGGATTCCTGAGGCTTGTCACTGCAGTAACTCAACCTTCGTGTTGAAAAAACCTGCCATCACAGATCTAGCATGATAGAGTGTAATGCAATATGTTCTGATTCAGGTGTCATCCTTCAGCCGATGCCTGTAGCTCCAGGGGTGTTAACATGGCACAAGATGCTGGTTTAGATCACTTTCCTTGGTGCTTAGCAATGTGCAGCCTCAGAACATAAATTTGTCAGGCAAAATTGTAGAAAGATTGGGAAAATCAGAGGCTACGTCAGGTCTTTTTCAGTACTGTTCAGTATTTCAATACTATTTCAGTGCATTTAAGGACTTCTATGGTAAGATATATGGATGTAATGCTCTTGCTAATGGGCTGACTATGACCCAAACATGTGTTGTGCCAGGAGAGGATGGGTAGAAAACCTATCCCCCCAGAATCTTGTGTTTGAATTACTTTCCGCATATTCTTTTACCTTTGAGAATCAAGCGTGAAGTTTCTTTATTTCATTGTCTGATGAAGAAAATGAAATTACAGGTATCTTGCCTTTCAGCTGTTTGGGTGAGTTTGTAAATCCAGCCCTTGATCTTGTGTGTTGCTGAGCTCATTTTCTGGTTCTACAGGATGCACCAGCGTCGGTTGTAATGTCATTGTGCAGATGCTGACATTACCTGATACAATAAAATCTAAGCACAATCGTCAGGATTTTTGAACTCACAGTAAAATATCAGAAAAAGTATGAGTATGGGGTTTTGTCTGCTGTAGGGAAAGCTTCGCCTGCTCGTCCATGTGGCTGTAGCGTTTGTGCAGTGATGCCGGCAAATGTCTATTGGGGGTTGACAAAATATTTCCTACTCTCAATTCACTGCCTCTGTTGTGAAACTGTTGGCAAATATTTTGCGATAATGCTATACATGGCCTTTAGCACATTAGAATGTCACTCTTTCTCAAGCTGATAGCATTAATATCTAAGATCTCTTATAAAACGGGTTTGGGAATTTGTATTTTCTGCTCTTCTTCTGCACTTTCCTACTTTTTCTTACAGAAGGAGTTCAAGACATTCACTCGATGTTTCTCAGTCTCTTGGTTTGTTTTTTTTCTGCTGGCTTTATTTGAACAACTTTCTAACTTCTCAAAAGCATTTATTCAGAGAAAAAAGATGGAGGCTGTTACCCTTCAGGTATATAATGAGGGAATAACCTATGATTCTATGATTCTATAATAAGAAGAATTGCAGAAGCCTTCTTCCAAGAGGGAAACTTTTCCTAGTCCCAAGAATTTTGTTTAAAAGCATAATCAAGTGATAGAATGGGTATGTAAAGGTCCCTATCACATGACAAGGTTATGTGTTACCCTGTGATTTAAGAAATAGTTGCTAGTGATGATGGTGCAATACAGAATGAAAAAATTAATAAATATTAATAAATTAATATGGTAAATCTGCTAATTAATAAATATAAATCTGTCAAATGATGTACAAAATTGATTTCACATAGGCTTAAAAAATAATTGACTGTTAGAGCAGAAATGTCTTATAACTTAAAAAACTTATCAATAGAAACTCGGGAAAGGTTCGAGCATCTGCAGACAGGAGGTTTGAGTGAACAGTGATTAAAGGAGAGAGGAAAGGATTTAGAAAGTAAAGTCCATCTCTTATTATCTTAATAGTGTGACATGCTTCAGTCTGTATAAGTCAGATCATACAATCTTAGCTCAATCTAAGCAAAAAAATATATTTAATGACTACTTTGCCATGGGATGTTGTTCCTCCATTGCTTTGTCTGTGCAACGTTCTGGGCTGTGTCACTTGTGCTCTGTCTGCTTTCTTAATTCAAGTTTGCTGACCTGGTGTAGTCATTTCTATTTGCCAAATTACTATTCTTATGATAAACTACTCTTACAATAATGGAATAGCTCTACCTGAAAGGGATTTCAACAGATCTCCAGTCCTCCTCAAAGCAGGATTCAGCACTGAGATGAGAGCAGGTTGTTCAGGGCTTTGATCAGTTGGATATAGCAAACCTCCAAGGACAGAGACTGCAAGTTCTCTGGGCAACCTGTTCCTCTCACTGCCTGATGAACCTCAAGATGAATAAAAAAGCATTTCCAGTCAGACATCTCTTATTTTTGTTTGTTCCATTGTCTCTTATCCTCCTGCTTAAGTAAAGAACATGGCCCTGTGTCTGTGATGATCACCCAACTGGGTGCTGTTGTAAGGTTCCCCTAATGAGTCTCATTTCCAGGCCAAACAATGCATGGTCCATCTGCCTCTCCTAACAGAGTAAGTACTCCTGCTCCCCGACCATCTTTTCAATTCTCCACTGAAGATAGAGAAAAATTATGATCCACAAAGAAATGAGAGAAAAATGTGTGAGGGTTGACAGCAAAAGCTGCAAGAACAAGAGAGACCTCAGGAACACAGAAACAGGACAAAGGGATGCCTTTCCGCATGTGCATCCATAGAGCCCAGGAAACTAGGATGATACCTCTGCATCCAAGGAGAAGCTGATGAGGGGTGAGACCATGGTGTTACAGAATATAAAGCTAGGATGAGAAACTGGACACCATTTTCTATTAACAAATTCAGAAAACATCTCCAGATTGGATCCCTTCATTCTTATGTGAGACTTTAATCTCCCCAGCACCTGCTGGAGAGAGCAGTACAGTAGGATGCAATCAACCCAATCTGAATGGTATCAGAAACAACTTCATACATCATACAGGCACTAGATGTGGTGCCTGCAGTGGGGTATAACAAGACATAAATCAGCAACAGTGTCACTGTTCCAGATTTGAACCCTCTGCCTGATGTAAAACCTGTGGGAAAACTTTAAAGGTATACAATAATTGCTGTTCAAATTGTATTTTAATGAAATCCCTTGAAGTATATACTGTTGTTGGGCAAGTGTTTTTAAATATCCTTACAGAATTCCAATATTTAACTGAAATCTGGGATAGAAACGAGGATATGCGCTGTTCCCTTAGTTAAATTGCTTTGAATAATTAAACAGAGTATTACAAACGTTCTTATTTTCTAGCTATAGATACCAGTCATCAAGTGTCAGTCTTTCTAACAGCTGGTATATGTTTCAACAGAAGTTAAGTTCAAGTTAATGTGTGAGTTACATTATTTTACGTATTTATACTGGATCTGTCTACGTGAGAAATTTGCTTGATAAAACACATGGCAGAGAACCTTTCTTTTTCTCTAAGTGATGCTTTTTTTGCTACCTAATAAGGAAAAAGGGATCGTGTAAAAGTAGCAATAAAAAAGAGAAAAATTTGCAGCTAGTTACCCTAATTTTATGATATTTAATTAGCAGTGCCAGATTAGAAGCTAAAATGGTGGCACAGGATTCCTTTAAACTCAGAATTAACAGCAGATCTTTTTTTCGGGTTTCATTATTTAAAAACCCCGGTGTTTAAACCCATATTGTAACCATAATACATGTAATTATCACACTATCCATTCTGGAGCTGATGGTTTTGACTGTTTAAGAGCTTTTTATAGTATGATAATCTCATGATTCCATTTTTACAGGAGCAGTGATTTAGCTAGTAGCAGTTTGTAGTTTGGAAGCTCTTGCTGCATACTCATGTCTTGGACCTTGGCCATAAAACATTACAGATTCACAGAAAGTTAGGGTTTGGAAGGGATCTTGAAAGATCATTTAGTCCAACTCCCTTGGCAGAGCAGGATCCCCGACAGCAGGTCACACATTGCTGTGTCCAGTTGGCTTTTGAATGTCCCTAGAGCAGGAGGCTCTATAACCTCTCTGGGCAGCCTGTTCCAGGACTCCATAACCCTCACAGTGAAAAAGTCCTTTCTTATGTTTATGTGTAACTTCCTCTACTCCACCTTGCATCCACTGCCCGTTGTCCTATCACTGGACAGAGCCTGGCTCCATCCTCCTGACACTCACCCTTCATGTATTTATAAACATTAATGGGGGTATGATCCCTCAGTTTCCTCCAAGCTGAAGAGACCCAGCTCCCTCAGCCCAGTTCTTCTACTCTTCAGTAGTAGCCATGTAGATAGAAGCAGAGAGGCTCTCCTTGACGAGTGGTTTTCTTCACTATATAAGTTATGGAAATGCTGTCACGTAGTCACGCAGATGTCCCTGGAGAGTTTCTCTGGAGCAGCCAGCACCATGGGGACAGAGCCCTTGTGTTGCTCATGTATGATGAAGTAGAAGAAATTATTAGCTTAGCACTTTTCATCACGTTTCAAAATAGTGTTTACTTTCAAGAACTGTCCCTGTGAGGCACACAGTGTGTTAGAGTGACTTACAGACAGGTGAAACACAGAGTGCAGAGCTGGGTTTACCCTCACTGAGCTCTTAGTTTGCTTGGGCAAAGCTTCTGCACAGACAGATTATTTCTTTACAGCTACTTCATTTTGTAGCCATTTCTCCATCTCCCACCTACTCTGCAGAGGCAGAAATCCTTGAGGTATGATGAGCAACTAGCTGTTTGAGGTGGTAGGAGGCTTTTTGGGTTGTTTATTTTGTCTTTTGGAAGGGAAGTGGACACACTGAGTTGCTCTGGATGGAAAAGTTCTCCTCAAGAGTGTTATACTCAGCGGTCTTGATTGACAGTGTAGAAAATGTGCATTCAGAACAAATATTTTGCTTTGTAGGCTGAAGAGCTTAAATAAACACTATAGAAACTGAAGAGATCACTCTCAGCCAAGGAAGTCCTAGAGGGCTAACACCGGCAAGGGGAGAACTGGAGATGATTGAGGGCACCTGAAGTTAAATCCTGCTTTGAATCCCTAGACGCTGAATCCTCCTATTTTAAAGCCAGCATTTCCTTATTCTCCTCCCTCCTGTAGGTTAAATTTTCAAGAAGAAGGGTCAGAGTATGCATTGGGGGGTTTTAATTTAATATAGTTTAATTTTTAAAGTGCTCTGCTGCAGGAACTTTGAGTTCTCATTAATTTATTTTGAATAAAAGTAATAGCAGACTTTTATTCCCTGGTTAGATTCTAAACTGGATCAGATTAGATAATCCCACATGTGTAAATTAACATTTGATGCCAGTGATAAAAGCAATATTACTTTTATTAGCAACATTTAACTTTTTCTGATGGCCTTTTTCCCTAGTAGAGTCTCATCTGATTGTAACGATTTTATATAGAGTGCTACTGTTAGGCTGAAAGGAGATTAAATTTGTTAGAGAATAACCACTACTTATTCACAGTTTACCATAGACTTCAGCAAATGATTGTTCTCAAAAGCTGAATTCTGCTGTGGTGCAGTCCTATCTTGAAGTGGACATATTATTTTTCAAATTAAAATGAAGAATAAAGTTGATCCTCCCATGCTGTTGCAACTCTACATATGAAACCCTAAATATTTTGGTTTTCCTCACAAAAACAGAAGCAATAGAGAGCAATGCTTGCAAATGGAATATATTTTCAGAATAAATATTAAGGATAAGTATCTCAGTCTTTCTTACAAGAGAGACATTCATGGAAAAAAATCATTTAGCTTTTTTAAATTGTGTTTAACTTAGCTTCAAACAAAGTCTGGCAAAACACATCAACTCAGGTCTATACTTGATTGCAAAAGTCATTTCACAATTCTGTGAAATATCCTGCTAGTGAAGGAAAAACAGGAGAGGGAAGCATATTGATTAAATGAATTAAAGAGTAACAACAACTTGTGTTCATGCACTGATAGCTGAGCGACCTTATTGCTGTCTACAACTACCTGAAAGTATTAAAGTACTAAATCAACGTGAGCAACAAAGGATTCAAACTATCCTAGAACTACAGAGTATTTAAAAATATTAAAAGTAAGCCTATAATACAGCTGGCTTTCATTGCAGGCTTAGCAAGCATATATGGGGTACTTTGACAGAAGAGGAGCAATAAACACGACTGCAGACAATATCTGCTTCCTCCTGCTCTTTTCATGCTGTTCCAGAGTTTAATGTGATTAAACTTCCTCACCCACTCGGTGGTGGAAATAACTGACACATTGACATTAACCCAGACAGTCACTGACTGCTTGCACTGGAGAAGGAGCCTTATGAGGAGCAGCTGGGAGAGCTGGGGTTATTTGCTCTCAAGAAAAGCAGGCTGAAGGGAGACCTATAACTACCTGAAAGGAGGCCGTAGAGAGGGGGGTGCTGGTGCCTTCTCAGGGGTGGCAAGTGATAGCACAAGAGGAAGTGGCTTCAAGTTGCACCACAGGATGTTTAGCTAGACAGTGGGGAAAGCTTCTTCATTGAGAGGGTCATCCCCACACATTTTTACAAGCTCTGTAGATACAAAGCTTTAGGGACATAAAGCTTACTGGTGAGCTTGGTAAACTTAGGTTACTGGTTGGACTTGATGATCTTGAAGGTCTTTCCAAACATAAACACTCTGTGCTTCTATTATTTAAGCTGTACAGCACTCTGCTCCACAAACAGGGCACTTCATTTCAACTTGAGCAAGGAAGAACCATTGAGAGTAGGTGACAGCAGAGAACTGCAAGTAGATGACAGCAGGAACAGGGAATAATCAGCTCTGAGCTCGTGGCCCACACACCTCTGTGCATCCAAGGAACTTGCTTGTGCAGGAAAGCTTCAAGGTTTTATAAACCCCAGCCAGAGAGAGTGCTCTGGTGTTAAAGGCAGCTATGCAAGAGTTCATCAAGCTTTGCTTCCCCAACAAGCTACAGAAAATCATTTCACCTGCTGCTACTGCAGACTGACCAAGCAATGTGTCCTGAGTCTGGTGGTGAAAGGCACACTCGGTGATGCGGAAGAGAGAACCAAATCAGAATGCTCAGACCTTGGAAGAGTTGATTCTTTTCATGATTTCTCATTAAACAAAGACAATTGCAATTAAATATGGTTAGCTTCAAGAGCCTTCACCACTTCACCACCAATCCTTTCTTTCCTGAAAGGATTGTCAGGTACTTGGAACACCTGCCCTGGGAGGGGATTGAGTCCCCATCCCTGGAGGTGTTGAAGAGAAGGGTAGATGTTGTGTTGGGGGACAGGGTTTAGTGGTGCTGATAGGACTACAAAAATGTTAGACTCAGTGATCCTGAAGATGTCTTCTAGCCAAAAGTGTTCTGTATTCTAGGATTCAGTGGAACACTGGTGTAGGGAGAAGGTTAGTGGCAGAAACTGTATTCACTACAGGATCTCATACAGCAAGTTTGCTAGACTAGAGGTTCAGTTCCTTTCAAAGACTTGTCATAGAACAAGTTACTTAAGACTGAACTACGACACTTAATCATCTTTCATGTACAATCAAATACAATCAAGTGAGGGAGAAAAATTTAACTTAGGGAAATTCAGTTCTGCCTTCTGTTAGTTTGTAGGCTGCACTAATGGGAACAGGACAATGTAGGTGACTGAAAATTTTAGGCACCTCATTGCTACTGAAATGGTGTAGATCAGGTGCAGAAGTACCTTAATTGCTCTTTCTCTGTCATCTTTACAAAAGAGGGATCACAACAACTACAAGGATTGACCAGAAGTATCATAATGAGCTTGTGTCTGGATTTCAGAGTTCTGTAAATACTATTCAATCACAGTCTGTGAAACTTCACTGCTCCTGATCTGACCATCATTAAAATCTTGGATAAGAATGTGCTAATCAGGGCTCACTCAGTAGAGACACTGCAGAAGCAGTGTCTGCAATCTGTACAAGCTCATCTGCAAGCTGCACTCATGGTAAATCTTGGTAGAGATATGGCTTGGGTTGTTAGGAGTTGATGGCCGATCACAAGCTGTTCCCCAGGGCTTAGTGTTGGGATCACTCTTGTTTAACGTCTTTATCAGTGAACTGGGTGAGAGGACTGAGTGCAGCCTGAGCAAGTTTGCAGGTGACAGCAAACTGGGCAGGTGTGTCAATCTGCTTGAGGATAGAAAATGCCCTGGACAGGCTGGATCATTGGGCCAAGGTAGACTGTATGAGGTTAACAAGACCGAGTGCCAGTTGGTCACTTTGGTCACAACAACCCCCTTCAATGCCACAGGCTNGTTGGGATCACTCTTGTTTAACGTCTTTATCAGTGAACTGGGTGAGAGGACTGAGTGCAGCCTGAGCAAGTTTGCAGGTGACAGCAAACTGGGCAGGTGTGTCAATCTGCTTGAGGATAGAAAATGCCCTGGACAGGCTGGATCATTGGGCCAAGGTAGACTGTATGAGGTTTAACAAGGCCGAGTGCCAGTTGGTCACTTTGGTCACAACAACCCCCTTCAATGCCACAGGCTTGGGGAAGAGTGGATGGAGAGCTGCTGAGTGGAAAAGGATCTGGGAGTGCTGACTGAAAGCAGCTGAACATGAGCCAGAAGTGTGCTCAGGTGGCCAAGAAAGCCAATGACATCCTGGCTTGTACCAGAAATAGTATGGCCAGCAGGATCAGAGAAGTGACAGTCCCCCTGTACTTGGCACTAATGAGGCTTCACCTTGAATATTGTGTTTAGGATATTGAGGTGCTGGAGTGGGTCCAAAGATGGACCACAAAGCTAGTGAAGGGTCTGGAGGACAAATCTTGTGAGGAACAGCTGAGGGAACTGTGGAGAAAGGAGAGCTACCTGAAAGGAGAGTGCAGAGAGGTGGAGGTTGGTCTCTTTCCAAGTCACCAGCAATAGGAAAAGAACAAATGGCCTGTTGCTGTGCCAAGAGAGGTTTAGATTGGACATTAGGAAAAGTCTGTCTCTTCCCTGACTGAGTGGTCAGGGATTGGAACAGGTTGCCAAGGAATGGGGAGAATCACTGTCCCTGGAGGTGTTCAGAAAATACATAGATGAGGCACTTGGAAACCTGGTTTAGTGGGCAGGGTGGGGTTGAGTTGATGATTGATGATCTTGCAGGTCTCTTCTAACCTCACTGAGTCTATGATTCTATGAAAATGCCACTAATGGAATGCATAAACATTCAATGAAAGATTTGTCACCTGCTACTTTAAAATGAGGTGTGAGGAAAGGAAGATCTCCACACTCCTTTCCTTGTCTTGTCTACATCACTATTTTGTATGCAAGGAGTTTGTATGCCAGGGTGCAGTAATCCATTGCCTGTACTTTAGAAAGCAAGAAAACTCATGGAGAAGGATCTGCTTGATGCCTNATAGTGGTCAGGGTGGGGTTGAGTTGATGATTGATGATCTTGCAGGTCTCTTCTAACCTCACTGAGTCTATGATTCTATGAAAATGCCACTAATGGAATGCATAAACATTCAATGAAAGATTTGTCACCTGCTACTTTAAAATGAGGTGTGAGGAAAGGAAGATCTCCACACTCCTTTCCTTGTCTTGTCTACATCACTATTTTGTATGCAAGGAGTTTGTATGCCAGGGTGCAGTAATCCATTGCCTGTACTTTAGAAAGCAAGAAAACTCATGGAGAAGGATCTGCTTGATGCCTTGAATACAAATGATGTACACACAGTATTTAAATCTTGTCCAAGTTTTGTTTAGGATTCCATTAGGATGCAGTTGTGAATGAGCTGCTTTTTTTTGCATATGTAAATAGAAAGCAGAACAGATGGGAAAGGCATAGTTTAAACTGATGTGTTCATTAAAGTAACCAAAGCTGCAAAGCATTTGTTCCTCAACAGCAGATTCATGATACTCCTCAGGCTTCTGAGCTTTTCCCCCTGTTCTGAGTCTGACAACTAAGAGTGACAATGATGAGATCTCTCTTGCATCATTTTTAGTGATGCATATCACCACTGTTCCTGAGGGCAGACTGATTGTCCGTTCATAGAATCATAGAATCATTCGGGTTGGAAAAGACCCTTGGGATCAGTGAGTCCAACCATTCCTTCAGTTAAGATGCACTAGGAGGCAGTGAGTATTAAGAAGCAGACACTACAACAAGGGATTTATTTTAATTGAATTTACTGTAGGAAGGATCTGTTGGGATTTAAAGAGATAATATAGTGCTTTTAATGTGGGGTTTTATTTTAAACAGGTCTGTGTGGACTGTATCCTGATCACTACTGTTATCCCTTGGGCTAGTTGTACCCTTAAGTTCCAGGTTTTTAAATCAAAATGAAATATTTTTTTAAATGTAATCAGGATTCCACTCACCCCAACTATGAGGTTGTCCAGCAACGAAGATGATGAAGGAAGTAGAACAGCTCCCTGATGAGGAAAGGCTGAGGGAGCTGGGTCTCTTGAGCTTGGAGAAGAGGAGGCTGAGGGGGGACCTCATTAATGTCTCTAAATCTGTGAGGGGTGGGTGTCAGGAGGATGGAGCCAGGATGGAGTCTCTTCTCAAGGTCATCTGGTGATAGGACAAGGGGCAGTGGGTGCAAGCTGGAATAGAGGAGTTTCCATATCAATATCAGAAGGAACCTCTTTCCAGTGAGGGTCCCGGAGCACTGGCACAGGCTGCCCAGGGGGGTTGTGGAGTCTCCTTCTCTGGAGATATTCAAGCCCTGCCTGGATGTGTGCCTATCTGACTTGGTCTACGTGGTCCTGCTGTGGCAGGGGGATTGGACTAGATGATCTTTCAAGGTCCCTTCCGATCCCTAATGATTCTATGATTCTATTTTTTATTTGAGGGGAAGGTTTCTAAAGTTAGTCTAACAATGTTCAAAAAAGACAGTAAGAGTTAATCCTTATTCTTTTTCCCATTTGTTCCCCTGCAGCCCCAACCTCCCCCCCCAAAAAAAAAAGGGGGGGGGGAGGCGGGAATAGTCCTATATAGTTTAAAGAACAAAAAGTATACATTGTGAGAGAATTAAAGCCACACCAAGGGAAGATACTGGTTAGGGCCAGTAGAAATCAGTAGAAACAATTCCAGAGATTAGTAATGGACACTGGAAAACTGGTTTGCTTCCTGAGCACTTTAGAAGTCGAGATTAATGCTGAAACTGACCTCTCTATAGATTTACAACTTTCAGCTGCTATGATGGAAGGCTAATTTGAGGAATGAATATCAGATCTTTCCTGTCTTCTGCTACCCCTGCAAAATTAATTTTGTCAGATGTATTTCATAGGGAACTTAGAGTTTCAAGGTTTACTGCAGTCTAAGGCTTACTGGAATCCAGTACGTTTTGCACCTCTGTAAGGCTGCTAGTGAAACTCATGGAGAGTTAGGTCAAACGTTGGATCTAATTGGCCAGGTGTTAGTAAATACGATCTGATTTGGGGTAAATCCTGATAATTATCTCCGGAGAAGAAGAAATCTAGTTGTTGCTTTTTATGTTCTCTTTCTTATCTGTGATTGAATAGAATGGTATACAATGGAATAAAATAGACTCGTTATGGCTGGAAAGAACCCCCAGGATCATCAAGGCTAGCTTTACCCCAACATCTCCCTAACACCTAGACCATGGCCTCCAGAGCTCTATCTACTCATTTTTTTAGACACCTCAGGTATAGTGACACCATCACCTCTCTGGGCAGCCTGTTTCTGTGACCAACTACTCTCTCAGTAAAGAAATTCTTCCTAAGATCCAATGTAAACCTGCCCTGATGCAACTTAAGGCCATTTCCCCTCATCCTACCATTAGTAATTTGAGAGAAGAGACCAGCACCAGCCTCGCTACAACCTCCTCTTGTGGAGAGCAATAAGGTCTGCTGTCAGCCTCATCTTCTCTAGACTAAATAACCGCAGTTCTCTCAGCTAATCTGCACGGGGCCGGTTTCATATACCTCTCAGCAGCCTCATTGCCATTCTCTGCCCCACTCCAGAACCTCAATGTCCTTCTTAAACTGGGACACCAAAACTGGACACAGTACTCTCATGAGTGCTGACTGCAGGGAAAGACTACACCAGGGTATTTATATCTAAATATCTAATATCTACACTAGGGAGTGACTAATCATGCTGCTGTATTTCAGTATTCCTTGCACTCTTAATATCACCAGTTGGTTTTTCTGAAGCAGAATGTTCCTTACTTGGCCAACATCAGCACCATGCATGGCCATGTCTGCAGTTCTGTTGCTTCTTTTAAGCGCTAGAAAGAAGAACTTTTCAAACACGCATAAGTAAATCCGTAAGTTGAAGACAGGGACTGGATTATGAATGTGAATTTAGTAAAAGCAGCAGATGAAGACATGAAATATCACAATGCACATTATCGTGGTGTGTGATAGGGAAATGAATAACATTTACCTGTTGCAATATCAGGAAATGATTGCTTTAGTTGGAAGTGGAGCTCCACTTGAGGATTTCAGCCTCATTTTTAGAATAACCTACCTAACACAGAGTGAATCTGATCCTTGCTCCAAGAACATTGACGTGCAAAGTGATTAATCAGCCAAGATGCCTGTATGTGCACAACTTTTCTCAGTATGACTAGACTCACTCTGTGCTGAGATACTATTTGCTCTGTGTAAGGTCCAGTCTTTTTCTACCTTTACACAGCAGTCTTTACGTACAGTGCTAAAATGGACAGAGAGAGGAAGACAAATTCAAAAGTGGAAACTGCCACTGATGTCGTACATAACAACAGTGAAGAAAAGTGCAGGCAGATTTATGTGGTTTAGAAGTTTAAGTCTTTTAGGGTACTGTAGAACATGGCTAACCGGATTTCCTCTGAAGTTCACTGAATGAATGATCTCAGAATTTCAAAGTTTTCCTTCTTGGCTTGATTTATCTTTTATGTATAGGAATGACAAGCAATGTCTTGGAAAATAGCAAGGTATCAAACCCTGTTGATTTCATGCTATTGCAGTGACCTAGAAAGTGTGATTTCTCATTGAAAGATGGTGTGTTGTTCCCATACAAATAAGCAGATTTGAACTGTGAAGTATTTGGGTTCCTATTAAACCAGGTTTTTAAAAAGGCATAGTTTTTGTTTCTTTGCTGAAAGACTAGGATCGTTTTTTTAATGATTAGATGAAGTGATCCCTTGAATTACAACAGCCACAAATCCGAGTTCATCTGTCTGTAGCTTTTCATAGTTTGTTTTCTAGTGACATTTCTGACTCAGGATCCCTTGCTTCTTTCATTCGTGTCATTGAAAAACCTTGTTACTGACTTGCAAACTAGAAAACCAGAGTCACTGCAGTACAGTGGTTTGTACTTTGTGACTTGAAGTAGAGAGTAATGGACAAGTCTGGCTAAAACTAGAATGGATTCTTCTAGTGTAAATTAATCTTCACAGTTTCAGTCACGAATTGAAGTGCCACATTTTTACTAGAAAGCAGATTTCTAACTGAAATGAAACAGACACTTTCAAAGATCATCAACGTGTCCCTTCTTACAGATCTGTAAGATCAGCAGTGTGTGACAGTTAGATAGAAATCTAAAATCTGTAAGCCTACCCCAGCTTTGCTACTTACTGATAACTTATTTGGGGGAATGGTAAGAAAGAAAGTCTAACTCATCACATAGGATTTCTTCACGTACAGTAAATTGGAGCTAGCTCACTCAACTTTGAAATGTATAATTAATTAAAAGGAAGAAATTACACATGAAATTTTGCAGAAGTAGACCCACATTGGTTGCTTTTCAGCACCAAACTCAGGACACATTGCTTGGTCAGTCTGCAGTAGCAGCAGGTGAAATGATTTTCTGTAGCTTGTTGGGGAAGCAAAGCTTGATGAACTCTTGCATAGCTGCCTTTAACACCAGAGCACTCTCTCTGGCTGGGGTTTATAAAACCTTGAAGCTTTCCTGCACAAGCAAGTTCCTTGGATGCACAGAGGTGTGTGGGCCACGAGCTCAGAGCTGATTATTCCCTGTTCCTGCTGTCATCTACTTGCAGTTCTCTGCTATCATCTACTCTCAATGGTTCTTCCTTGCTCAAGTTGAAATGAAGTGCCCTGTTTGTGGAGCAGAGTGCTGTACAGCTTAAATAATAGGAGCGTAGAGTGTTTATGTTTGGAAAGACCTTCAAGATCATCAAGTCCAACCACTAACCTAAGTTTACCAAGCTCACCGCTAAGCTTTATGTCCCTAAAGCTTTGTATCTACACAGTTTGTAAAAATATCTGTGGATGACCCTCTCAATGAAGAAGCTTTCCCCACTGTCTACCTAAACATCCTGTGGTGCAACTTGAAGCCACTTCCTCTTGTGCTATCACTTGCCACCCCTGAGAAGGCACCAGCACCTCCCTCTCTACAGCCTCCTTTCAGGTAGTTATAGGTCTCCCTTCAGCCTGCTTTTCTTGAGAGCAAATAACCCCAGCTCTCCCAGCTGCTCCTCATAAGGCTCCTTCTCCAGTGCAAGCAGTCAGTGACTGTCTGGGTTAATGTCAATGTGTCAGTTATTTCCACCACCGAGTGGGTGAGGAAGTTTAATCACATTAAACTCTGGAACAGCATGAAAAGAGCAGGAGGAAGCAGATATTGTCTGCAGTCGTGTTTATTGCTCCTCTTCTGTCAAAGTACCCCATATATGCTTGCTAAGCCTGCAATGAAAGCCAGCTGTACTATAGGCTTACTTTTAATATTTTTAAATACTCTGTAGTTCTAGGATAGTTTGAATCATTCATTGCTCTCGTTGATTTAGTACTGTGTTGTGGCATTTGCATCAAAAGGCAGAACATGAAGTAAAAAGGAGTATTGCATTAGGAAAACATATTCAATGCCTTTTTTCTTATGCCGAAGCATATAATGGATATAATACACTTCAAAATATAGCTTATTACTATTTAAAATAAAGTTTGCATCCAGACATGATGACAAACACTCAGAACAATATATATTCCACTTATTTCATACACTGCTGTAGTTTCAGTACAATGTAAGGCTCACTGAAAACTAACGTGTCATTTTGCTCCTTCCTTCGAGATAGTTCATTATCCTGTCACAATCTATTGCCTGTAAAACTAAGTGTCTTTAGAAAATCAAACCATATTGTGGAAATCTGAATTTGGCACTCTTTTAAAAATGAAAAATCTCTTAAATATTTTATTTGTCAGCAGCTTCACTGTTCCCTGTGCAACATCAATATATTCTGGTGCTGGTTTCATTCAACACAATATTTAATGATATGCTGAGCTGTGAGTAAATGCACCCCACCAACAGGGAGAGGCTGGTGGGGAACATGAAAGTCAAGGGAAGCCTGGGTTGCAGTGATTATAAGGATGTGGAGTTCATGCCCTTCTTAGTGCAGTGAGGAGGGCACCCAGCAAGTCTGCTACCCTCCATTTCAGAAGCATGGATTCTGGCCTCTTACGGGGCCTACTCATTAGTGTGCACTGGGATAGAGTCTGGAGGGACTGGGTGCCTAAGAAAGCTGGTTAACTTTCACAGACCACCTCCTCCAGCCTCAGGGGCACTGCATCCCTACACAAATCCTGGACAAAAATGACAGGATGAGAAAGGAACTCCTGGACAAACTCAAACACGAGAAGAAAGCCTACAGAGAGTGGAAGCCTACAGAGAGTGGCCTTGGATGAGTGGAGAGGGATAGGTAGGGTTAGAGAATCCAAAGCCTAGACAGAATTGAACATGGCCAGAAGAGCTTTTATAGGTATTAGTGAGAAAAAGAAAATAGAGAAACTGATGTCCCTTTCTGGAAGGAATTAGGAGACCTGGAAAGCCAGGACACAGGGAAAGCTGAGCTGCTCAGTGGTAACTGGGCCTGCATGAGGTTCAGCAAGTCAA